>CAJQZJ010000241.1:466755-508698 GCA_907164525.1 Lophiomys imhausi | reverse complement strand
TTATATGGCAATAAACTTTTATAGTTAATGATACTCATGTTTTATGAATGACTGAAAATGTCATAGTATTTCATTAAATGCAAACTTTTGTTGGCTTCATAGTCTTATCTTCTTGCACTTGTTCTGTATTTTTTTCCACCTGGAGAGTTCTTTGTCTTGTATATTTTCCATCCTCTTCTAATTTCTGGTTGCATTAATTGCTGTGACCTGTCATTTAGCCATGCTCCAAGTTCTTATCAGAATGAGTCTCTCCTCTTTTTCTATATTACTGTTTATCAGTTTCTAAGTATAGTTTTTCTTCCATATTCACTTACTGCCTATTTGAGTAATTCACTGTATTTTGTAATCAATTTCTTAAATAAATTTACTTTCTCTTTTCATTTTATTTATTTTTTAAATTTTATTTATTCTTTTTTTTAACATATTTATTTATTTTAAGGTATATGGGTGTTCTGTCTGCATGTACACCTGCATTCCAGAAGAGGGCATCAGATCACATTGTAGATGGTTGTGAGCCATCATGTGGTTGCTGGGAATTGAACTCAGGACCTCTAGAAGAGCACTCACTGCTCTTAACGGCTGAACTATCTCTCCAGCCCCCTCTTTTCCTTTTAAACCAGTTGAGACATGATCATGAGCCACACTCACTTTGTAGAATCTTTATTTGCCTTTCTGACTTGGTTCACTTATTTTCCCAGATTTGAATTCTGATGATCTTTTGTATAAGACAGCATAGTGGGTATACTAGTTTCTGTAGGTAGTACAGTTTCTATTGAGACTATTCAACCTTCTCTATAATAGATATATTTATATTTATATGTACCTAAGTATTATACACACATATATATGTATGATAAATAAATCAGTAAGTTTTGTTACAGTAGAGAACTTGAACTAATAATCTCACCTCTACCACTGAAGTTAGCCCTATTAAATTCAATGTACCAATTCACAAATTGACCATAATTATGAACTAAGGGTGTTGTGAAAGGTGTCAGTAAGTAAAAATATCTTGGCCTAATAAATTAATATAGTATCCAGTAAATACTAGAAATTATTAAATGTAACAATCAAACCAAGTGCCTTTATTGAAGAGCTTTGTATACCAGGAATTTTTTCAATTGTAGGGTCATGAAAGATGCTTGCGTATTCCTTGCCTTTGAAAATTCCAGTCTGTGAAGAGAGGCCAACCTTAGGTGGTTACTTATAGAAAAATGAGAAATAAGGAGAAGTATACTTACAGATACTTACACATACCCTTCTGGGAGCTAGGGAACTCTTGCTCTGGATACATGTGGTAGAATTTAGGCTGGATCATGAGGGATCCAGGAGATAGTCATCAGGAACAGAAAATGGGAACAGATTTCCAGGTAGAGGAAAGTAGAAACAATGAATTGTTGTTAGTCCAAATATGCTTGGGGACATTGATAGTAAGTCCAGTCTGATAGCAGGAAAACTAGACAGGTAATGAGGGGCTTCCCAAAGGGATTCACTTGCATATGGAGTGAATGTGATTAAGATATATGTGATATATCTTAATGTTGCATTTTAAAATACTCTCATTATTTTATTTTATGTGTATGAGTGTTTTCCTTGCATATATGTCCCTCTGTGTGTACCACATGCATGTCTGGTGCCTATAGAAGTCATAAGAAGGCATGAGATTCCCTGACATTGGAGCTACAGATGGTTGTAATCCACCATATAGATGCTGGGAACTGATCAGAAGTCCTCTTCAAGACTGGCAAATGCTTTTAACAGCTGGGCTCTTTCTCCAGGTCCTCTTAATGTCATTTTAAAACATGTATCAAATAATTTATCAAGAGGTTAGAGAGATATCTCAGTTGGTAAAGTGCTTTCCATTGAAGCATGAGGAATGGACTTCAGATCCCCAGCATCCAGGTAAAAAGTAAGACTCTGTGGCACATCTATAATCCATGCACTGGGCAGGCAGAGACAGGCATATCCCTGATGCTCACTGGCCAGTCAACCTAACTCATTTGGTGAGCTCCAGACTCAGTAATAGACTGCCCCAGATAATAATGGGGAAGTTGACTGATGAAGGCACACTTGATGTTGACCTCTGGCCACATATATGTGCATCCACATGCACACACCCACACAGACACCACACACATATACATAGAATACCTTGTGTATGCACACAGTTCAAGTTACCAATATTTTATTTAGATTGTCAGGTCTATATCTGGCTAGTTCCTTGTAGTCTTTTTATTTTCTTTGTGTTGTTTGACCAGTACCTAGAAATAAAGTTCAGGCATGTTCAAAGAAAAAATGGTGGAGAAAAACACAACTTGGTCATTTAGAAGGGTAGTGATTGATACTCAGTTTATCAAAAAGAGACTTTCAGGTATCAAAATGGCACAATAGAATTTAGAGTTTTGTACAAGGAGATCATTCAATCTGTTAACAGAGATAATTACATTTCTTTGTTAATGATTTTCAGAATTGTTTTATATCTGACTCATTGTTAGGACTAGGACTACCAATGCTATATTGAATAGGTATGGCAGAAGAAGACAACTTTCTCTTTTTTTCTGATCTTAAATGGAAAAACTTTAGTTTTTCCATTTCCATAAGTGTGATGTTAGTGGCGTGCCTCCTATATGTTCCTTTTATTATTTAGATGTAACTTCCTTCTTTTTTTCAGTTTATTGTCTTACTGTGACACAAACCTTGTCAGTTTTTGTTCATTATTTAGATGGTTGGGTAAATTTATCTTCCATTTGGCTAATGTGATAGATAGCACTAATTTTCACGTGTTAGTGTAGCTTTTAATAATTGTGGGATTCTAAGATGGTGGCAACCAGCACAGGCATGATCTGAGTGATGGGAAAATACAGATTGGTCACTGTGGAGCAAAACTAGTCCTATGCAGGTGTCTGAGAGACATAAGTCTACTCTGGGTTCACTGGTCGAAACCTGGGGCTAGCCAGGTCCCTGTGCCAGACACCTAGGCACTAGGAATAGCAAGCCACAAGAACAGAAGCACTACTCTCTATTTTCGGAGGACCTCTTCCATCTAAGTGAAATAGTGCCCCAGCTTACTGCCTCAGCCTCTAGACAAAGGCCTTCGTTGGCTTCCTTAGTCCCCACCTTTCGCACACACATTCCTGTTTCCACGAGTGGACCAGGAGGCCCACAAGAATGGTAACATCAGTGGGAGATTTTTTTTCCAGGGATTCCAACGTGGTGGCCACCATCTTGCTCAATACCTGATCAGTGGGAGGTTGACCTAAGTTGCAGCAGAGTTGTCTGAGTCATAGTAGTGTTGACTGGGGGACACAAATTCAATCTCTGTTCCCCACTGCAAGCACTCCACACCCTTGGTCCAGGAACCTAGGTTGCAGCAGTGGGAGGTTGGGCTCTGATGCAGGTGAGCAGTCCTTGGGTCACTGTGCTTCTGGCTGAGCACCTCAGGCTGCATCTTTGATTCCCAGGCAACTGCAGGGGCTGACTTCACCCACAGACCTGACATCCAGGCTTCAGGAAGTCAGACTCAGGCCTATGGGCACAGAGGGGATATTCTGCTGGCTCCAGCCTTCAGTCTGCAGCTCCACTGGCCTTATGGGGGAGACTAGCTGGATCTCAGGAACATGCAAGTTAGAGAACCACACTCCATGCCAATCCCTGACCTGAGAGCCCAATTGAGACACAGCAAGAAGAGGTGAGTTGTGGGTAACCCACTGAGATCTAGCCTCCTAGAGGAGATCATTGGCACATGAGATAACTTCCTGAACAGAACACCAATAGTTGAGGATCTAAGATCAACAATCAATAAATGGGACCTTATGTAACTGATTTGTAAGGCAAAAAGACACTGTCATTAAAACAAAATGGCAACCTACAGAGTGGGAAAAGATATTCACTAACCCCACATCCGACAGTGGGCTAATACCAAAATACATGAAAAACTCAAGAAATTAAACACAAGAAAACCAAATAAGCCAATCAAAAAAAAAAATGGGGAAGAGAACTAAACCAAGAATTCACAAAAGAGGAATCTTTAATGGCCAAGAGGCACCTGAAGAAATGCTGAACATCCTTAGTCATCAGGGAAATGCAAATCAAGACAACTCTGAGACTCCCTCTCCCACCCATCAGAATGGCTAAGATCAAAAACTCAAATGACAGCACATGCTGGTGAGGATGTGGAGAAAGGGGAACACTCCTCCACTGTTGGTGGGAGTGCAAAGTCATGCAACCACTTTGGAAATCAATCTGGTGATATTTCTGAACATTGGGAATAGTTCTACCTCAAGACCCAGCCATACTACTCCTGGGAATATACCCAAAAGATTCTCCACCAAACAACAAGGACATCAGCTCATCTATGTTCATAGCAGCTTTATTTGTAATAGTTAGAGACTGGAAACAGCCCAGATGTCCTTCAACTGAATGAAGAATGAATAAAGAGGTTGTGGTACATTTACACAATGGAATACTACTCACCTATAGAAAACAAGGAAATCTTGCAATTTGCAACCAAATGGATGGATCTAGAAAAGTTCATCTCGAGTGAGCTAACCCATACTCAGAAAGAGACACAGGGTTTTTACTCACTTATAGTGGATATTAGCCATATAGTACAGGATAGCCTTCTTACAACCTGCGGACCCAAAGAAACAGGAACTTAGCATAACTAGCCTAACTGAGACCCCACCCAGCAGTAGATAGAAACAGATGCTGAAACACACAGTCAAACATTAGGTGGAGCTCTGGGAGTCATGTATAAGAGAGACAAGAGGAATAGAGGGATCTGGAGGTGACAAGAACTCCTCTACACGAAGACCACAAAACTAACACACATAGGCCCCTAGAGGCTTACAGAGACTGAAACACCAACCAAAATAAAAGTCCGTATAGACTGGACTTAGGGCCCTACACATGTATAGACAATAGCCAGTGTGGTCCTTCATGTACATCCTTTAGCAAGTGGAGTTGGGTGGTGGGAGCTTGAGATGGACTCTGTGGCCTGTTAGTGGAACACCTTACTGTAGCTGGTCTGCATTGCCTGGGCCCCATGCAAGAGGAAGCTCTTAGCCCTCATGCAAGTTGATGAACCAATGTGGGTTGATATGTGTGTGTGGGGGGCTCCCCTCTTCCGAAGAGAAGGAAGGGGGTAGAAGAAGAAGAGGGTAGGAGGGTGGAACCAGGTGGGGAGGAGGAAGGGAGCTGCAATGGGGATGCAACTTGAATGAATGAATGAATATATAAATAAGTAAGTAAATAAATAAATAAATAAAATAATTGTGTTAGTTTCACACTTTCGTAACCTGTCTATCACCCAAATAATTGAAACTCTGTTATCTTATTTGTTAAACCGGCTTCACAACACAAAATCTGAGCAGTTGTTACTCTATTCTTAATCTCCTAAACTAATTTACCCTAGCCCCACCCCCACCCCCCACCCCCCTCCCCCCGGTCAATCTCAGAGATACTTGCACTTTGTGGCTTTACTGCTTTGGCTGAATCTCTTGTGATGTGATGTCTCCTCTCCTCTGCCTCTGGATGAATCCTCCTACTTTCTCTCTTTAACTCCTCCTCCCCTGTAGGGTAGGAAGTCCAGCCCTAGTCTCTTCCCTGCTCAGCAACTGTCTGTAAGCTGCTTTATTGGCATATCAGGTGAAAATTGTGGAGCAGTGTTTACACAAAATTTAGACAGGAGATTCTCAGAACAAAAATTGTAACCAGATATGTGAAAGTGGGGGTACAGAAATCATAATTTGAATTACACAATAACTTTATGCCTATAATCATGAGTTAGTGGTAGTTGGAGTCCATGTACATCTTACTTGGTCATGGTGTGTAATCTTCTTTATACGTTGTTCAATTTAGTTTTTTAGTACTATGTAGAGGATTTTTGCATGAATATTCATCAGGGATATTCACTGTAGTTTGTCTTCCCCTGTCAATGTAACAGAGGTATTCCCTAAAGATTTCATCCTGTAGGTTTTTCTTAATTTCAGGCCATATTTAAGCCTCTGGTTCATTTTGGCTGGATTTTTTTTTTTTTTGTATACTATGTGAGACTGTAATGCCCAGTTCACAAAACCATAAGACAAGCCAGAAAGACTCCACCTCGATGTAAAAGCAAAAGGATCTTTAATTGGGGCCAAGGCAGGGACAATCACACGTTCTCCATGCAGGGAGTCTGTAAATGGCCCTGAACCTGGAAAGTCTGAGGATGTTAAGGACTAGACAAGGGAAGGGGACAAGCAAACAGGGCAGGTGGGGTGTGATTTCAGCCCTTGCCATTATACAATTGACTAAGCAAAGCTGACCTTTAGATAGATTTGTCCGGGCAAAGTGGCCAAACCATAAGCAGACCAGAGGCACATCTAGTTTCTATGTAAAATCCCGATAAGCTTGTTCATGGGAGTGGAAGGGATACTCCCAGTCATTCCCAGTCTCCTTGAGCTCAAGGTCTCTAGCGAGGGGAGCTGTGTGGGTTTTTGTTCTCAGGCTAATGTTGTTGCCTTACTTGTTATGAGCTCTGCAATAGCTGAGGGGGTGGGTAAGAGCCAGGACAGACTAGGGTCTTTGTTTTTTCAAGACGATCTAATTTTATTGTTCTGCACATGGATGCCCAGTTTCCCGACCACCATACTACTTAGATTGTCCTTCTTCCATTGTGTGTTGTTGAGATCTTTGTCAAAATCTTGTCTGTAGTATGTAGTTTTATTTCTGGATTGTCTGTTCTTATAGCTGGCATTCTATTCACAGTAAGTGACAATTGCTAGGTTGGCTGGGTAGATGTTTATGGCAAATATTTATGTCAGTTCTTTGCTGCCAGGAAATTCAAGTAAGAGTTTATCTGAAATGGCTAAAGCCAATCACTCATAGATGGTCACAAATATAAAGAGGAAGTGTGCTGAAAGATGGCTATGAAAATGGCAGGTAGTGGGAAACTTCCCTGTAGAAAATAAATGCTTTTAATATTGAATGACCCATTCAGAATGTATTAAATCTCACATTTTAATAGTGGTGTCTTTTTAAATTTAATGCTTTTCTAGGTAATAGAATGATGATAGTTTTGCTAATGAATTCTTTATGAATAAAATAAAAGGTGAATGGAAATGTCTATTCTTTTATATAAAGAGGACAATTGAGTCCTGAAGAAATAAAATCTCCAATGCTTACTCCTATGAGAATAAAGTTTGTTTGCTGAAAGAAATTTTTATGGATTTATAAACAAAATGAAACTTCATTGATAATTCAACCTTGTCTTCACCATTCTACTTGTCTTGAATATCTTTATTTTATACAACAAGATTACCATTCACTTAGGTATTAACCTAGATTCCTGGATATTTGCCTTGTCTTTGTCCCTATCAAGTCATGCTACTTGTGCCTTCTAGAATTTTCTTTTCTGTTCTTTTCTCTCCAACTGTAAAGAAGTTAGCAGGATTTCAAACCTCCATAGTCTTTAATGTAAACTCATTTTTTCTTAATTGCTAGATTATATTTATCTCCACCATCATCCAATTAATCTTCCCTGTGCCATCAGTCATCTTTCTCAGATGTAACTGTCCCAGCAGTCTCCTGTTTGCAGGCCTTCATAATGAAACTCATTGATGGAGCTATGTGGTAGACTATTGTGTAGCAATTGAAACATATCTTCCTGAAGGAGGGAGGGAGGATCATAAGACCCAGGAAGTAAAAAAACTAACAATTTTCAGAAAGCCCCAGAACTTATAAGATTCAGAAGGCCCCTTTTCAAGGTTATCTAAACAGTAACACTTGCTGGGCAAAGAAGATTCCCACCGGCAGAGCTGCCTGCAAATCATGGAAGGAGCTCCAGCAATGCGGCTTTGGTGAGTCGTCGCAAATGCTGTAGTGGGATTTTTGCTGGTCAGCTGGCTGTGAGACATCCATGCTGTACGGGTAAGTAACCCCTCACCTATAATCCTGAAAGTAATCCCAGAAACTGATTGTCTGCTAGATTACACTTTGGTGCAACTGCTTCTTCGCTTTGTTACTGATGTCCTGTCTGAGGTGAACAGACTTTGTTCACATCTTCACAGGAAAAGTCCCACACCACAGGTTAAGATTCTTTGGCCCTTGAGTTATTGAACAATGGGGTTCTGTTCTCTCTTCTGTTGCATATGGGTGGATATTGTGAGAGTTTCATAAAAAACTAAATATGACTAATGTAAAGCTGTTCATCTTTTTTAGCTTACGAGTTACTGGCTGTTTGTAATTTTTGTTTCTTGGACAACTTTCTTTTAGGATACTCCCTCTTGTAACACAGTTATGCAAACTGCAGGCCACTTGGAAAGGTCATGTAAATGTGTTCCAGTTAACAGCTCCAGATGTGCTATCAGCACCAATTGATAGCCATGAAATTGAGTAATCTTGAGCCTATAGGCCAGTTGATGCAATTGATGGAGGTTTCATATGAACTGTGTTCTCAGCCACAAGTTCAGAAAAGAACCAGCAGTGAGCCCAGTCAAAAAATAATAAAAGCATGACATATAAAAATGTACTAGAAACAGGATAGCTAACACTGAACTATTGTTTTACACCATTGTAAAAAGCTGAGTTGTTTTTCCATAATAGGTAACAGAAAGAACTTAGTGTAAAATATGCCTTTTGTTCTTACTGACCTGCTTTGAGCTATCATCTTACAATTTTCCTGAAGGCACACTATTTAAGCCAGTCTTTAAACACTTAGTAAGTTCTTTTGTAACTGGATGTTGTTTGTGTTGTGCATTTTCTAAATATACTTTTTTTTTCTACCAGGAACATTGTTATCCTTCATGACTCAGCATTGCTCACTTCTGTGAGGCTATCATCATTTTCCTCTCGATAGAATTATTTTTGGTCTCCCACTTGTTCCCATTGCATTTTAGACCACAGTTCTTACTACTGTGATGCCCAGTTCACGAAACCACAAGACAAGCCAGGAAGACTCCAACTCGATGCAAAAGCAAAGGGACCATTGATTGGGATTGAAGCCAAGGCAAGGTCATCATATGTTCTCCACGCAAGGAGTCTGTGAATGGCCCTGAACCTGGAAATTTTGATGCTGTTAAGGGCTAGGCAAGGGAAGGAGACAAGCAAACAGGGCAGGTGGGATGGGATTTCAAGCCTTCGCATTATACAATTGACTAAGCAAAGCTGACCTTTAGATAGATTGGTCCGGGCAAAGTGGCCAGATCATAAGCAGACCAGAGGCACTTTAGCATTGTAAAGTCCTGATAAGCTTGTCCCTGGGAGTGGAGGGATACTCCCAGTCATTCCCAGTCTCCTTGAGCTCAAGGTCTCTAGTGAGGGGAGCTGTGTGGGTTTTTATTCTCAGGCTAACATTGCTGTCTTACTTGTTATGAGCGCTGCAATAGCTGAGGGGGTGGGTAAGAGCCAGGACAGACTAGGGCCTTTGTTCTTTCACTACCTTAAAATTGTTCTGTAGTTTCCATCCTTATTCCTCCTGGTGGGCAGTGATCATGTTTTATTTATTCTGTGTTTACTTGTTTTAAATCACATTCATTTATTACTACAAGTCACATCTCCATCACAGCCCCCTCCCTCTACCCCTCTCAGTCCCACTTTCCCACTCTCTACCCCCTCCACCCCATCCTACTCCTCCAGTGTGGGGTGGCCCCACATCTCAGCCCCCCTTAGTTCGTCAGTCATATGAGGGCTAACAGCTTCCTCTTGCCCTGGGGGCTGACCTAACAGCTTCACTAGGGCAAAGTGTTCCAATAACAGGTAACAAAGTCTATGTTCCCCTTTTGGTGTGTTGGTTGTAGGATAGTAATGCTGAACTATATGGCTAAAAACCAGTTATAAGTGAATATATGTCATGTGCATCTTTCTAGGACTGGGTTAGCACACTCAGGATGAGCTCTTCTGATTCCATCCATTTGGAAGCAAATTGCATGATTTCCTTGTTTCTGATAGCTGAGTAGTATTCCATTGTGTAAAGGTACCACATTTTAAAAATCCATTCTTTGGTTAAAGGACATCTGGGTTGTTTCCAGTTTCTAGCTATTACAAATAAAGCTGCTATGAACATAGTTGAGGAAATGTACTTGTGGTTTGGTGAGGAATTGTTTGGATATATGCCCAGGAGTGGTATGGCTGGGTCTTGAGGTAGAATTATTACAAGCTTTCTAAGATATCACCAGACTGATTTACATAGTGGTTGTACAAACTTGCACTCCTACCAGCAATGAAGGTGTGTTCCCCTTTCTCCACAACCTCACCAGCATGTGCTGTCATTTGAGTTTTTCATCTTGGCCATTCTGACAGGTGTGAGATGGAATCTCAGAGTCATCTTTAGTTGCATTTCTCTGATGATTAAGGATGTTGAGCAGCTGCCCCTAGAGGCATTGCAAATGTGACTGTTATGTCACAAGTGCATGAGTAGGTGGCAGAGAGGAGAGAGGCTATATCTGCATTCAGTGTTCTGGCCTATGAACATCTGAATGAATAATAGTCTAGCATTCCTGGAAAAAAAAAGCAAGCTAGATACCAACACCACTTTGGTGCCATGGGGTAGCCTGAGATGACAACCAGACCAGTACCAACAATGAATGGACTCCCAGGACAGGAAATAAACCAGAAACTAGAAGAACTTTGCCTGGCCCTGGATGTGGGGGTTGTGGATGAGCCAGCCCTGAGGGAATGAGTATGGGAGAGGCAACCCTGCCTTCTGTCTGCTGTGTGGTGGTGTTGGCTAGGGAGAGATGCCCTCCCCTCCCTTTTGCCCTTACCACCATTGGCAGACAGGAGATCTGGCCCAGAAGGGGTCAAAGGAGAAGGAGGGCTGTCCCTCCTGCTGCAGCACTCGGCCCTGCACTTTTCCATAGTAAAACTGGCCCTGCAAGTGGGGGTTGCAGTTCCAGAACCAGGGCTTTGAACCCCAACATGTACCCCATGGATGAACTGCTGGAATGCAAGAAGAGTTTAGTTCCACAACCCAGGACTGCAGGATCTCCATGATACAGGACAGTTACAGCATATCTGAGAAGAGTTCCAGTGAGATTCCAGTACTGATAAAGTAATGGAAACCAGGTGCCTCACACCAAACCAAGGAGTCATTATAATGAACATTTTCAAGCAGAATATGTGGACAAAGGGGAACATTGTGGGACATACTGAGAAACACTACAGCTTCTAAAACGAGCTGTTATTTTTTATGCTGGGACAGATTGCAAGGCTAGAGAGTGTGTCTGGGGGGAGGTGGGAGATGGGAGGGAACAAGGTACATGGTGTAAAATTCAAAGAACAAAGTATTTTTCTATAAAAAAGGATGTTGAGCATTTCTTTAAGTCTCTCTTGCCATGAGAGATTCCTCTTTTGTGAATTCTCAGTTTAGCTCTGTAGCCCATTTTTTGATTGTGTTATTTGGTTTCTTTGTATTCAATTTCTTGAGTTCTTTATAAATATTTGATTAATCTGTGTTTCTTGAATGTAGCTCTTGACAGAGAGTTCATGGCATATCCCTTCCCGAGTCTCTGTGTTCCTAAGCATGAACACACACATGGTGTGGCAACATGTATTTGTGAATTTAATGCAGGTGTAATATATTAGGGCATCTGATACAATATTCTTTTCTTTTTAAGGAAAATATAATTTAATGATTTGATGTGTGATGCCAGAAATTCCTCAGGGAAATTCTAAGGAGTAACTCCTCAAAGTAAAATGTCAATCAAAGCAAAGAAATTTCATAGATTTTTAGAGGCTTGTTTTATATTAGACATATCAAAAATCAGTATATATGGACACATACACATGGATGTATAGTTTATATGTCCTATTGAATCAACTCTGTGACTAATAAGTCTAATGATTTCCTTTACCTCTCATTACCACACTGTGCTAAGTGATATAAGGTCTGCTTCACTTTTAGACATTCTACTGGAAAGCTTTCTTCCAACAGAGAATGACTAACATGTGGTATCCATATTTGCTAAGGACAAACACAAAGGTAAAAGGATAATGTAAGTCTTTCAAACTGTGAAATCAGAGTATGTCTTTCCCATTCCCTTCCATATACAGTCCATTTTCCAGAATTTATCCCATGGTCCCACCAGGTTTATAAAAGAATAAATGAAATAAAAATGAAGCAAATCTGGTGAGTATCAATAATTTCTCTTTGTCCTCTATTTTATAGATTACTCTGAAGTTTACATTGTAAATATTGCTAGTTCAGATATTTGTTAAGAACTTTTAACACAACTTGATGCCAATACTAGATAGGCTGGATAACTTGTAAAATCCCTCAACCAACATTATGTTGTGGACAGGGAATTTATTTTCTTAAGAAATGGAATTGATGTGTGAAAGAAGTTAAGACTGAACAATAAGATGCTAAAAATTAGTAAAATATGTATTATTTTTGCAGAGCTCTCTATGAGTTTTGCTCTATGATTGTTTTTTTTGATATATGATCTTGCCCTATGGTTGAATATATGACTCTCAAGATTTGGCTTTTTAAATAATTTCCACATTGATATATAACTCTCAAGATTTGGCTTTTAAAATAATTTCCACATTTATAATATTTATTAGAAAACCATATAAATACATTCAGATTTGCTTACATTTTGTTGAATGAGGCATACATCTAGGAAACAGAACGTTATCAAACTCAAGAATGATCAAACCACCCATACTAGTGATGGCAATGAGGAACTGGAGTATGCTGAGAGTCAAAGTTATTTTTTTATTATGACATAGTTCTTCATATCTATGTCTTTTTCTTCCCCTCCTTTCAGTTTTCTGAATTTGTCTAATTATCTATTTACAAATATAAAAATATCTGCTCCATGCCATGGTTTTTATGCTACAAAATAATAGAGACCATCTACAGTACTTGTGACACAAATCCAATAACAAAATATGGACATGTTTTAGTAATTAGGTATGGAGAGGAAATTTTCACAAATAGGGGCAAAATTGAAAATAGTCTGAGAAAATTTCTCATGCAGGAGGTAACAATATGGAACCTGTTATAACTCTCTAAAAAGTATACACTCCCCAAATGTGAGCTAACAGGAAGCACCTAACCATTATATTTTAATAAGACTAAGGTTCACATAAAATGATGGTCTTATTGTACTTTAAAAAGTATTTGTATTATTTTGGGGATTACAATGATATATTTCTCCATTTCCTTTCCTCCTTCCAAACCCTCACTTATACCCTTCTTTGTCTCTTTAAATTCTTGACTTATTTTTAAATTAATTGTTTTACATGCACATATGCATACACGTATGTATTCCTAAATACATAAATTTATCCTGCTTGTCATTTATGTTTTCAGGGTGACCATTTGATATTGGATAACAAATTGGTGTACTCTTCCTTAGCTCTCAGCCTTCCTTTGTTGCTTGGCTTTAATGTCAGATAATTATGGATGTTCAGTGTGTCTTCAATTTTACCTGTTTCTGCATTTAAATATGAAATAAGGATTTTATTTTTCCTTTTAGTATTTATGATATGGTGTTATGTAGCTTATGATAAAGTATTGTTGAAAGTTTAAGTCCTAACCACCTCAGTAGCTCAGCATACTGAATGCCATATTTGTGTTTTCTCTGTAGTAATTGTAGGAAAGAGGGTCAAGGAGAGGAAGTAGTAAGTATAGAAACATCTGGGTCTCATTGTGTAGCTGCAATCAGTGCCATCATTAATCTTTGAGATCTTCACCCCTATTTACTAATAAACACTGAGTTCACCAAGAGTAACACAGCAATCAGAGTTAAGTGGCAGAGTTAATTGGAATCCAGCAGTCTCTCATATTTCCAGACTTTTGCTATTGCTTTGTGTAAAGCACAGAAGTACTTAATAATCCTGTTTATTTTATTTTTATTTTTTTCCTTAATAGGAGAGAAGGGGAGTTGGCAAGTGAAGGAGAAGGGCAGGAGAGGGTAATGGGGGCTGAATATGATCAGAATAATTCTAAACATGTATGTAATTATAAAAAATAAAATTTAAATACCATTAGAATATAAAATGGGACATTGAAAGAAATTTAAAAAGAAGATGCATTTAGACCTTATAATTCCTTTTTCTTTAAGATACAGTACTTCAAACATGTAACTGGGGAGGAAGAAGGATGGAGAGTTCCTTTGCTCTTTGTGGCTTTATCAGTTTGTAGAGACATATATTCAGCAACCACCTACTGAAAAATGAAAGGAAGTGGGTGAAACAAGAGTAAAGGGCTGAACCCTGATATTCTTCTCAGTTTTTCCCCCATTCAAGCATATTATTTAAAAATTTGAGATTCTTTGAGGATAGAGCTAATACCTCCAAAATGTGAAACACGGACAGGGGCTCTAAGTTGTTCAGGTTGAAGGGTAATACTGATAAACACATTATACTTTGAGTCATCTCAGCTGGAATCAGCAGGTACTAATTAAATAAGTAAAGATGGTTTCAAAAAGATGTCTTAAAAGTATCCTAGTTTTGAGGCAGAGCTATTCCAAGTTTTCTAAGATATAGCCAGACTGATTTCCATAGTGGTTGTACAAGTTTGCACTCCCACCAACAATGGAGGGGTGTTCCCCTTTCTCCACAACCTCGCCAGCATGTGCTGTCATTTTAGTTTTTGATCTTACCCATTCTGACAGGTGTGAGATGGAATCTCAGAGTCATCTTAAGTTGCATTTCTCTGATGATTAAGGAAGTTGAGCATTTCTTCAAATATCTCACTTCTATTAGAGATTCCTCCTTTGTGAATTCTGGGTTTAGCTCTGTTCCCCATTTTTTGATTGGATTACTTGGTTTCCTGTTGTTTAATTTCTTGAGTTCTTTGTAAATTTTGGATATTAGCCCTCTGTCAGGGGTTGGTAAAGATCTTTTCCCAGTCTGCAGGTTGCCCATTTGTTCTAATGACAATGTCTTTTGACTTTTCAAAGTTTGATAAGGTCCCATTTATTGATTATAGATCTCAGAGCCTGAGCTATTGGTGTTCAGTTCAGGAAGTTGTCACCTGTACCAATGAGCTCCAGGCTTTTCCCCACTTTCTCTGTTGTTAGATTTAATGTGTCAGTCTATATGTTAAGGTCTTTAATCCACTTGGACTTAAGTTTTGTGCAAGATGATAAATATGGCTCTATTTTCATTCTTTTACATGTTAACATCCAGTTAGACCAGCACCATTTGTTGAAGATGCTGTTCTTTTTCCATTGTATGGTTTTGGCTTCTTTGTCAAAAATTAAATGACCATAAGGTACGTGAGTTTATTTCTGGATCTTCAGTTGGAATCCATTCATCAACTGGTCTGTTGGTATACCAGTACCCAGCCATACTACTCCTGGGTATACGTCCAAATGATTCCTCACCAAACCACAAGGACATCTCCTCAACTATGTTCATAGCAGTTTTATTTGTAATAGCTAGAAACTGGAAACATCCCAGATATCCTTCAACCAATGAATGGATAAAAGAGCTGTGGTACATTTATACAGTGGAATGCTACTCACCCATCAGAAACAAAGAAGTCATGCAATTTGCTGCCAAATGGATGGAACTAGAAAAGCTCATCCTGAGTGAGATAACCCAGACCAAGAAAGATGCACATGACATCTAATCACTTATAACTGGATTTTAGCCATATAATACAGGATAACTATTGTAAAATCAAGAGACTGAAAGGAATAGGATCATAGAATTTATTACCTCTTAGTGGGACACTTTGTCCTAGTGGAACTGCCAAATAGGCCCCCAGTGCAAGAGGAAGAAGCTCTTAACCTTCATATGACTGATGAACTGCAGGGGGCTGATATGTAGGGGCACCTCACACAGGAGGAGTAGAATAGGTGGGAGAAGAGGGAGAGGGTGGGAGGGTGGATCCAGGAGGGGCAGAGGGCTGGGACCGTGATGGAGATGTAAACTGAACTAATAAACATTTTTAAAAGGTATCTAGTTTTATTTTTAATTTTTCAATTAACGATGTTTTTTCAATTCTTTGAGAGTATCATAAAATGTATTTTGATCATATTCACTCTCTCTCTCTCTTAAAGAAAGACTATCTCTCAGCAGAAGTCCTGGTCCCTTGGCTCTTACAATCTTTATGCCACCTTTTCTGAAATGTTTCCTGAGCTTAGGTATAGGAGTTTCATTGTATATGTATCAACTGGAGTCAGACATCCCATGGTCAGTTGTCCTCTGCATTTTGAGCAGTTGCGACTTTCTGTAGGGTCTCCATTTGCTGCAAAAAGAAGCTTCTTTGATGAAGGGTGAGATGAGAACTACACTTATCTGTGGTTATAAGGGTAAGTATTTAGAATGCAGTTACAAATTATATTGGTTTAGGAAGCTGTCAGTAGTAGGTTCATCTCTAGGCTCCATAACCCGCCCCCAATCAGCCATGGGTAGTTGGGTAGGTTTACAGTACCAGGCATGAGCTCCCTTCCATTGGGTAGGCCTTTAATCCAGTTACACCCAGTGTAGTGCACCCTTCATAATTTCTTGCTATTTAATTTTGTTGAAATTCTTGTGCATTACAATTAGACAAGACTATTGGTTGTTTTCCCCCCCTTGGCAACTTGTGTAGCTCCTGCTGAAACTATGAGAACCAATCATCAGGAATGAGGCTCCCAGTTAGATCAAGATTGAGTCCTTCAAGTCTTATGTCTGAAGTGTGTGGTATCTTCTTTTCTGTTACTGTTTAAACTTTTAAAAACTTATTCTTTGAGAATTTCATGAAATACAATTACATCCACTTCTCATTTCCTCCTTATAACTGTCCTCCTACCACTATCAAAATACCCTCTTTCCTACTTCATGTCCTCCCCTCAAGGAAAAAAGTCAACTAAGTCTAATTAGTATGGCCCATGTGTGCATGGATATGGGACCATTCGCCAGAGCGTAGATGACTTACCAGTGACCACAAAACCCTCAAAAGAAAAATTACCCTCTACTCCTAAGTAGCTATTCACTGTAAATAGCTGCTTAGTTAGGTGTGGGACATTGTGAGTACCTTCCCTAGCCATACTGAAATTTTGACTGGCTTGATTTTATGTGGGTTTTGTATAGGTAACTGCAGCTGTTGTAAATTCGTGAATGAAATAACTGCTGTTATGTTCAGAAGGGAACATTTTACACGTGGAAGTGGTCTTCTAATTTTATTTATTATTTTAAAGATTCATTATTTGCATGTGCATATGTGTGTCTGTAGAGGCCAAAAGAGTCCATCAGATTCCCTGGAGCTGAAGTTACAGCCAGCTGTGAGATGCAGATGCTGGGAATCCATAGAGATATTTTGCAAGAACAGTAAATGTTCTTAGCCTCTGAGACATCTTTCTCTCCTTTCTAATTTAATATAAAGTTGAATTTCAAAAATAATATGGAAATTACCGACTTAGACATTTACTCTATTACTTTATGTAATGAACAGTTACTAATGTTCTGAAATTTCACATTGCTAGAATTGACCTATATTTAGTTACAATTTGAGAAACTCCAGAATAATATCATTTGTTGTGTCTTATACATGGAATTACAAATGAAATCACCCAGAAGAATCTTGGATAGGGTTAGGTATATTGGAGTAGGTATTGAGAGTGTCCTCTTCAAAAGTTTAAAATGTTATAGCCATATAATTTCCCCTGCTTCTTAGGAGCACAAAAGCAGAGTAATATAAAAATCTACCTGATCTTTGTTGTTGGCTATCTCTGGAAAAGACAGTAATAAAAAGATATTACAAAAACTTCTTAATTAATGGCTCAGTGCCTCATGTACTGTGGTCCACAAGGAATGAAGAAAATGAAGGTGGGTTGAGGATTCTAGCCTTCCTTAGATGCTTCTTAAATGTCTTTTTTTCACGTTTATTAATTCAAGTTATATCTCCATCACAACCCCCTCCTTCCTCCTCTCCCGGTCCCACCCTCCCACTTTCTCCCCCTTCTCCCACCTATCCTATTCCCCTGGTGTGGGGGGCCCCACATGTCACCCCCCCTCTCAGTTCATCAGTCGCATGAGAGCAAAGAGCTTCCTCTTGCTCTGGGGCCTGATCTGGCAGCTCAGCTAGGGAAAAGTGTCCCACTAACAGATAACAGAGTCCATGACTGAGACTGCCCCATCCCTATTTGCTAAGGGATCTGTATGAGGACGAGGTTACCTATCCTCCATATTTGTATAGGGGGATCTAGGTCAAGTCTAAGCTGTTTTCTTCTTATTGTGGTTAGTGTTTCAGTCTCTGTAAGCCTCTAGGAGCCTACTCTAGTTGGTACTGTTCTTCATGTGCTGATCTTGATCCCTCTGGGTCTGTCTAGTGCCTGAGCTGTTGGTGTTAATATGATGAGGTAAAAGTTTTGCTTTTGTGTTGCAGATACTGTAACCTTTCGGTACTAAAATCTCTAAGTCCAGGAAATTACCATTTTCTTAAGTCATCTATATTTTGCGACCAAGAAGGTCCATTATTACTAGTAAGTAAGGAGCAAAAGTAAATATCCATTTTCTGATATCTGATAAAGGTTGTATTGGTTAAGGTGTTGAGCAAGGTAAGATCAAAAGTTCCTTGCATCTCAAACAATTAGTGCCTTTTGCATAACTCTGAAGGAATAATTATTGAAATACTATAGGAAAATATCTTTGACATTAATTCCACTGGTGAAAATGCACCTAACCATGACAGAAATAGAGCAAACACAAATTTCCTGTGTCAGGAGTGAGAGATTATATCAAACAGATACTGTAGATAGCAAAAAGATGACAAGGATTGCTGTAATGAACTTTATGTCAGTGCATTTGATGCCCAGCTTCCCACAGACATTAAAAGGTTCAACTCTCTTTGCATTTAATCATTATTAAGACGGGTGGTGGTGGCGCACGCCTTTAATCTCAGCACTTGGGAGGCAGAGGCAGGCGGATCTCTGTGAGTTCGAGGCCAGCCTGGTCTACAAAGTGAGTCTAGGACAGCCAGAGCTGTTATACAGAGAAACCATGTATCGAAAAAACAAAAACAAAAAAAAAGATTCTGACTCCTAAATATCTTAAAAGATTTTAATCTTTCTTCAACCTCTAGCATCATGTTCTAGTCTACATGATAATCTTACATTATTGTGTGAAATTACTTGCTGAATCCATTCATTTTCTGTAATCCTTCTATTTTTAAATTATAGAATCTGTTTCAGTCAACTGCTTCATTCCTTATCAGGTGATTTTTTTTAAAGTACTTTAAGAAGTTTGGGGTGAGTGGACTGGAGAGAAAGCTTAGCAGTTAAAAGCACTGACTGCTGTGGACTCTGATTCACTTCCTAGCACACACTACGTTGCTCACAAGTGTCCAAAACTGAAGCTTACCCTCTCACTTCTGAGGGCCCCAAGTATGCATGTGGTGTACAGACATATGTGCAAGAAAAACACTCATAAACATAAAATAAATTTTACAAAAAGGAAGAAATAATAATAATAAATCCAGGAACTAGGGAGGTGGTTCACCAAACCTGAGTTGGGTTCCCAGCATGCATGGGGGCAAAGCCTGCAGCTTCAGGTTCAAAGATCTGACTCTCTCTTCCCACCTCCATGACCACACAAACACACATACACATGAGTAAAAATGTTTAAACCTCTTTTTTAAAAATCCAAAATTTTACCTTTATTAAACACTTTCTTCTGTTTTTCTCACCATTTTTGAATGTTCTTTGCTCCAATAATGAGCTGTGCTTTTTCCTGTTTTTTTGAATATATGAATTTTTCTGCTTATAATGCTTTTCTTATTCATAATAATTGGTTAACTTTTTAGCTTCTATTATGGTTTGGATACGTTTATGTCTTTTTTTCTTTTATTGAAAACTTTTTATTTTGTGAATTTCACTTCATGCATCCTGTTCCCTCCCATCTCCCACCTACCCCTAGACCCCCCCTCCACCCTTGCAATCTGTCCCAGCACACACACACACACACACACACACACACACACAAAAAAAAAAGCTCATTGTGGATCCTCAACTGGTGATACTAAGGAGATGTGATGGGATCCTGTGGGTCCACTGGTGAATTATTGTTGAGTTCATACACAATGGACTTCTTATATACAATATATCATTGGAAGGTCAGGCCTGGTGGGAAGAAATTAAGAGCTGGGGATTAGCCTTTGAAGGGTACATCTTGTACCTCTTCTCAGTCTCATCCTTGGGCTTTATCTCTGCCTCCTGTCCACTATTAAGTGAGTCTTTTTTCCATCCTGCCATGGTGTTCTGAGTTACCACATGTGTGATAAGAAGAAATGAAACCAAGTAACCATGCACTGTGAATTCTCAAATTGTGAACCCAAATGAATATTTCTTCCTTTAAACTAAATCTCAGGTATGTCTCTCACGAACATTGATTAAAAATAAAATAAAATAAAATACTGGCAAACCGAATCCAAGAACACATCAAAAATATCATCCACCATCATCCTAGGGATACAGAGATGGTTCAACATATGAAAATCCATCAATGTAATCCACAGTATAAACAAACTAAAAAAAAAAAAGCCACATGATCATCTCACTAGATACTGAAAAAGGCTTCAACAAAATCCAATACCCATTCACAATGAAAGTCTTGGAGAGATCAGGTATGTAAAGCCCATACCTAAACATAATAAAGGCAACATGCAACAAGCTTATAACCAACATCAAAATGGATAGAAACTTTAAACAGTTCCCCTAAAATCAGGGACAAGGCAAGGATGCCCATTCTCCCCATATCACTTCAATATAGTACTTGAAGTTCTAGCTAGAGCAATAAGACAACTAAAGGAGATCAAGGGGATACAAATTGGAAAGGAAGAAGTCAAAGTATCCCTATTTGCAGATGATATGATAGTATTCATAAGTGATCCCCAAAACTCTACTAGAGAACTCCTACAGTTGATTAACACCTTCAGCAAAGTAGATGGATACAAAATTAACTCAAAAAATAGCAGTAGCCCTCCTTTATACAAATGATAAACTGGCCAAGAAAGAAATAAGGGAAACAACTCCCTTTACAATAGCCACAAACAATATAAAATACCTTGGTGTAACACTAACAGTTGCCAGGGTCCAGGCCCAGGACTCTTGGGGGTAAGGATTAGCTGGCACAGAATCCATGACCCAGGACTCAGATTCTGGGGGTCTGGTAAGTGGCAAAAGCAGACCTGTTTATTTCAAAATGAGGGAGCTCCCTTTATAACCTCCACCCAGAGTCCCATTGGCTCCCAAAATACAGGCTGCTGTGGCTCTTCCTCATTGGCCATGTCTCATTACCCGGTATGGCGTCGTCATCAATTTCCAGGCAGGTCCAGGCAGGTCCAGGCAGGTCTCAGGCTGGGCATGTATCTTTCTGAGTCTGGGTTAGCTCACTCATGATGAGCTTTTCTACTTCCATCTATTTGGTTGCCAATTGCATGATTTCCTTGTTTCTGATAGGTAAGTAGTATCCCATTGTGTAAATGTACCACAGTTGTTTTTCTTTTTTATCCATTCTTCAGTTGAAGGGCATCTGGGTTGTTTCAAGTTTCTAGCTATTACAAATAAAGCTGCTATGAACATAGTTGAGGAGATAATCCTTGTGGTTTGGTGAGGAATCTTTTGGCTATATACCCAGGAGTAGTATGGATGGGTCCTGTGGTAGAGCTATTCCAGGTTTTCTAAAATATCGCCAGACTGATTTCCATTGTGGCTGTACAAGTTACATCTCCATCACAGTTCCCTCGTTTCTACCCCTTCAACCCCCACCCTCCCATCCTCTCCCCCCTTCTCCCAGAAATCATAATTTTTTTAATAATTAGGCCACAATTATGAAAATTATAATGTATAGAATACATTTGCATTGTCCAGTCCATACATATTTGGCAACTGATATTAATATTCTATTATCCATCTATATCCATTGTCCTGACCTGCAGGACAAACAACAGGGGTCTCAGGAAGGGAGAGTGGGAATTTCAGAGGGATTGGAGACACGAGAAATGAGGACAAGACAGGAGTCTGATCAAGTCCCATTTAATGAAGTTCAACATCCCCCCCCCCCGTGTATATGCATGAGAAGCAGAAAGGAGCTCTGAGAAAAGTAGGGCAAGGCCAAGGCAAGCTGCGTAAGAAGGTGGGTAACTAAAGCAACTATCTACTCTTGTCTATTCAGCATGGTTTCCCAGGACTTGGGCACTGGAGGAGGAAGAGGCAAACTATTATATGTTATCAGAGAGGCCAAGCTTGAAGTCACGCCCTGTACTTTTTCATGGTCAAGATATCATAGCAACAATACAATGGCTGGACCAGTGGCTCCCGACCATCCATGAGTTTAAAGTTCTATACCTAACTCAGTTTCCATCCTAACTTGCATTACCAACTTAAAAACATCTTCTTAGACCTAGAACATCCTTTTAATTCCTAGACAACTTAAAATTTAACTGTGAGACTGTCTAGTCTTTAACCACATCAGAGACCTGAGAAAGATAAATATATCTGAATAAAAAGGAAGTGCAGAGCCAACAGCTTCCAAAACTAAGAAATGACAGACAACTGGTGCCCAGACAGCCCCAATTTCTCTCCATACATTAGACCATCTTATCTTCAGCCTCTTAATGTCTGTCAGAGATCTGAAATATTTAATAAGGAAATATTAAACTATTCTTTGTTGTTGTTGTTTCTGTTTGAGACTTTTGAATTCCTAATCCTCTTGTTTCTACATCCCCAAATCTTTCTGTTTGCGAGATATATTGCATGCTTATATGATTGTCTCTCTTGGCAATACAAATATTTATTAAGTGTCATTGTTGTTTAATAGTTAATATAGCCAATTCCCCTGCACCTTCCATTAACACAAATATTATTACTTGTTAGGGTCTTTTTATGTTTAATAAAAGTTGGAATAATTTTATTGAGTCAAATAATTACATTAAGATTCTAATATTGTTTTCTTAAAATATATTTTATTTGGAAGTATTTGAACTATATTAAATATATTAAATCACTCAACCTTTCTATAGTGTCTATCACCGAATTTCTTTCTTATTTATTTCGCTTATACTGTGTTGCTGGTAGCTTGAAAAATCATTTTAAAGCAATAGTTGGTTTATTTCAATATTTATGTTTAGTACAAATGAGTGATATAAACAATAGGCTTCATTCAGGAGAAGATATAAGTGTAGGCTTCTGTAGTTTAACTAACATTATCAAGGAGAAAAGAGTTTTAAAGGAGACAAAAATGATAGAGATATTTCTGATAATGCATGCTCTTGAAGAAAAAGTGACATAGTCAAAGGACAGCTTTATTTATTTATTTATTTATTTATTTATTTATTTATTTATTTATTTATTATTTTTGATTTATCTGAGTATCTGTATGTGCACATTTGTTGTGGGTGCATGTGTCTGTGTATGCTCATGGAAGACAGAAGAGAGCATCTGATGTCCCCCTCTTTCACAATCTGCCTATTTCTATGAGGCAGTGTCTCTGCCTCAATCTAGAGCTGGCATTTTCTCAGTAGGACTGGAGGCCAGCAAGCCCCAGAAGTCCTGTCTGTGCCCTCAGAGCTGGTATTACAGGTGTAAGTAAATATATGTCCAGCTTGTTACATGGTGCTGGATCCCACTCCTCATAATTATGCAGCGAATATTTTTTTCTGTTTTTTTTCTTTTATTTTTTATTTCTTCAAGTTACATCTCAATCTCAGTCCCCTCCCTATTCCCCCTCCAGTCCCACCCTCCCACCCTCAACTCGCCATCCTCTTCCCTTTTTTTTTCTTTTAAATTTAAGGTATATCTTATCTCCCCCTACATTTTCCCCTTTCAGTCCAACAAATGGCTCTTTCTCTTATAATAATAAATGCAATACAGTACAACAGAGGTAATTAGGCCACAGTTATGAGGGTTATATGGCTTAACGTACATTCCCAATGTCCAGTCCATATGTATTTGGTACTTGACTTTAACATTCCACTATCTAACCATCTCCATGAGTTTAAAGTTCTAGATCTGACTCAACATTCATACTAACTTGCAACACAATTTTAAAAGTATCTTCTTAGATCTATAACACTCTCGTGACTCCCAAACAACTCAAAATTTAATTATGAGACTCTAGCTATCTGTTCTTCAACCACCTCAGAGACCTGAGAGGGATAAATATATCTGATTTTATAGGAAGTACAGGGCCTGCAGCTTCCCAAACTAAGAAATGACATACCTGTGGCTGCCTGGACAGTTCCCATTTTCTCTCCATACATTACAGCATCCATCTTCAGTCATTTGGCCTCACTTCTTTGACAGACATTGATTGTAGAGCAGGGGTTATGAAGGACTTAACTACCCTGTCTTGGCAGAGCTAGGCTGTCGACTTACCTGCTTCCAGGTTTTGTCCTTTTTTGGACAGCATTCTGTCTACAGTGGGAGCAAGGGGCTTTTCCTACCAAGAGATAGGCTTGCGACTAATTCATTCATCTCCCACTGGAGATTCTTCGATGCTCATCTTCTACTTTGAGGAGAATAGGGGGTGCTGTCAGGAGTTGATGTGTCTTGATATAAAAAAATCTAAAGTTATGAAAACATCTTTGAATGCCGTATTCTGCAGATCTCTTGAGGTTTTTGAAGAGGCCCTATCTATCTCTTATATTAGGGTAAGCAGATTTTGCTTGTCTCTTGCTGGTTTATTTCTTATTAGCTTAGAAAATAACTATAATAGGTCGTCATAGTACCTAACAGAATGACCGGCTTGCATAACCATTAGTTTGTATTTCTTAATTATCCTAAACAATTTTTGACAATTAGTAGTAAAAGGCCAAAACATCCCATTTCATTTTTTTTTCTTTACCTCCTAACCCTTCCATCCCATTTGTCTGGGGTGGGTGTCCTTATATAACAGTCCCTCATCTCCGTTGAGAGGTCATATGAGGACCAAGAGCCTCCTCATTCATTGGGGGTCTACGAAGCAGTACCATCAGTGAAAATTGTCTCGTTGCCCGGGAGAGAGAACTACTAAACAAACAAACCAATAAACAGACAATAGATAAAAAGGTTAAAAAATAGAAAAAATATAACTAATATATAAAAAATAAATAAAAATTAAAAATTAAAAATTAGAAAACATGGAATAGCTCTACCTCAGGACCCAGCCATACCATTTCTGGATATACACCCAAATGCCTCTTCACGGAATCATAAGGAAGTTTCCTCATCTATGTTTATAGTAGCCTTATTTGTAATAGCTAGAAACTGGAAACAACCCAGATGTCCCTCAACCTAAGAGTGGGTTAAAAACCTGTGGTACATCTACACAATGGAATATTATTCAGCTATCAGGAACAATGAAATTATGCAATTTGCAGCCAAATGTATGGAACTAGAAAAGCTCATCCTGAGTGAACTAACCCAGACTCAGAAGGATGCATATGGCATCTATTCACTTATAGTAGGATTTTAGCTATATAGTAGAAGGTATCAATACTACAACTAACACACCAAAGGGAACTTGGGCAGCGAGTATTTTTAACCACTGAGCTATTCTTAACTGTGCTCCAGCCCCCAAGTGCCACTTTTAAAGCTTTGTATGTATTGATTTGTTTTGGCCAATGCAACAAAACACCAGAAAATGTGCAGTATGTGTAATAAAAATGTAGTTTGTCATAATTCTGAAAGATAGAAATTCATGATGATGACTTCAAAGATCCAGGACCTGGTGAAGTCTCTCTCTTCCTGGTTTACAGATGACTTTTTCTTATTGTGTACTCACATGACCTCTTGTTTGTGTATGAAGAGATAAACAATCCTAGTCTCTGTTTCTCTTCTTAAGGACACCATTCCTACAGGATTATGACCCTGTTCCTATGCCTTTTTTAAAACTTTTACATTTTCTCACAGGCCCAATATCAAAATATGTCACACCTTAGAGAAGTTAGGACTTGAGTGTATTATTTCAGGTAACCTAATCTTTCAAACTGTAACTTTTAATTTACAATGGTTCAGCCTGGAACAATGCTCGCTAGATCAGCAGAAAGTATACATAGGAATATGTGAGAAATTTTGCAGGGCATGTGAAAACAAAAGAGCATCAAAGGTAACTGCTAAGTCTTCAGCCTGGAACGGCAACTGGGGAATCCTAGTTTTCAGACTTTGAAGCATTGCTGTGAATATGCTTATTGTAGCTCTCAGTGAAGCTGGCGGGTTGTTAAGAAGCCACTAGATGAAATTCTGTTCCATCCTGCGTTGATATGTCTTGTTCACCACTTCATATTACGTTTGTATCCTTACTGTTTATTCCATAGTATGAGAGTTTACAGAGTGTTCCTATACCTTGTTTAAAGTGGTTTTCACATCTTTTACAATAGTATCTTCTCTTTATAGATGCTTACTGCTTGAAGAAGATGAATAAACCTTTTTGCATCAATAAATAATTTTTTTTTTATTACTTGTTTTTGGGACAAGTTCTCAATATATAGCCCAGGCCGGTATGAAGTTGGAAATACTTCTATACCACAACATCTGGCATAGAATAATTTTGAAGACAAACAAACAACAGTAGACTGATTGAAAAATAGAAAATGCTATGGATCTGATTTGGCTCCGTGTTTACTTGGCGAAACATGGTATAGTTTTCTGGGCATTGTTTTAGCTATTATAGGATCATGGGGACATTTTCTGATAAGAATAACACAGGATTTTCATGAGGCCAGGTAAACAATCTAAAATCCTTTCATAATCCAAGGATAAGAAAGAGATTTTCCATAAAGGGACACATAGTAAATATTTGAGGATTTGCAGGGTACAGGGTCTTCACTGCAACACCAAGCCCGGCCACTGTAGTTCAGTAAAAGCCAAATAGTCCATAGATGGATGCCTATGGCTATGTTCCAATGAAACATTATTTGTAAAATAGACTGAAGGCTGGATTTGGCTCTTTGACTGTAACTTGCTGACTCTTCATCTAATGCATTATACAGAGTACTTTATAAATACAATCAGTGTTAGGAACAGTGTACTGAGGTAGATGATGCCACATGCGTTTACTATGCTCAGAAAAGCTGAAGTCCTGCAATTTCCAAAAGCCTCAGAACATTTAATGTATTTTTCAGTAACTCAAGAAAATTTTAATGGGAAGGGCAGTTGGGAGGAACTTGGAGGAGTAGAGGGAGGGGAAAGTATAATCAGGATATATTGTATGAGAAAACAACTTTTTTTCAATAAAAAGGAAAAAAGAAAATCACTCTATTATTAGGACCTTGGTATGTTGAATATGCAGGTTTGGGTGGTATAATGAACTTAGAAAACTATCTAAATGCCATTTTTAGTCACACTCCATTTTATACAATGAATGACACATGAGTTTTATATATATATGTATATATATATGTGTGTGTGTGTGTGTGTGTGACATACAACCTAACATGATACTTTAATAAAAGTTTACACTGTGAAAGCCGATGGTTTGGTTTTTTTTTTTTCCTTGTTGACTGCAAAGGAATCTTCATGGAGCACGTGAATATTCAACACACTGGAACTAATGATATTACTATTAATATTATCACTAGGTCTCATCAATCAATCATAACTTTTGGTAGATTTAATTTTTAATCTCTCCCTTGGTTATCCTTTGAGAATAGTTAGATTGCAGTGAAGTTCACAGTAGAGGGGCAAATATTATAGCAGGGGAATATTGAAAGGAACCTTACAAATTGGCTAGTAGATCTGTGTGTATTTGATAAGAATAACTCACGAATCTGGGGGGAAGGAGAAGCATCCAATAAAGCTCTCTCAAAGTCTTTTTGTAGTGCAGTGTTTTATGGGCGTTATTACTTTTGTCATTCCTGTTGTTGAGTGTGGTGCATGTGTCTGGGTGGGCACATGCTGGTGTCCATGCGGTGATCAGAGGTTACAGTTTGATGTCTTCCACAGTAACTCTCTTTGTTTAGATGACAAGGTCTTTTGTTAAATGTCAAGCTCACTGATAGACTGGACTTCAGGTCATGAGCTTCAGGGATTCCCCCTTTGTCTCTCAAGTACAGAGGTTACAGAGGCTTGATAATGCTCCCAGATTTTTCCATGGATTCTGGGGACCTGAACTTAGATCCTGATACACGCGTAGCGAGCACTTTATGGACAGCCATCTCAGCATGTATTACATTAGATTTAATTCCCAATGTAGTCTAAAGAATAGGGAGCAGGGTTATTTATGGTAACTTGAGTCAAGATGTCTGAAAATGGCAATTTGTTAAAAAGGTCAGCATTCATCAGTCTGTTTTCCCTTCTCTTTACTGTTGGCTGTCCTGCTCCTAGACCATTCTTATTACTATTTTTGATATTTGTCTTTTGTAGTTATAGCTTGACCTTCTACTATAGTTCAGCATGGCAACTTCCTAGTGAAACCACTGAAGCCATTTTGTTTGGCCGTTCTCAATTTCTTTGTGAAAAATAAAATCTTCCCTGGGTTGTTCCTAAAAAATAGGAAGCAAACCCCCAAAAGCAAGCAAGCAAACAAGCAAACGAGAACATATTACCAACTAAGAAATTGCACAGATTCTGAAAAACTGGTTGGTAAAGAATCTCAGAAATTCTACAAAAGAAAGATCCTTGGTTTATCAGTCACTGATTTTATAAAAATCTCTCTACTTGATTAATAAACTTAAAAAAGAGCTTTGAGTAAATAGTGAGGTTCTAGGGCCCAGTTTATTTTCTTGTCAAGATCTTTAATAGTTCTTTTCAAATATGCATGTGTGTGCATGTGCGCGCGCACGTGTGTGTGTGTGTGTGTGTGTGTGTGTGCACGTGCGTGTACTTGATTGACTATTATGATAAAATCCATCTAATTAGATACCAATATTTGACAAAGCATGTTTTAGCAGTGCCATTCATTCAACTCAACAGAGCTCTCATTTCAATCAGGGAAAGCATACCAGCCATTCAAATGAGAGAATACTGCCAGAGCTGGATTTCATCTTAATGGGCTTAACAAAGGATATAAAACCTCAAGGTTTCTATTAGCCAATATATTTCATTAATATTGTGACTGAGACTGTCAGTATCCATTTTAAAGCTATCAGTGTTTGTAACTCACCTTGAATGGATGATACAAAAGAGAAAATAGGCTTTATGTTATTTCTCATTCAGCGGCACATAGATTTTTCTGTCATGACATCAAAAGCATATCAAAAGCATGTATCATGTATGGCATCATAAATGTCATTGACCTTTTCTTTTACTCTTCATTTAAAATTTATTATTTTTATTGCATTTGTGAGAGTAATGGAGGGAGAAGAACAACTGAGAAGAGGAGGAAGAGGAAAGTGTGTGCATCCTTGCCACAGCATGTGTTTGGAGGTCAGAGGACAACTTGGTGGAGTCTGTTCTATCATTCTTTCCTTGAATTGCTCCCAGGGATTAAACTTGCAGTGTTACATCAGCACCTCATTCAGCATCTTGCTGGCCTTACTTTTCAAATAGATGACTGTAACTCTGCTGTTTAATTTCTAAGAGACTCTGGTTGTTTTACTTTACTTCTTTGAATGACACTCTCATTTGCCATAAAGTTGGAATGATGATGTCATGAATATCAGATTATATTCCATGATAGCCATAGTATTTCTGAGACTTACAAGAACACATGTTATTCTAATTTGTATGTCAGCATATCAGCAGGGTGACATGGGCTCTACTAAAATTGTCTCCAGGCTCAAGTTGGGTCTGTATCAACAACATAGGCTCCTTATTCTTCTGATACCAGCATTCTGAAACATATTCTTTTCATGGTGGTGATAAAAGTGTAACTATATATGTTCTTTTCAAGCCTCTGTACTCATCATGTCTGCTAACATCCTTCTATACAAAGCAAGTCACATATTCAATATTAATGGGATGAGGAAGTACACTTTATATGATATGAATACTTTCTGAAAGATAATCTAGCAGAGTCTACCATACCTAACACTTCACTACAACTGAGAATTCTATGGAATTAGGTATCTGAGAGCACTTCATCTATTTTACATCATGGTATGTAACTGTGGCATTTATGAATGCTCTGTTACAAATTACTAACATGATTTCTTTTGATATCAACCTACTAAACATTCCATAACCTTATACTAAGAAAGCCACATACACCACTTATTAACAGCTGTTGACTTAGATTACCAAGGTATCATTGCACATTATTATAGTGCGAGGCCAAAAATCAGGAGCATCTATTACAGTCTGGGATATTTAAACTACTTCTTGGCTTTCCATAAGACTTGAAATTCAAGGAGAAGGCAAGCCTTCAGAAAGAGGATTATGCTTGAATAGTCTTCATGATAAAATAGTAGTAATTAGTTTGAGCAAAATCCCATAATAGTTTTCCCCCCTCACTTTGCAGGATCCAAATGGCAGACAGATAAAACAAATTACTTTATTCGCTGTAATTAGAAGTGATTATAAGGTTCTGCCTCTGTTCTCCAAAGAGCACAAAATCATGCCCTGTTTCTCGAAGAACTTTATGTTGCTTAATACATCTAAAGTCACTGTGAAATACGACAGCAACCTTGGGATGAACACCCATCCATACAGAGTAGGTGAGGCACTAGGAATGCTCACTGAATGAAGAAAGGGATGTGGAAAGAAAACCATAATGGCTTTCCTTTATTGTCTTATTTACTTCTTTTCCCACCTTTGTTAGTCCCCACACTGCATTTTCTTTAATGTAAATATGACAGAATTACTAAGATTTAAAATCTACATGCTACCAAAGCCTAGGATTGCGAGCTATAACCTTACTGTACACTCAAGTTCAGGGCATTTCATTTGAGAGCAGTAGCATCAATGAGAGAATTGTTCTCTTGACAGAGGTCACAGGAAATTCAAATTAATTTCTAATCACAGATGACTCAAGAAACCGCTCACATATTTTGATTGAAGGGCATTGAGACTTTCAGAATAAAGTTGCTGCCAACTGATAACAATGAAACCATATGACTTTTGTAAACAGGGGAAGCTAACACAGGAATAAATACAGGTTCAATTTGGACACAGAAACTGGAAGACTTAGCTATATTAAATAACATAGATCTTTAAGACAAATAAATAGATCTGTTGACACACATCACTAAAAATCTTCTCTAATCACATACTCACAGCAAAGGAAGTACACATGTGGAGTGTCTCCTTTTGATGAGATTGTTTTTTTTCTCTTTAATGTGTAAAGTCAGATCTTCCTAAGTTGTTCATTGGGTTTTCATTGTCTAGTTGGGAATGTCTTGTAATACATTTTGGATATACAAGTGTCCACAAAGACATAAAGCTTGTTTTCATTCCAAACTTGGTTCTTAGAGGCCTTGTTTTACAGATGTACTAATTTTTTTAATTTAATATGATTCAAAAGTATTAGATATACAGTCCAATGAAATGATTTGAGAAAAAAGAAATATCCAATAGGATTACATAGCATTGTATATGTTCATCTCATATTTCAAAGAGTGAATCTATAAACAGAGCATAATTTACTACCAGACAGATGCAGTTTGTTTAATGGTAAGGCCTGAATTCAACGTCAAGCTCTCTTGTCATGCTTGTGTTTTATAAGCTGCCTGATTCTTTTATTTGATCTTACTGTGATACAGTTATTTAATTTGCAAAACTGAACTAGAAGTTCTACCTACTGGATGTGGCTCTTGTAAGATTAAATGGGATAGTGTTAATAAAATTGCATGAATGTAATATGTGGTGACATAGCAAGTTCCAGGCCAGCCAGAGTTATATACTGAGACCCTGCCTGAAAACAACAACAGCAGCAACAAAAAACAACCCCCCCCCTAAAGAATTGTATTATTACTTGAGTAAATTGTATTGGTAGGCTATCAGGAAAACACTAATGTCATGATAATAAAGAGAGAGGAGCTAATCTTCTAAAATGATAGGAAACTGAAAGTTCTATGTCTTATAACTAATGGGGTATTAGAAATAGAAACAATATTGTCTTAGCTAAATAAAGAGATGGGTGCTATTTCCCATTTCCCACCTTTGAAGAGTTAGAGTTGTGATTGGATTGGTTATTCTTTAAAGTGAATTGTTCTGTGAGTCACTCTGTAAAACAATAAAATTCAATGTTGTTCTTGTTCACTTATTTGGATATTTTGATCCAAATCAATTGATTATATTATAGGCCCAAATGTTGCACTTGCTTATGTGTATCTGTGCCCTTTGGTAGTGTCACCTATGCTCCCATGGCTTGGCCTGTGGAGTGGCTGGTCTATTATAGAGACCTGCTGAGACAATTAGGTTTTATGATGTACTTCTTTTGCATTCTTGCCACAGCCTGGTCCAGATACACCTTCAGATTTGAAACAGGATGTCCACAAGAGGAAAGCGATATGCATAATTGCTTTTCAAGTCTCTGCCTACATCATTTTGCTATTATTTGGTTGCCAGCCCTTTTATATCTTCTTGTAGTATTTTCCTTGAAATAATTTTATGCAAACTGTCTTTAGAAAGTCAATCGTATTTCCCCACAAGAACAACACTACATTTATCAGGGATAATTTTGACTTTTCAGCATTCACTTGATAGTCAACCCATTAATTGTATAACATTCATCTAAACCCTTTTCCACCACATCCTTCATTTAACCTGACTAAAGAGCCTTTTCTTAGTCTTTGCTCTTTTGTCCCATCAGTGCCATCTGTCACTACTAATTTTACATTCTACATTCTTGCCATGTGTTAGAACAAAAATTTTCAGAGTGTGAGTATGCAATGTTCTTCTTTATCTCTCTGCCAGTTTATGTACTTTTATTTACCTGGAAAACATCTATTGCATCTCTCAACCCCAATTAACATATTCTCTTCTATTTTTCTCTCCTTTACATGCCCCTCATTATAGCTTGACTAAATATTATAATAATTACTAAAGATATTTGTAGTATTCATTGACACTGTGTAAATACTAATATAATTATTTATCTCTTTCTACAAAATGATCACAGATGTGTAAAGTTCTAAATCATTATTTTACTTTAAGTAGCAAAGATAATGCCTGGTGCAGAGAATGTTTTTAAACACAATTAAATATTAACTGAATAAATGGATACTGATAACATAATTTAAAATGAGATGGAAAGAGGAAAGAGGGGGCAAAGTGATACCAAATTTACTCAAATTTGTTTTTTTTTTTAAGATAATAAGCAACTCCAAATGCTGGCAAGAAATAAAAGGTAAGAAAAATAATGATTCTAATTGATTAAAATCTGAAAAGAATTAGAGAAACATAGCTCAGCAGCTAAGACCACTTGCTGCTCTTTCAGAGAACCTAGATTCAGTTCCCAGGACACACATGGCTCACTACCATCTGTAATTCCAGTTCTAGGGGGTCTGATGTCATCTTCTGACCTTCTACAGGTACTAAGCTCGCACACACAATACACATTAAATTAAAATATGTAAATGGATTTTCATCAACTTTTAATAGACTGAAATCTGAAAAAAAAAACTTTGAATAAAAATTAGATTAAAGGCCAGTAAGATAGTCATTATTTTATACTTGAGGAATCAGTTGCTTAGTATTATTTATATGTTTAGATTAATTCTAGAACTTTCAAAGCATGGATTGCTTGGTGTGCCACTTGATTATCATATTTTTAGGTTTGAGACTGAATTTTGAGATTCCAGGAAGATTTTGTACAAAATATTTTGAAGTGAGTTTTTGTTATAGAGTACATACATTCCCCCCCACACACATCACATGTAGCCCAGGCTGACCTTACATTCACTGTGTAGCTACAGATATTGAACTTTTGACCCTATTGCTTCTGTCACCCCAAATGCATATTTTAAGGTTATATGCCAACAAACCTGGTTTTATGGTGTGACAGGCATTGACCCAGGGATTCGTACATGTTAAACAAATACTCTACCAACTGAATACATTCCTAACCTGAAAACTTATGTTCCTTTCTTTCATTAAGTGTTTATTCCCATGTACTGTTATACTCTTTATTTGTAGAATTGTTATTTAAATTTCATTTTCTGTACACATCACCTTACTAAATTTAGCCACTTGATTTTTGTCTTTGAACAATAGTTGCATTGGCTCTTTTGTGCATCCCAGGCAGATCCTGGGGAAATACTTGGTTAGGTCATTGTTTTTGAGCAGTTGTTGAAATGTTTCAGTGGCATTCTCAGTTTTGGCTCTATCCTTTTAAATCACTTTGCAATTTCCCAAGATGGAGCTTTTGTGGTGGAAGGTCTTGCTCTTAGGGTGTTTTTCCTATTGTCCCAAGTGGAGCACTAAGTTTCATTACTGCCTTTTCAGCTGCTTTGTCTACAGCCTTCAATCCATTACCTTTCTTATCAAAAGACACATTATTTCAGATATTTTCTGTTCCCCTTGTTCTCCATCATTGTAAAGCAGAAAACAATGACCCTGACACAGTGCAACTGCTTTACTGTTTGGAAATTTCTTCCAGCAAGTAGATTAGTGCATTACTTTTGAAATCAGCCTAACTCAAGTTCTCAAGTCATGGGCAAAGTTCATCCAGATTCCCTGCTATAAGGTGACATGAATGGCCTCTAGCCCTGTCTCCAGTAAGATTCTCATGCCCGTTTGATCCCTCAGAGCTAGGTCACTGTGTTGGTGTTTCTTTTTTCATTCTGACCTTCCAAAGTGCTACCAGAGTGAACAATTAATATCTGTTTACAACACTAAGTCTTCTGTAGCCCAAAGTATCATCGAAAAGTCAGCATTCTCACAGCTATAGCCCCTGCCCCAGTTCTTAGAACCAGTTTTCTTAGCTAATTTTGTTATTGTGTCCAAACACCTAACAAGAAGCTATTTAGGGAAGAAAGGTTTATTTGGGGTTACAGTTTAAGAAGGAACACATTTTTTTTTTATGGTGGGGAAGGCATGGTGGTAGGAACATGAAGTAATTCTTGTCACATTGTGTGCCTCACCAGGAAGCAGACAGAAGATACGAAGTTGAGCCAAGCTACACAATCACAAAGATCTTTCTCAAATGGATCACTTATTCTTCCAGTGTGGCTCTATCTATCTCTGAAAGCTTCTTTAACATTCCAAAAGAGTGCCACCTGCTGAGAAACTAGTTTTGATGCAAATGAGTCTGTAAGTGTTATTCAAATCACATCATGAAGCTGCTAAGATCACAAAGGATTTAAATCTAGTTCTAGAATCTGTTTTAGCTGCTACATCACTGTCTCCAGTTTTCCTGAAAATGAGAAGTGTGTCAGGGTTGGTATATACATGTGTATCTGAGTGCATGCAGGCTTTTTTGTTCCATTGTATGTGTCTGGAGATGAGAGGAGGTTGTTGCACATCTTTCTACAACACTTTCTTCCTTTTCAACTTGACATAGGCTCTCTCACTGAAGCTGCAACTTGCTGTCTCATGCCTACCTTGGTAGTCTACAAGCTCTAGTGATCTTCTTTCTCTGTCCTTCCTCTCAGCATTGTGGATACTGGTGTGTAGGTTTTTATGTGAGTGCTAGTGATCTGAACACAGTTCTGTATCCTTGGGCAGCAAGCACTCTTACCCATTGAGTTACCTCAGGTGACTAAAGAGGAAAACATTTTAACTTCCAAAGTCATGTTTTCTACTATTTAGGTGGTTAAAATGTCACAAAGATAGAGAAAAGGTTATGGTAAGCAGAAAACCTGCTCAAGTGTTAATAGAAGAGTGGTTTGTATGGCGATGTGGAGCAAGTAGAACTATTATATTTGATTTCCTTGTGTGTGTGTGTGTGTGTGTGTGTGTGTGTGTGTGCGTGCGTGCGTGCGTGCGTGTATGTGTGTGTGTGTGTGTGTGTGTGTGTGTGTTTTATCCTTCAGTCAAAAGCAGAAGTCTTCTGAGGTCATGAAAAATCTCCCTTTGCACATTTTCTTTGATGATTTGATGATCAGAAGAGTTATCCATGTTCCATGGAGTGAAGAATAGCATCCCTAAAACACCGAAGCCCTTGTCAATTCAATATTGATGTAGGAAACTAGTGGAAGTGACTCAGATATTGTATTAAATATGTCCTGTTGCTCTGAAATAGTAATGGATACTAGACATCTCTATGCAAGACATTGGGACATACTGGAATAAAGGTAAGTTAAAGAAAAATCAGATTGTCTAAGACCTCAATTGTTTGCACTTCACCGGAGAAAGGTCAGAAGTTCTATCTTGTGCTGATGTTTCACTCATCCTTTCTCCAAACCCTCTCAAAAGGTTAGGTTCCTGTTACTTTATTGTTGTAATAAAATGCACAGCCAGAATTCTGGAATGAGAGAGCTTGCTGCTACAGAAGCTGTAATAAAAGGTATGAGTTACGTATCAGCTTGAAAAATTGCCGTAAAGGTAATCTTTCACAGAATAAACACCTTCTAATGTCTTGCAACAGAATATGCTCCATTCGATATGTAATGACATAGCCTCTGATTTTTAAGAGTCCTTAATTTTGTAAACACAACATAGAGCATCATTAGTTATGGTTGATATTTTATTGATGATAGAACTTCTAGTTAACCAGCTAGTTATAGGTAAATTCATTGCTTAATTAATGAGTGTCTTAGTTAAGGTTTCTGCTGTTGCAATCAAGTATCATAATTTCAATTTGGAGAGGAAAAGATTTATCTTGTCTTACAGCTTGTAATCTGTCCTTGAAGGGAAGCTAGAGCAGGAACTCAAGGCAGTATCTGGAGGCAGGAATTGATGCAGGGGCCACTAAGGAGTAAGTGCTGTTTACTGGGTTGTTCTCCATGGCTTGTTCAACCTATGTTTTTTTTTAGTCAGCCCAGGTCCAACCACCTGCCAGGGGTGGCCCTGCCCAGAGTGATCTGGGCCTTCCCACATCAATCATCAACTAAGAAAGTGCCCTATAGACTTGCCTATAGGTAAATGCTATGGAGGCATTTTCTCCATTAAGATTTCTCCTTCCCAAATGACTAGCATTTGTCAAATTGACATAAAACTAGCTAGCACAACAATTTCTAAGTTCGCTCTTAAATATCAAAAAGCTTTCTAATCATTTGTCTTTTTCTCTCTTTTGCTTCCCTCCATGTCCTGTCCTCTTTAGTTTTAGGGTCGACTTTTCCTTTCCTATGACTGGTGAGATGGAGATGACTCCCCCCCATTTATTTTCTGAAATAGTAAACTGTGTTCTCATTATTATATGCAGTGCAGGTACAGATTTACTTTGGGAAAGAAGATCACAATCAGGGCCATGTCTTTGAATTTTCATAGAAGAGCAAAGGAATTTTTGTAATGTGACTCACAGACATCTTTAAACAGGTGTCATCTTTGCAAGAGACACTTCACACACATTTGTCTATAGAATCCTCTATGAAATAAATGACAAAATTTTGCAAATAAAAGATACATCATTTTAATTTCAATAAAGATATCATAAGACATTATACAAAAGCCAATATTATGTTTAGTGTAACATAATATTTATGTTGATATACTTTGAGATTAACCCACAAATTCAAGCCATATGAATCTTTTAATATGGCATGAAATAATTTTATAGCACAATAACAGCAATTTAATGATATGGTGCTGAAAATGTGTAGGGGAGATGGCTTACTTTGTGTTAATCTCCATTTCATTCTTCTAAATCATGTCTCTGACTTGAGTAACCTATTACTCAACCCACTTAATGCTTCCATTGCTATTACCTAACTTGTTCTTCAGAAGTATGTTCTTTAGCAATATGGGAAAGGCAGATAAGGCTGTTTCCAACTTGCTAATATGATAAATCTCATAGAAGTTAAGTGACCTACGAAGTGAAGGGAAGAAAGCATAGACTCAGAGATTTTGTATTATACTCCAAAACAGTCTCATGGCAACAATCTGAGCACTGAGTCATGGTTTTGTCATTAAGGTTACCATAAATGGATATCAAAGAGTTCTTTCTTTTCTTCTCTTTCTCCATTTCATTTTACTTAATTATTTTTCATACAATGTATTTTTATCACATTCTTTACCCTCCCCAAGTTCCTCCCACATCTTCCCCACCTTTGTACCCACTCAACTTCCTGCTTTTTTTCTCCATGTCTCTCTCAAAAACCAAAAGAAAATTGAAGCAAACTAACTTTAAAAAGCACGACAGTAAAAAAAAAAAAAAAAAAAATCCTAATGATCACAAAACAAAGCAAAAACCGCACACATACAGAAAAAGTCCCATAGAGACTGTTTTGTATTGGCCAACTACTCCTGGGTATGCTGATTAGCCCAGTGACTTACCATTGGAGAAAACTAGTTTTTCCTTTGCCAGCAGTTTTCAATTGAAAATTAAGTTTTACTTAGAGATGGGACTTTTGTCCACTTCCCCCTCTCATGCTGGGGCGTGTCTGGCTTGAACCTGAGCAGGTCTTGTCTGTACTGCCACATTGTCTCTGTGTTCATGTGCGCATCAGGCCTGTTATGTCTGAGATACACTGTTTCCTTTGAGTCATCTGCCACCTCAGGCTTCTACACTCTTTGTCCCTCCTCTTCCACATAGATTCCTGAGCCTTGAGGGGAGGGATTTGATGAAAACATCCCCTTTAAGCCTGAGTGCTCCCAAGTCTCTAGTTCTCACACATTGTCCAATTGTGGGCCTCCTCGTGTTTTTTCTAAAGGCTTTTTGTATTAACTGTCCCTTGCCATAGTCCATCCTTCACACTGCCCTCACACCGTCCTCCCCATATAATCCTATTCTAGTTTCCCTTTATCTTTTTACAATACTATATTTCATTTTCCCTTTATTTTATTTTTCTCTCCCTTCCCTTTCAGTCCCTTTCTCCATGCATCTCAGTTTTTTCCACTCCTCTTCCATGAACACTGGTCTCTAACTCACTAGGTAGGTCAGGCAGACCTTTAATTAGTGATGTCCTTGCCTACCCTTCATGAATTCTGGGATTAAAAACCTATGGCTGAAACTATCGCTTTAGCTCGTACCTCTGCACGAGGGAGTGGTGCAAGAGGGGCTTGTATATTATATAAAAGACAAACTTTTCATTTGAATTGAAGCTATGTCCTTTGTGATAATAGTTGAGAAAACCATTTGCTCAGAGGCTTTCTTTAAAAAAAAAACTATAAACTTCAGAACAAATTATTTTGTATCTCAGTATGTTCTTTTGGGTACTTGATAACTGACAATGGAACCCACTAATAGATATCATTGTTTCATGAGCTGCAAGTCCTCTCAGAATCAGCCCTGGGACACTTTGTTCCCTGTGGGTGTAATTCACTCATGTTGTCTGAAGCAGATAGGATGGTTCATACCAGCATTTTAATGATGGATTTACTTCCTCTCTGGAGGTCTTTGAAACCAGATGAACCCGTTAACCATCATTAGAAACACCATCGTAAAATAATGAAGAAAGCAGCTCCATTATTTAGCAGTGACATGGTAAGAGGTGGCTCATGGAAAGATTAAGTAAAATGATTTGTTACTTGTTCTAAAATCAGTATTATATTTTCTTGCAATTTATTTATTTCTCTGCAAAAGCATTCTTTTGTTTGCAAGTTTTGCTACACTTCAAAAAATTTTGTTTTTGTTTTCCTGTTTGCTGTAATCTCAGTTTTAATTAATTCTAAAACTGTGTAGAAAAAAACTTCTTTCCACCACTCTGGTGAATCTCTGGCTTCTAAAGTAGCTAAATCAGCGAGCTAAGTTAAGGCTCACATGGAATTGATCCCAATTTAGGCATGTTGAAATACATTATGGTAGAGAAAACAATTTTCATTTTATAGAACTTTGGGATTAAAATATACTATAATGATGCTGTGACTGAATGTCAAAAAGATATATAAACAGGTGCCATTGACCATCAAACTTACTTGATGTGTCAGCTGCTTTGAGTAAATATGAAGAAGACTTGATGAATTTCATTTTGGGGTAAAGTTGAATAAGCTGCGGCATATGCTTCAATTGTTCCTTTCCAAAAGCATATTTTTTTTTGTTCCCAGGGTGCTAAAGCATAATGAAAACTCCCTAAGGACAACAAAGATATAAAACTATTATTTATCAGTTAAAGCACTTAAAAGTCTCCAAGTTGCTGAAGATAAAGATAGTATTATATTCAAGGTAGAGTAATACTTTATAAATCTTATTTACTTGTCTATAAACACATAAATAATATCTTTTTGATTCTTCATTTGAATGTAAGTTATATTTCTAGGAAGAAGATTTTCAAATATAAGAGAATTATGACAAAATCATAGAAGGAGAATTGATAGAGTACTCTGACTTTAATATTTACTGGTTTTACTTCAGTAAATGGTAGTTATGCTCTTAGTTCTTATTGGCATGTGTATGGGGAAAGGGAGAAGATATTTGCTAATACTTTGCTTTATTTTCTCACGACTTGGCATTTCATCATCTATCAATCCCATTTGTCTTCTATCAACTCCTTGTAACTTGGTCGCAAGTCTCTTAAAAATTTGGGAATTTGGTAGTAAGAAGACTTTTAAATGGGGTTTACTTTTGAATTTCAAATGTCTGTTTCATCTCTGTATAATATACCTCTCAATTTCTCAACTTTTAGACAATTCAGAATACATTTCTATTCTTTTTTATGAGATCCATTATAACTAAGACATTGTGATATTTCCTTGAAGTTTTGATTTGAATGTCCATGTTGATTAGTGACATTGAACATTTTTCATGTACTTTTTGGTCACTTGTATGTCCCCTTTTAAGAAATACCTAGTAAGTCCATTGTCCACATTTAAATTGTATTGTGTGGGTGTTTTGCTATTCAGCTGAGTTCTTTATTTATTCCGGGTCATAATTCATTGCAAAATAGATGTATAGCTGGCCAGTATTTTCTCCCTTTATGTAGGTTGTGGTTTCACTATGTTATCTGTTTTTTTGTTTGTTTGTTTGGTTGGTTGTTTTTTTTTTTTTTTTTTTTGCTGTGCAGATATTCTTAGTTTAATGTAATCCCATTTTGTCTGTTTTTTTTTTGCATTTTACTACATATATATATGTATATATATATATCCCACACATATACATGCACACATATCTATATATCTATATCTATATCTATATCTATATCTATATCTATATCTATATCTATATCTATATCTATATCTATATCCTTCTTACACACTGTCAGAATAGTAAAGTAGTAAAGTTACCATTGGAAACACATGGAAGTTTCTCAAAAAATGAAAAACAAAGCAATTTAAATAATATTTGATGGTACATGACTCTAATGCCAGAACTTTGCTGGCTAAGGCAAGAGGATCATGAATTTGATGCCAGTCTGAGCTACATAATAAATTCAAGATCATCTTAGAGATTATAGCAAGACTCTGTCTCAAAACTCAAAAAACTGAATTGCCATCATATAACCCATATTATTGATCAAATACCTAAAATAGTTTTTTATTTGGAATTAAATTTTTAACTTGATCTCAGAAAAGTAGGAAGGTGACTTGTTGAGAAGAATGGTGTCAATGGGACAGGGAAGGATAAGTGGGGAGAATAGGGAATGAAAATAGCTGAAATTATTATTTATTGTTTACATATATATGAACATATCCAAACAAATAGAAATGGAAGGAAAACATTATATTGATCTTACCTTATATTATTAAATATTCCTAGGATTGGAAATATTAATTTAATGAAAAATAATCTCATCTAAAAAAATGACATGAACAGGGGATGAGGGTGTGGATCTGGGAGGTGTTGGGGAAAGAATAGGAGATGAATATGATCAAGATACATTATAGGAAATTCTCTAAAAGTTAGTGAAAATATTTTTAAAGTTTAATTTGATTATGATTTTTAAATGGGCTGTTGCTTAACTGTATTTAAAATATTTATGATTAAAACTCAATACTACAGAACCATAGTAATAACACAGCATGATAATCACATAGAAACAGAACATCTGATCAATGGAATCAAATCAAAGACCCAGAAATAAACCCACACACCTATGGTCACTTAATTTTTAACAAAGAAGCCAAAACCGTACAATGGAAAAAGGACAGCATCTTCAACAAATGGTGCTGGTCTAACTGGTTGTCAACATGT
>CAJQZJ010000241.1:377669-421344 GCA_907164525.1 Lophiomys imhausi | reverse complement strand
TTCAAAATCATAACAGGCCAGAAAGAACTGATCCTGAGCACAAAGCCATGAGGGAGGGGACCAAACAGAACAAAGAAAGATGACAACCCCTTATAAAACATGAGTGGGCCGTTTCACACACACACACACACACACACACACACACACACACAGAGAGAGAGAGAGAGAGAGATGAAATGTTGGACAGAGGCGAATGTCACAGGGACACCTCTGTTTCTTTTTAAATATAGACTTTGTGGGATTGTACCTTTTGTCTTGTGTCCAGCTATTAGGAAATAAATGTTCCCTGGAGGGACATGAAGAGGGAAAACAGGAAGCAGTGTGGGGAGAATTCATGTTCCACACCATGGGGCTTCTTGCATTACAGGATTGGTCCACAAAAGTTAAGTTCACAGTCTAGCCAAGGTGCCTGCCTTTAAGGTCGGCCATGGCTCAGCCCTGGCTCAGCCCTGGCTCAGCCGGGAGGGTGCCAGATGGTGAACTGATTTCTTTCTTTTTTTAAACGTTTATTTATTAATTCAAGTCACATCTCATTACAGCCCCCTCCCTCCACCCACCACCCCCCATCTCACCTTCCCACACCCTCTACCCACCTCTCACCCACCCTACACCTCCAGTGTGGGATTCTTGCACACATAAGACCCCCCTCAGTTCATCAGCCACATGAGGGTGAAAAACCTCCTGTTGCATTGGGGCCCTACATGGCAGTTCCACTACAGTGAAGTGTCCCACTAAAAGATAATAAAGTCTATGTTCCTGTTCCTTTGGATCTGTTGATTATAGGTTAGTTATCCTGTATTATATGGCTAAAATTCAATTATAAATGAATACATGCCATGTGCATCTTTCTGAATCTGGGTTAGCTCACTCATGATAAGCTTTTCTAGTTCCATCCATTTGGCAACAAATTGCATAATTTCCTTGTTTCTGATAGCTGAGTAGTATTCCATATTGTAAATGTACCACAGTTTTCTTTTTAAATCCATTCTTTGATTGAGGGACATCTGGATTGTTTCCAGTTTCTAACTATTACAAATAAAGCTGCTATGAACATAGTTGAGGATATGTCCTTGGGTTTGGTGAGGAATCATTTGGATATATACTCAGAAGTGGTATGGCTGGGTCTTGAGGCAGAGCTATTCCAAGTTTTCTAAGATATCACCATTTGTTAAGATGGTAGTTCTCTAAGTGTGATCTCCGGGGCAGCAGCATTGGCATGAAAGTCAATTCTTGGCCTACATATCATGTCTACTGAGTTAGGAATCCTGAGCGATGGGATTTGAGATTTCAGAGTGACTCTGCTTCATACTGAATTTGGTGAACAACAATGTTATGCATATTCTGAAAGATAGCATGTGAGTATTAGCTCCGCTTTTTACTTGAATCATATCTAAAAACCTTTTTGATTTTATATTAGGAAATAATGAAAAAGGAAAAGTCTAGACATGGTTATTTTAGCATTAAAATATTTTTTATCTTCAGCTTGAACTTTATATGTATCAGAAAAATATTTTAAAGTAAAAATATGGATAAAATTCTGTGGATTCAGTTTCACCCTGTGTTTCCAGGTAGACTGTTTTCCTTGAGTTACTTGCAACAGTGCCTCTAGCACTGAGACAAATATTTTAAACTATACTGAGAAGAATACATGGAAGTTTGTAAATACTGTCCTGAACCTTTAAAATAATTATGTCTTGGTCTGTATGGGAGTTTAAATGTTTCCAGCTTTTTTATATTCATTGTGTTAATACTTCTAATTATAAGAAACAAAAATCTGACTCAAATCAGATAAACCAAATGGAGAATATTTTGGATTGTATTTTCTTAAGTGTGGGCAGCTGGTGCTTAGGACAGGAATCCAAGAATGATTGCACTTAAGAACTCTTTCTGGTTTTGGTCTGTGTTTTTCTACTTATTTCTTCTATACAATCAGGAACCTGGCTACCTAAAGCACCCAGACTCAGATGATAACAATAGTGATCTAAAATAGCAACCAACTCTTGATGAATATTTAGTAGGTTTTAGCTACTGTAGTAAATTTTGGTGAATTCTTTAATTGAAACTTATGTATGATTATACAAATTTTTAATATGAGAAGACAGACAGAAGTTGGTAGTTTACTCAAAGTCATAGAATGTTTTTAAATGGCAGGAAGAGGACCCAAACTTAGGAAGTCCAATTGTAGTCTCTAGTTTATAAAGCATAGGCAATATGGGAATAGTAACAAAGAATGACCAACATGGCCATTCATAAAGAATTGGAGCTTTCTGATTGAACCATGTAATTAGATTAGGAAAAGTATTCTCCCAGAGACATAGTGGTGTGTTTGTTTGTTTTTCAGTAGAGAGTATAATATCAGGCCACCAAGTCCAATGTGGACATATGACACTGTGTGACCTGTGTTGATTGCCCCATTTTACAACTTTAAAGGACTTGTGTTTAGCTCCAACTTCCACAGGGAAGTTGGAACTAAAGTAGATCTTTTAACTCTGAGATTTGTGCTCTCTTCATTATACACTTCTTTATCTCAATGTTAGTTTCTCTGTACTTTGACCAGTTATGGAGAAGCTACAACTGCCACTTTCACAAACTAATGTAACTCCTAACTATATTCTATTTTTCTTTTTATTTTATTTTGTATTTTGAGAGTGGATCTCTCTATGCAGTCCTGGCTGTCCTGGAACTTATTATGTAGACAAAACTAATCTCAAACTCACAGAGATCCACCTGCTTCTTCCTCCAGAATGCTGAGATTAAACGCATGTACAATCACACCTCGCTCTAACTATATTCTAAATACTTATCCTTATATCTACATATAAGTGTAGCTCTCACCACTCATCAAAGAAGATTCTTTTTGCAACAGATTGAGACCAATATAGAGATACACAATTGGTCATATTTGATTTTTATAAGTTGAAGTTTTATTTATATTGCCAGTTCATTCTGTATATATTTGGGCACCCTTAAGGAAATTTTAGATAAACAAATATGATAGGCTTGTTTCTTCTTTAACCATATCTAACTTTCTCTGAGTAAAATCACAGTGAGGAGAGCAAGATGGTGTTTTTAAATGTGATATAAGATGTAAAATATGAAGAAGGATATTTGTAGAAATATATATAAGAGGAAAGAAACTTCAACTCAAGTTCCAGTGCATCCAACACCCTGACACAGACATACATGCAGGCTAAACACCAAGTGTACATAAAAATAAAAAAAATAAAAATGGAATTAAAAAAAGAAAGTCCAATCAAAATTGTTCTGTTTATTTTCATCAGTTGGAGAAGGTTTTGTTTGAGAATTGATTTTTTCCTTTATTTTTTATTTCTTCAAGTTACATCTCAATCGCAGTCCCCTCCATATTCCCCCTCTAGTCCCACCCTCCAGCCCTCAACCCCCCCCATCCTCTTCCCTTTTTTTCTTTTAAGTTTAAGGTATATCTTATTTCCCCCTACAGTTTCCCCTTTCAGTCCAACAAATGGCTCTTTCTCTTATAATAATAAATACAATACAGTACAACCGAGGTAATTAGGCCACAGTTATGAGGGTTATATGGCTTAACGTACATTCCCAATGAACAGTCCATATGTATTTGGTACCTGAATTTAGCATTCTACTATCTAACCATCTCCATGAGTTTAAAGTTCTATATCTGACTCAACATTCATACTAATTGCAACACAATTTTAAAAGTATCTTCTTAGATGTATAACACTCTCTTGACTCATAAACAACTCAAAATTTAATTATGAGACTCTATCTATCTGTTCTTCAGTCACCTCAGAGACCTGAGAGGGATAAATATATCTTATTTTATAGGAAGTACAGGGTCTGCAGCTTCCCAAACTAAGAAATGACATACCAGTGGCTGCCTGGACAGTTCCCATTTTCTCTCCATATATTACAGCATCGCTCTTCAGTCGTTTGGCCCCGCTTCTCTGACAGACATTGATTGTAGAGCAGGGGTTATGAAGGACTTACCTACCCTGTCTTGGCAGAGCTGGGCTGTCGACTTACCTGCTTCCAGGTTTTGTCCTTTTTGGACAGCATTCTGTCTACAGTTGGAGCAAGGGGCTTTTCCTACCAAGAGATAGGCTTGCGACTAATTCAATCATCTCCCACTGGAGATTCTTTGATGCTCATCTTCTACTTGGAGGAGAATAGGGGGTGCTGTCAGGAGTTGATATGTCTTGATATAAAAAAATCTAAAGTTATGAAAACATCTTTGAATGCCATATTCTGCAGATCTCTTGAGGTTTTTGAAGAGGCCCTATCTATCTCTTATATTAGGGTAAGCAGATGTTGCTTGTCTCTTAGCAGGTTTATTTCTGATTAGCTTAGCAAGTAACTATAATAGGCCGTCATAGTACCTAACAGAATGACCGGCTTGCATAACCATTAGTTTGCATTTCTTAATTATCCTAAACAGTTTATGACAATTAGTACTAAAAGGCCGAAACATCACATTTCATTTTTTTTCCTTAACTCCTAACCCTTCCATCCCATTTCTCTGGGGTGGGGTGTCCTTATACAACAGTACCTCATCTCAGTTGAGAGGTCGTATGAGGGCCAAGAGCCTCTTCATTCATTGGAGATCTACGAAGCAGTACCATCAGTGAAAAGTGTCTCGTTGCCCGGGAGAGAGAACTACTAAACAAACAAATCAATAAGCATACAGTAGATAAAAAAGACTAAAAAGTAGAAAAAATATAACTAATATATAAAAAATAAATAAAAATTAAAATTAAAAATAAGAAGTCTATGCCCAAGTTCCCTTTGGTGTGTTAGTTGTAGTATTGATACCTTCTACTATATAGCTAAAATACTACTATAAGTGAATAGATGCCATATGTGTCCTTCTGAGTCTGGGTTAGTTCACTAAGGATGAGCTTTTCTAGTTCCATACATTTGGCTGCAAATTGCATAATTTCATTGTTCCTGATAGCTGAATAATATTCCATTGTGTAGATGTACCAATTTTTTAGCCCATTCTTAGGTTGAGGGACATCTGGGTTGTTTAAATTTTCTAGCTATTACAAATAAGGCTGCTATAAACATAGATGAGGAAACTTCCTTATGATTCCATGTAGAGGCATTTGGGTGTATACCCAGAAGTGGTATGGCTGGGTCCTGAGGCAGAGCTATTCCAAGTTTTCTAAGATATCGCCAGACTGACCTCCATAGTGGTTGCACAAGCCTGCATTCCCACCAGCAATGGAGTAGGGTACCCCTTTCTCCAAACCCTCGCCAGCATGTGCTGTCATTTGAGTTTTTGATCCTAGCCATTCTGTCAGGTGTGAGATGGAATCTCAGAGTCGTCTTGAGTTGCATTTCTCTGATGATTAAGGATGTTGAACATGTTTTCAAGTGTCTCTCAGCCATTAGGGATTCCTCCTTTGTGAATTCTCTATTTAGCTCTGTCCCCCATTTTTTGATTGGATTATTTGGTTTCTTGGCATTTCATTTCTTGAGTTCTTTGTAAATTTTGGATATTAGCCCCCTGTCAGATGTGGGGTTGGTGAAGATTTTCTCCCAGTCTGTAGGCTGTCGTTTTGTTCAAATGACAGTGTCCTTTGCCGTACAGAAGCTTTTCAGTTTCATGAGGTCCCATTTATTGATTGTTGATCTCAAGTCCTGAGCTGTTGGTGTTCTGTTCAGGAAGTTGTCACCTGTGCCAATTAGTTCGAGGGTTTCTCCCACTTTTTCTTATAGTAGATTTAGTGTGACCAGCCTTATGATAAGGTCTTTGATCCACTTGGACTTAAGTTTTGTACAAGGTGATAAGTATGGGTCTAGCTTCATTGTTTTACAAATGAACATCCAGTTGGACCAGCACCATTTGTTGAAGATGCTGTCCTTCTTCCATTGTGCCGTTTTGGCTTCTTTGTCAAAAATTAGGTGGCCATAAGTGTGTGGGTCTATTTCTGTATCTTCAATTCGATTCCATTCATCTACTGGTCTGTTTCTGTACCAATACCATGCTGTTTTTACAACTATTGCTCTGTAGTACAGCTTGAAATCTGGGATGGTAATACCTCCAGATGTTTTTTTTTTTTTATTGTACAGGATTGATTTAGCTATTCTGGGCTTTTTGTTGTTCCATATGAAATTGAGAATAGCTCTTTCCAAATCTATAAAAAATTGTGTTGTATTTTGATAGGAATTGCATTGAATCTATATATTGCTTTTGGTAGGATGGCCATTTTTATTATGTTGATCCTACCTATCCATGAGCATGGGAGAACTTTCCATCTTCTAAAGGCCTCTTCCATTTCTTTCTTCAAGGGCTTGAAGTTCTTGTTGTACAGGTCCTTTACTTGCTTGGTTAGAGTTATCCCCAGGTATTTAATGTTGTTTGTGGCTATTGTGAAGGGGGTTGTTTCCCTTATTTCTTTCTCAGCCCATTTGTTTGTTGTATAAGAAGGGCTTCTGATTTTTTTTGAATTAATTTTGTATCCAGCCACTTTGCTGAAGGTGTTTATCAGCTGTAAGAGTTCTCTGATGGAATTTTTGGGGTCGCTTATGTATACTATCATATCATCTGCAAATAGGGATAATTTGACTTCTTCGTTTCCGATGTTTATCCCCTTGATGTCCTTCAGTTGTCTTATTGCTCTAGCAAGAACTTCAAGTACTATATTGAAGAGATATGGTGAAAGTGGACATCGTTGTCTTGTCCCTGAGTTTAGAGGAAATGCTTCAAGTTTCTCTCCATTTATTTTGATGTTGGCCACTGGCCTGCTGTATATTGCCTTTATTATTTCTAGGTATGGCCCTTTTATGCCCGTTCTGTCCAGAACTTTTAGCATGAAGGGGTGTTGAATTTTGTCAAATGCTTTTTCTGCATCTAGTGAGATTATCATGTGATTTTTTTTTCTTTCATCTTGTTTATATGGTGAATGACGTTGATAGATTTTCGTATGTTGAACCATCCCTGCATCCCTGGGATGAAGCCTACTTGATCATGGTGTATGATACTTCTGATGTGTTCTTGAATTCGGTTTGCTAGTATTTTATTAAGTATTTTTGCATCTATGTTCATGAGGGAGATTGGTCTGAAGTTCTCTTTCTTTGTTGGGTCTTTGTGTGGTTTAGGAATCATGGTGATTTTGACCTTGGAGAATGAGTTTGTCAATGCTCTTTCAAATTCTATTTGGTGAAAGAGTTTGAAAAGTATTGGTGTTAGTTCCTCTTTGAAGGTCCAGTAGAATTCCATGCTAAAGCCATCTGGCCCTGGGCTTTTTTTGGTTGGGAGATTTTTAATGTCTGTTTCTATTTCCTTAGGGGTTATAGGGCTGTTTAATCTGTTTATCTGATCTTGATTTAGCTTCAGTAGGTGGAATCTATCAAGAAAATTGTCCATTTCACTTAAGTTTTCAAATTTGGTGGAGTATAGATTTTTAAAGTAGGATCCAAATATTCTCTGGATTTCCTCAATGTCTGTTGTTATTTCACCCTTTTCATTTCTGATTTTGTTGATTTGTGTTTTCTCCCTCTGTCTTTTAGTTAATTTTTCTAGGGGTCTGTCTATTTTGTTGATTTTCTCAAAGAACCAACTCTTGGTTTCATTGATTCTTTGTATAGTTCTTTTTGTTTCTAAGTTGTTGATTTCAGCCCTAAGTTTGATGATCTCCTGCCTTCTGCTCCTCTTGGGAGTGTTTGCTTCTTTTTTTTCCAATTCACCCAGCTTAGCTGTTAATTCACTAATATGAGCTGTCACAATTTTCTTTTTGAAGGCACTTAGTGCTATGAACTTCCCTCGTAGCACAGCTTTCATTTTGTCCCATAGGTTTGGGTATGTTGTGTCTTCATTGTCGTTGGATTTTAAGAAGTCTTTGATTTCCTTCTTTATTTCTTCCCTGACCCAGTGGTCCTCTAGTAAAGAGTTGTTCAATTTCCATGTGAGTGTAGACTTTCTGTTGATTCTTTTGCTATTTTTTTTTTGGAGCTGCATAACCAATAGTTTACAGAGGCTAAAATGTACATTAAAGATGTGATTTTAAGGAACTATTCCTAAACTCTATTCACTTATGTATAGTCTATCAAGTCAACCATGCTCCAGGTCTTTCTTCTTTGCGTGGGCCTTTTCTCTTCTATCTGCTGCTCCCCTTCCTCTTGTTTCCCCCATCCTGTTCCTGGCTCTCTCCAGAGATGAGAGCTATTTAGTAGCTTAAGTTTGGTGCTATTTTCCCCACACTACCTCTCTTTCTTTACTTAAATTTTTTTTTTGCCTGGCAGAGGCAAGCAGATCTCTATGTTAGATGCCAGTCTAGTCTCCAGAGTGAGTTCCAGGACAGCCTTCAAGTCTACACAGAGAAACTCTGTCTGGAAAAAAACCTTCAAATATATTTTTCATACAATTAATTTGATTATATTCTTTCCACTCCCCCAACTCCTCCCAAATCCTATTCACTTCCCTATGTACCCAACTTAATGTTCATATTCTCTCTCTCTCTCTCTCTCTCTCTCTCTCTCTCTCTCTGTCTCTCTCTCTCTCTCTCTCTCTCTCTCTGTGTGTGTGTGTATGTGTGTGTGTGTGCAAGAAATAAATGAAAGTCAAAACAAACAAATAATCCAACAAGACAAAAACCAAAAATGAAACAAAAACATGGAGTCTGTTTTGTGCTGGCCAATTATTACTGGGAATAGGGCCTGGCCTGGAGTGTGGTTGATTATCCAGCATCACTTCATTGAAGAAAATTGGTTTTCCCTTTCACAGAAGGCATTAATTGAAAATAGCTTCTGGGTGGGATTTTGTGTCTACTTCCTCTTCTCAGTGCTGGGATTTTTTTTTTCTGCTTTAAGCCTGTGCCCGTCTCTGTGAGCTCTTATTGCACACTGTCTCTTTAAATTGAAGTTTATAATACTAACTGAGCACAGTGACTTTTAGCATATGGTTCTTAGTTAATGCCTCAGAAGTCTAAGGAGTGATACATTGTTCTTAATTTGTCAAAGGCAGTAGATCGTTGCAATTAAAATGTGATAAACAAAGGAATCCCAATATAACATTGCTGTTAATAAGGAGATGGCTGCCCTGTGCTTTTCCCTCACAGATTCAGGCTGGCATTCCATTGTGTGGGCAATGCAGACAGACCTAATGCATGTGTAACTGTCGACAGATGAGCTCTGCTGCTCACTATTGTCTGTGGGCTCTTAAACATTGCAGCAGTAATTCCCCTTTTGTGCTGGCTGCTCTTTAGACAGTTTTATGAACCTCAGCAGTTTTACTGTCAAAGGGTAAAGATTTCCTAAAGACTGAGGAGAAAAGGTCCTAAAACTTCCACCTTGCTTTTTGTCCTTCAAGGTGTTTGTGACACGAGGCTGAAAAAAAAAAAGAGTGAGCCAGCAAAATTCTGCATAACAAAATAATGACAAATAGTGTCTCACTTTTGTGATTACAATTGAAGCCATTCAAGCATACCACAAGCTTTCAGAAAGTCAATAGTTTAAAAAATGTATTGATTGTTACCAGGATCCTTAGAGAATTGTTTGGAATTTTCTAGCTGATCAAAAGTAGCATTGTAAGAATAACAAACTTCTCTAGACAGGAAATAATAACAAGTAATGTTAAAATTTGCTGTATAAATTTAATGCTTTCATTTGGGAAGGAAAAGAAATCAAAATTTGCATATGTATTGACAACTTCCACAAAATTATTCTCCTACTCCTCAAATTAATTTATTTACCATTGAGAATGATTCCATAAAGTGACATAATGAGAATATCAAAATTTAGAATTCTAAATGGAATACAATCCACTAATAATTTTTCATTCTGAACACATTTTAAAGAAATAAGAGTTCTGAAGGTCAAAGCTGAGATTGTACTTCTTGGAAATATTAGTGATGGCACCTGGGAAGTTTAACCTCTTTAAATGTCTTCTCTGAAAATTGGGGATACTATCTGCTGTGGCATTTAGTTGAGTAATTAACAAAAAGCTATAGTCCTTTATTTTCCCTAAACATTGGATTGTTAGGTGTTGGAATCATTAGCAGATCTATTTGTTTATTGTGCCTATACAGCCCTTATGACATCTAACTTAACATACCTACTAGTTTCAGTATTTCTGGAGTAATATGATTCTGTCCCCCAGGGAAACATTTTAGATGAACTACCTGTTTTCTTGGGGCTTCTTGGGAGAAGAGCGATATAGTTATTTCAGGCAACTGAAACATCAATTTTAAATGGAATGTCTATGCCTTTTCTTTCCACTTTGTATTTCTACTTGGTTTTTGTCACATGCTCAGTCTTTGCTTTCACATGAATCACCACCTGGTTAAAGATCTCCATGTATTTGGTGCTGTGTACTCACATGAGCTTATCCGCATGCCATTTAGGATTACCGTAAGCTCCTATACTATATAAATTGTACATGTTGTAGAAATTCCCACTTCAAAAGTTGCTCCTCACCAGTATCCCTGCAAAATAGTATCCCTTAAAGAAGTACAAGAAAGGAGTTAATTCATCAAGCATATTCAAGTGTTTGTATTCTGGATTTTCTTTCTGACATGCTGACAATTCTAAGAGATTACCTCATTTAGGTCCCATGGGTTGTAGGTTATAAAAGTATAAAATAGAAGTTTTTACCCTTTTCCAAGTTTGAATAATAATGAAGAATGATCAAATATATTACAAGTGAAAAAAATACTATTACATAAAAGAAAACTAGAGCTTTAAACTCTAATATGAGGCCTACTAGTTGTTTATATATCTTCACCCACACACCAAAAGATCATAAAATTATTTTTTCCACTGCTGCATAGTGTGAAACTTGTACAGACTCTTTATTCTGCCTTTATAGCTTTCTATAAGTAATCACCACAGAATTAAATAGAGTAATAAACGAAGGTTTTAGTCATATGTAGGTTGCTGAAATTAACATTCTTTGTTAATGGAGTTATATGCCTGATGCTGAAAATGGTCCTGTTTCTTAGTGAATATCTTGTTTTTTTTTTTTTTTTGGTGAGAGGCAAAACAATACATTAAATGTGGGCTTCTAGGGAAGATATCTTACCTATCTTTGTCAAGCAGAACACAAATGGAGAAGGATAGACTCTGAAGTGATTTGTTTCAACAAGAACAAGTTCGTGCTGTAGATAGTGGGAAACTGCTTTCATTTGGGAGAGGGCTCCAGAGGCCTTAGGAAGGACATAAGGAGAGTTTAGTTTATTGAGCTATACTGTGTTTAAGACACTGAACATTCTTATTCATATAGGTCACATTGTTTAATTAGTTTCTCAACTAACATATTCTTTCCCTTTAGGCAAGTTGCATACACAACCAAATTACAATCCTAGAGTTCTATATTAGCATGAAATCTGAATAAATTACTTGATTATGTAATATGAAAATTTAATATTTGTGGAAACTTTCATGCTACATATATATGTTAGTACACATAGATCAGAGCAGTTTTCTTCTTTGGTCTGATCCACCCACCTCACTCCTGAGTAGATCCTAGACAGGTAAAACATTTTTCAGACTTTCTTTTTTCTATGTTCTGTATCTTACTGTTCCGATTCTGATGGACACTGGTCCCAGAGGTTGCGGCATTAAACTTCCATTTTCAGGCTCGAAGACTGTAGCTCAGGTCGGATTCAGCTGAGTTAGGCTCAATTTGACTGACCAGATTAGACATCATACTTCTGGGCAGATTTTGCTCTGTTTCTCGTATCTTCTAGAGGCAAAGTTTGAGGGGACATGGCTATTTGGGGATACCCTTCTAATAGGAGATGACAGGAGCACAAGCAACAAGCTCAAATAGGTGATGTTTCTTAAGGCCTTGGTTTTAAGCTGTCATGCTGTAATTTCCTCCACATGAACAACTATCTAGTCACAAGGCCAAGCATTGAGAGAGTGCAGAAGCACACTCTTCTCCATGGGGAATTTCATGTGAAAAGAGCACAGATAGAAACTTTCTAAAGAAAAATAACATATAGAGATCTGAGAACAGCCATCTAATCTATCAGGGGAACTCTGACATTGTGTATTCTAATTCATTATATGGTGGTTCAATAGATTGAGCCTCAAACTCCTAATTCCTCTAGAGTCTTGGGAGTGGCAAAAGGAGTGGCACATCTCAATTTTACTTTCTGTTCTCATGGGGTACAGAAGGGGCATGTCTGAATCTTCCTCTTTATATTTGAACATTTACTTTTGATTCAGATGAACACTTATACATGTCATCAAGTGCATTGATGGTGTAAAGAATTGTGCAACAGATCACAAACCTGGGAAATGCCTTGCTTGGCTGGATGTCAAGACAGGTGACAAACCCTATTAAATCAGAACCTTTATCCCTTCCTGGTAAATAGGCCTCATCTATCTTTGCTGAGACTAAATTGCAGGTCCTCTCAAGGGCATTATTGTTATCTGCTTTACCAGTTCCTCCTGAGAACTAAATTGCTCTCCTATTTCACTAAATATAATGATTATTATTTTCATTTGAAAAAAATTGTGAATGTATCAAATTGATAGGAGAGTATTAAAAATATGCACAGGTCAAGGGTAATTATAAAGGTATAGTCTATATCATGAATATAGCACTCCTCTAATCATTTTTATTGATGAATATTTGATTTTTCCCTATTTGGAATTATTATGAGTAATGCATCTATGAGCATTTTGACACAGGTTTTTCTGAGGCAGTTGTATTTTTCTTAAGAGTTTTCCTGAACACATAACAATCAACACTGAGCCAAAGAATATGAACAGTCAATTACCAATCTCTGTGTAAAAAGACATCATAAACATAGTAACTTCAAACGACCACCATTTTATTTACTTATAAATTCTAATGATCAGGAATCTGGACTGGTTTCAAATGGGCAGATCATTTGCTGGTCTCTCCTGGGCTCATTCATATTATTGCCATCATTTGGCAGCTCTGCTAGAATGAGATGGTCCAAGCGTTCTTATTCACATGTCTGGCACTCAGTGGTAACTGTCAAGCAGATGCTTCTCTTACTTCATATTCTATGCTTTAAAGGCTAGCTTGGTTTCTTAGCAACTTTGTGGCAGTAAGGTAACAAGGTAAAGCTTGCTACAAGGACTCTTGAGACTTGTACTTCATATCCTCACAACATAACACTTACCTAATCTTAATAGCCAAAGCATGTCATAAAGTCTACCTATAGAATAAAGAAATAAGATTGTAGGGGCATTAAGACACTACCAGAAAGTGGATGTATCTACAGGAATGGGAAGAATTATAGTATGTTTTGCACAAGACAAATCTGTAGCAGTTACTAGATGTGGTGGTTTGAATGTAATATATCCCCTATAGGCTCATGTATTGGAATACTTGGTCTCCAATTGGTAGTGATGTTTGAGGAGGTTATGGATACTTTAGGGGGTGAAGGAGAAAGCACATGACTGGGGATGGGTTTTGAGACTTTACAGTCTTTTCTCACTTCCAGTTTGCTCTCTGCCTCCTGTACATAAATAAAGGGTGATCATCCAGCTTTCTGCTCCACCCACCTGCTGCTATACCTCTGCCACCGTTATGTGCTAGATCTCTCTCTCTATATGCCAAAATAATCTTTTTCTTTTATAAGTTGATTTTGGTAATGGAATTTTATTCCAGCAACAGAAAAGTAACTAATGCACCAGGTAATGGCTCACTTTTCAGTGTGATTTTCCTTTAAAGTTTATCTATTAATTGTTGATGAGTTGTGTTTCCATGCTCCCTTTCAGTAGGGAAACTTGAAGTCGGTTCAAGATACACCAAGACCTTGATCATAGTACAAAAGGAGATTTATTTGTCCCAGAGGGACAAAGGGCAGGGAAAAAGGAACAAAGACATGAAATAAAGGAAGAGAAAAAGGGGAAGGGAACAAAGGATAGGGGAGAAAGGAAGCAAGGAGAGGAATAAGGGATATTTGCCCCAAAGTGGGACACAGGACTGTTCTAGATAGAGGAGTCAGACATGGTACATATGAATGGGATTTATTTCATCTTAGAGTTCCACATCATATTCTATTACTGGGGGAAGCCAGTACAGGAACTCAAACAGGACAGGAACATGGAGGCAGGAGCTGCCTATGGTTTTGGCCCCTTGGCTTGCTCAGCCTGCTTTCTTATAGAATTCAGGAACAGCAGCCCAGGGATGGTATGACCCACAATTAATTACTAATTAAGAAATCACTAATTAAGGAAATGCCCTACAGGCATGGCTAATCTTGATCTTATGGAGGCGTTTTCTCAATCAAGAGCCCCAAGTTGACATAAAGCTAACCAGGGCACTCGATCCCTTGTCAACCTGACTAACCAATATAGCACTATTAAATAATAACCTTTCATTTGTTTTCATCCCCAAGATATCATATTACTGACATAATGTAAACAGGTTTAATTTAAAAGTCCCACTGTCTTTAATTTTTTAATAATTTAAATATTCAGTCTCTTTAAAATATCTAAATTCTAAAAAGCAGAAGTCCTTCTTCATTTCCAAAGTCTCTCTATAGTATCTCCAGGCTCTCTAAAACTTCAAAGTCTTTCAACTGTGGGATCCTGAAAAATAAAAAATAAGTTATTTTCTTACTCTAGGAAGGAAGAACCAATGCACAGTCACAATCTGAGGAGTGTTTCCCTTTCTGAACAACCTCGCCAGCATGTGCTGTCATTTGAGTTTTTGATCTTAGCCATTCTGACAGGTGTGAGATGGAATCTCAGAGTCCTCTTGAGTTGCATTTCTCTGATGATTAAGGATTTTGAGCATTTCTTCATGTGTCTCTCAGCCATTAGAGTTTCCTCTTTTGTGAATTCTTGGTTTAACTCTGTTCCCCATTTTTTGATTGGATTATTTGGTTTCTTGCAGTTTAATTTCTGGAGTTCTTTGTAAATTTTGGATATTAGCCCTCTGTGGAATGTGGGGTTGGTAAAGATCATTTTCCAATCTGTTGGCTACCATTTTGTTCTAATGGCAGTGTCCTGTGCCTTACAGAGGCTTGTCAGTTTCATGAGGTCCCATTTATTGATTTTTGGTCTTAGAGCCTGAGCTATTTGTGTTCTGTTCAGGAAGTTGTCACCTGTGCCAATGAGTTTGAGGCTTTTCCCCACTTTCTTTTCTATTAAATTTAATGTGTCTGGCTTTATGTTAAGGTCTCTGATCAATGTGGACTTAAGTTTTGTGCAAGATGGTAAATACGTGTCTATTTGCATTCTTTTTACATGTTGACATCCAGTTAGACCAGCACCATTTGTTGAAGATGCTTTCCTTTTTCCATTGTGCGGTTTTGGCTTCTTTGTCAAAAATTAAGTGACCATAGGTGTGTGGGTTATTTCTGGGTCTTGGATTCAATTCTATTGATCAACAGGTCTGTTTCTATACCAGTACCATGCTACTGTTATTACTATTGCAACTTAGTGACCAATGTCTGGAATTCACTCAGGATATTCTGTGGTATCCAAAAGAGCCTGGGTCACTTCTCTGGCTCCATCATCGGCAGGATACATAGCTTGTCTTCTGGGCTCCAGCCAGCTCCATTCCACAGCTCCTTCTGTCCTTGGTGATCATCCATAGTTATTGACATATTCCAAACCGCTAACGTCTTCACAGCAACTAGACTGGACCTTCACCAGTAGCATCATCTGAGCTCTCTTCAGGGATTCTGATCCTGCCACATGATACCAACTTCTCAACTTCTCTCCAAGACCCCTCCAATTCTGGGGCTTCTACTTCAGGTGAGACTGCATACTCACCAATGACCTTTAATGTTGCCAAGCTTCAGGTGCTCTCTATTACCATGTCATGCCTTCAAAACCAGAACCACCCAGGAAACCATACATATTACCATGTTCAGCTGCCCAGTACAAGGCAGAGCCTTGGCACCCTTTGAACCAAAACTTTTGTACTTTGAACCTGAGGAAACACACTACCAGAAAATTTTTACCTCAAAATAACATTCTATTCTTAATCATACATGATTCTTCTACCCCTGCTAATAAGTATCCATTGCCCCAACAAAATTTCACTTTCTGTTCCTTCAAAATATCATTTGAATGGTTCTGATAGAATCTTTGCTTCTCTCTGAAACTTAAGAAGCCAGGCTCCTGTCATTTGTACTGGTCTCAACATTATCCTCTAATCTTCCAAGTTCTCACAACAGCTCACAAAGCTTTGAATGCTCAATTTCTTTTCTAGCCCAAAGTTCCAAGGTCCTTCTACAATCCTCCACCAAACACAACCTGGTACCAATTTCTAACTTATGTGGGGTTTCTCTTGCGGTAAATAGACACACGACCAAAGCAAGTTTAGGAGAAAAAAAGATTTACTTTAGCTTATAGCTCCTCATCATATTCTACCACTGAGAGACATCAGGGCAGGAACCTAGAAGCAGGAGCTGATGAAGAAGCCATGGAGGAATGCTGCTTATTGTCTTGTTCCTTATGGCTTGCTCAGCCTGCTTTCTTATAGAACTCAGGACCACCAGCCAAGGAGTGCACCACCTGCAGTAATCTGGGCCCTCTCACATCACTCATAAATCAGGAAAATATCCCAAAGACTTGCTCATAGACTAATTTGGAGGGGGACATTTTCTCATTTGAGGTTTCTTCTTCCCATATGACTCTGTATCAAGTTTACATAAATCTCACTAGCACATACCCGGGGGAATATGGACAAATAAGTGAGTTGATTATATTATTGAATGAAGTAGGATGTTTCTTTCTTCTAGAGAAATGTAAGACTAAAATATGGATGTTCTGCCACCTTCTAACAGATGACTGGCACAATAGCAATAATCATGGGTTGCTTTTTGATTGCATCAAATTAAGGGGATGTAGCCATATACTTTAGTTATTTAAATATTAAATATCAGAAAAGTTCTCACAAAAATAAAAAAAAGAATTTTTAAATAATAGCATAATGTCTCTTTTAGATTCTAATAAAATGTCAACTGTATCTTCTATAAAATAAATGAGAATGTTTCAAAATGCTGAGTGAGGATCATACCCAGCTTGTTGTTCATGCACACTTTACCTCTAAGCTACATTTCTAGATGACAACAACTCTTTAAAGTATAAATATGACTGTCAGACATTATCACACTTACCTATTTTCATATTCTGGAAGATGATTCACGATATCTGAGATATATAAGCTTTCCTGGTAGTCTTCCCGAGGAAGCCTTTGGTAGATGTAGTCTATTCTCTTTCCCTTAAGAGAATAACAGGACAGTAGAAACTGATTGGTATATCTAGATTATTTTCATTTATCTTATGATAAAGGCAAGTGAGACTATGATACCTATTAAAAGTATAGACAGGCTTTGCAAATAAAACCTTTTGGTCAGTATTCATTTATTTATTGAATAATTTTCAACTGCTAACATTATAGTGTTTTGGTACTAATTCAAGTTCACTGTCTGTAAGAACAAAAGACTCAGAATCGAGGCTCAATTCCAGTTTTCTTAGTCAATGTACATGTGTACCCTTGTAAGTTTTTCTTCATAGAAGCAAATGTGAGCTTCTTATAGTGTAATATTTTTAGTGGTTGACTTGTACTGGAGAAGACTTTAATTGTTTTGTGTCATGTTTTCAAACATTTTTCATTCATGGGTTTTAAAGAGAGAAGTAAATAGGATCCATCAGACTCATCACTTTTCTTGGACAATGTCCAGAATGGTTTAACTGGCCATGTGAACACTATGAAGTAATATTAAGAGATTGACTTTTCTGAAAGTGTTTATCGGTTGTAGAAGTTGCCTGGTGGAACCTTTGGATATTTTTATGTATCAAATCATATCATCTGCAAATATTGTTACTTCAGCTTCTTCCTTTCCTATTTGTATCCCCTTGATCTCCTTCTTACTGTTGTATCTAAGAATTCAAGTACTGTATTTATTAGGTATAAAAAGAATGAACAACCTTCTCTTGTTCCAGATTTTAGTGGAATTGTTTTGAGTTTCTCTCCATTTAAGTTGATGTTGGCTGTGGGCTTGCTGAAAAATGTCTTTGTTATTTTTGAAATGTTTCCCTTATATCCCCTGTCTCCCTAGGACTTTTATCATGAAGGAGTGATAGCTTTTGTCAAAGGCTTTTCTGAATCTAATGAGATGATCATGAGTTTTTTCTTGTCTTTCAGTCTGTTTATGTGGTACATTACATTTATTGATTTATATATGTTGAATAATTCCTGCATCTCTAGGACAAAGTCAACTTGATTGTGGTGGATAATATTTTCGTGTTCTTGAATTCACTTTGCAATTATTTTATTGAGAATTCTTGCATATATATACAAAAAAATTCACAAAGGATATTGGTCTGTAATGTTCTCTTCTTCTCTTCCTCCTCCTTCTTCTTTTTGGTTTGCTCTTTGTGTGGTTTTTTGTTTCCAGGGTAATAGTGTCTTTATAAAAAACAGTTAGGAAGTGTTCCTTTCTGTGTCTATTTTGCAGAATAATTTAAGGTGTATTGACTTTGGTTCTTCTTTAAAGGTCTGGTAAACTTCTTCACTGAGAAGGAGAAGTGAATACAAAGTCCCAACCCTAAGGAAGAAACTGTTTGCAATTCACACCTGTTGAGAAAAGGATCTTTCTTCCTTTTTTTTATAATGTTTATTTATTACATCAAGTTACATGTCCACACAGTGCCCTCTTTCCACTCCTCCTGGTTCCACCGTCCCACCCTCTCCTCCCTCTCCCACCCATCCCACTCCGCTGATGTGGAATGTCCCTACATATCAGCCCCTCTCTTATAAGGACTCTTTCCTGCTACTCTCTTACCTAATACAGATCCTGACTATACCCATGTCATTCGACATGTTTCCAGACAATCAGTATTAACATCATGTAGGAAACTGTCAGAAATGACCAAAAAATTTAGGCTCTACCCCAGAACTGCTGAATTAGAAACTGCATTTAAAATATCCTCATGGGATCTATGAGGCCATTATGGATTGAGAAGTGCAAATGTATGCATAATATGATTCAATTCCCACAATGTTCTGGTGATTAAAAATTCAATCAGTAAATACCTTGGAGAGGCAGTAGGGTTGAGGATTGATCATAAAGGAACTTGAAAGAACTTCTTTCTTTCAAGACTGGTAGGAATTCTCCATGTTACCTCAGCATACACATTTAGCATGTGATATCAATTATTTGTATCTTTAATAGTGTGTAAAATATAATTTAACTGACAAGTAAGAGAAGAGTGTGTGCTTGGGTCCTAATGCAAAGATTCTGATTTATCTGGCAGAGGGTGCAGCCATATTGTCTGAGGATTTTAAAATATTCCTAGATGATTTTAATGGGTAGCTCCTTTTGGCCCAGTGTTGTAATGTAGAAAGGAGCTGTGCATTATCCTTAAGCCAGGAGAACAAGACAGACGAGGGGATCTAAGGACAGACTAGAGGAACCAGAGGCAAACAGAAAAGATTCATGTCAAGAAACAGAATAGTTTAAGAGAAGATTAAAAAAAATTCCCTGGAACCTACTGAAACACAACACAACTGAAAAAGAAAAGAAAAAAAGTCTGCCCTTATGAATCAGTTTGAGTAAAAATGTAGAGACTGAAATAGATTGCAGTGTCATTGACGAAATTTGTAGTAAGAAAAAGAAGATAGCAAGTATACCATAAATTTGAATAGCCTTTAAAAGCATGCACTAATTATACACAAACCTGACTTGCTTTTACCTTTATGTGAGTAACAAAATATACTTGTGGTTTCAGATATCCTGGAAATATTTTTCAAGATTATTCTTGTAAAACAGTTTATTGTTCCTCAAGGGAGAATTGAAGCACAGAGCTTCCCTCTTTGGATAGTTGGAAATGATATAAACATTTTGTTTATTCTGTTGGTGTTATCCAAGTGTAAAATGTCTCTGCTGTAGCATACCTTCCAATTGTGAGTTGATCCTACAGCAAGGACCCTTGGAAGAGAGTTGTTATAAAAGTTTCAAAAAGGTTTACAACTAACTGTCCTATCAATTCCAAATCACATTGTAAATATTGGCTTCTGTCAAATTTTGACTGTACACTTTTATATCATGTGTCAGATTTAAGTCTTTTTCTCCCCATAGTCTTTTGGGAAAGCACAGAATCACTTCATCCTAGTATTTTTATTGTTCAGAGTAAAAATTCAATTCAAAGACTAACTTGGGGAGAGATGTGTGACAGGAAGAGCTTTGAGTCTAACCTTTTGCTATCTTTGCCTACTAGCTAATCCAAAGTCTGTTGAATTAAATCTAGGTAAAGGACCTTCAAAACCTGGAGTGGAATTTTCTATACTGATTCTTTCTCCATCCACACAGGCACTCTCTATGGATGCTTATGGAGGGAAATTCTTTGTGCTCATAGTTAAGCGCTCTGTGGACTGGCAGATTGATTTGTGCACCAGGAAAAGGGATGAAGTGTTTCATATATTATGAATTAGTGTTTCACATTCAATATTGAGTGTCAGAGAAACAGATTCTTGCTTATCAGCATCCTCTCCTGAAGGAATCACAGCAAAAATCACAGAAATCTTCCGATTGCCTGTGCCCTCTCAAATACCCTTACCTGAATCATATCACTCTTGTTAGAACAGTTAGCACAGTAATAAGCTCTGTTTGATGGCACCCAAGTTGACCTCTACCAGGCTTTCTGTATTAGGAAGCTGCTGTCTAGGGACAGTCAAGGACAACAACAATAATCAAACTTTAAAGAAATTGGCCTGCTTGACAGTGACAAATTAAGGTACTGTCAACTCTGGCAGAATAATGGACCTTGAAGCATTATTATCTCCAAACGTTTGGTTTTCATAAGTTTGTGAAGCAGTGCTCTGTCTTTTGTCAGGGGTGGCATTTTAACACAAGGAGATGATTTTGTACATAAGATCCAATGTTTCATCCTGTATTCTGCTCTCTTGCTCCAGTTCCCACACTGCTTGCTTCTCTCCACCCCATATCTACAAGAAGAGGTGGGAAAATTTTCTTTATGAACTACTACTCATTTGCATCATATCTGTGAATAATACTTTCAGAAAGCATAAATGCTTGGGAGTTGAGTCTAAGTATTAAAGCATTAGATGTTTTATGTATGATACAAAAATAGGAAAAGGAAACTGCTGGAAGTTTTAGATTTTGTTTCATTGTTTTTTTTCCAGATCTTGAAAGGGAATGCCAGGTTATTTGGTGCCTAATGAAGTCTAACATTGGTATGAAAGCCAACTTCGTTACAAATTCTGTTCATGATTTTTGCTAGTTGGTATCCTCTGTTCATTTATGTGATTCTATTTCTGGAAGACAAGAAATATAACTGCTATGTAGGAATCAAAGCTATGATAGAGATGGGTATTAGGAGAAATTGAAAAGGGAACCTTGAGCAACCTTGGGAACGTAATGTATGTTTTCACATGTCCGTCCTATATCTTATTGAGATACTACTATTTCTGCTTCATGAGACCAGTATCTCATAATATAAAGAGATCCCCATGTTTCCAAAACAAGAGACTAGAAATTCAGCTAAAGCACATTAATTTTCATGTGTGTCACTGGGATAAAATTCAGACTTATCCACCATCTAAAATGGTTTGAATCTATAGAGTCAAGAGGGCTCAGCAAGTGTGATCCTCACCTTTGGGAGTCACATAAGTCTGAGACAAAACTCCTGAGTTCTCACATACTAGGTTTGTGAGTCATGGAATTGTCAATCTCTTTTGCTTTATTCAGTTATAAATTAATGCAAAATTCCTAAAGCTGTAAATTTTCTGTGAAGATGTAGTACAAGCACGTGTCTAAGGAAGGTTTACTATTTATAGATTTGGGTCCAGGAAAGTGTGAGGAAAACACAAGGTGTGTATTACTGAATGTCAACTAACATAAACAGAACAAGCTAGAGAATACCTAAAAAATCAAAAGGACTAAAGACAACCTTTGCTTTCAATTCAGTCATTAAACATTTCATAATCACCCACTATATATAATTCTTCAATTTTGAACTAAGACAGACAGTGTAATGACAATAATTTGTATGGCAGACAGATTATAGTATTCAAATTAGGGAACCTGGATTTTGGTTTCAGTTGTAGTCTGGCTTTGTCACCAGGAGAATGCCTTCTAAGTGTTCTGAATTTGATTTCCTTGAATACATTTCTAGCAGCATGGCATAATTGGGTTGTATGCTTTTTTAAATTCTAGTATTGAACAGAAATATTTGACCTAATTTAACTTGACATCAGATATCTACCTGCATTCTTCTGATTCTGTAGTATTAGCAGAAGTAGTAAGATAAAACCTCTCCCCACAAATACAGAGAAGTTTATTGATAAACTAAGAAAGACATTTTCAATATATTAGACCTAAAAATTGTTATATTAATCTCAGAGGCTGATAGTATGCAGAATAATAAACCAATTTCCCCCAAAGTAGAGTTATTTTATTAGATTTGATTCTTCCATCTTAGGAAAATACTTACTAACTAATATATACTAAGTATAATAAGCTTGATAGAATTGTATTAAAATTTTCATGGAAATTATAGTGATATGGAAATATAGGTATATTTTGGCTCTTTTCACTCTCTTTTGCTTATAAATTATATTACTATTATCATCATGACTATGCACCTCTATGGAAGAAAAAGAAATATTATTTTATAATATGAAATGAAACACTTTATTACCTTAAGAAAAGATTTAGTAAGGGCAAAATGAAGACTGCTTTCTTGGATATCATAATAACATAAAAGGCCACATGACCATGGGTAGCTCTTGAACCTTGTTTAATAACACTTGTTTTATTTCCTCTAATTTGCATTATGGATGTATTTTTATCATTTTAGATACTTAATCACCTCTGTGGTAGTCTTTGCTTAAAATACACTCTTGTCTGATTTCCATAGTGGTTGAACAAGCTTGCACTCCCACCAGCAATGGAGGAGTGTTCCCCTTTCTTTACAACCTGGCCAGCATGTGCTGTCATTTGAGTTTTTTATCTTAGCCATTCTGACAGGTGTGAGATGGAATCTCAGAGTGATCTTGAGTTGCATTTCTCTGATGGTTAAGGATATTGAACATTTCTTCAAATGTCTCATTGCCATTAGAGATTGCTCCTTTGTGAATTCTCGATTTAGCTCTGTTTCCCACTTCTTTTTATTGGATTAGAAAACTTGGAATAGCCCTATCTCAAGACCCAGCCATACCACTTCTGGGTATCCACTCAAAAGATTCCTCTCCAAACCACAAGGGCACATCCTCATCTATGTTCATATCAGCTTTATTTGTAATAGCTAGAAACCGGAAACAACCCAGATGTCCCTCAGCCAATAATGGATAAAAAAAAAATGTGGTACATTTACACAATGGAATACTACTCCACTATCAGAAACAAGGAAATTTTGCAATTCACAGCCAAATGGATGGAACTAGAAAAGCTCATCTTGAGTGAGCTAACCCAGACTCAGAAAGATACACATGGCATCTACTCACTTACAATTGTGTTTTAACCATATAGCACAGGATAACTATCCTACAACCAACACACCAAAAAGATCAGAGACATAGATTTTGTTAGCTATCAATTGGACAATTTGCCCTAGGGGTGCTACCATGTAGGACCCCAGTGCAAGAGGAAGCTCTTAGCCCTCATATGACTGTTGAACTGAGAGGGGTTGATATGCAGGGACACTCCACTCCAGAGGAGTGGGAAGGGTGGGAGAGGGAGGAGAGGGTGGGAGGGTGGAACTGGGAGGGGTGGAATGAGGGCACTGTAATGGAGATGTAACCTGATATAATAAATAAACATTATGATAAAAATTAAAATTCCATTAGATATAGATACTGTACTTTTCATCAGTTATGGAAATCTATCCTCTTTTTATTTCCTAATTATTGTGACTACAGCAGCAATAAAAATGGGTACTTAAGTATCTTTGTGATATAGGCTTCCCAGAGTTCTAAATTCAAACTTGAATTTCGAGGTTGTTAGACATCTGATATGTGGAATTTTGTATATACTTGTACTAATCCTGCCAATATTAAGGAAGGATCTTTCAAGAAAATAGAAAATTTCAGTGTACTTTCCCTTTTATCTCTCTGTTTTGTATTTAAAGATTTATTTATCTATTTATTTACTTATCTATCTATCTATTTATCTATCTATCTATTTATGTATGTATATATCTATCTATCTATTTATTTATTTTACATATATGAGAGCTCTATCTGCATATACTCCTGCATGCCAGAAGAGGGCATCAACATTCCAGTGTAGATGGTTGTGAGCCACCATGTGGTTGTTGGGAATTGAACTCCGGACCTCTGGAAGAGCAAACAGTGTTCTTAACCACTGAGCCATCTCTTCGGCCCCCCTCTCGGTGTTTTTAAATGATGGCCACAAATACACTTTTCCTTGAAAGTAATGAATTCTATTGTTAGCCAGGCTTTTCTTTAATCTCAGCTGATTGCAAAATCCATGGTAAGGTAAATAATCTTCTACTTCACTATAGCCTATAACACTAATGAGTTTTCTTGACTTGAATATATAATCTGATCAATACTGAACTGTGATTGAGAAAAACAAATATGCAAATTATTTTACAATTTTAGACAGAATCGTAATTCAGACTTTTACAGTAATATACCATAGATGGCTAGAGAGATGGTTTGGGTAAGAGCACCTGCTGCTTTTGCTGAGGTCCTGGGTTTGGTTCCCTGTACCCACATGGCTGCTTTAACATAACATAACATAACATAACATAACATAACATAACATAACATCAGCTTTAGGGTATCTACCACTCTCTTGTGGTCTCCACTGAAACCAGTACTCATATGAACATTATACCCACACAGACAGACACATACCCATATAATTCAATAATAATAAAAATAAATCTTAAAACATAAAGTACTCTGGATTAGATGGCTTAAACAACAAACACTGATTGTTTTTCTTTTTTTACAGTTCTGGAGAAAAGGAAGTTTAAAGTAATGATGTACGCATATTGGTGTTGGATTTGCTGATAGCTGTTTCTAACATAGAAATATCCTATTCCTCTCTTTCTACATACACATTGGTGACACCATAAATGGCTCACTCTTGTGACCTCATCAAACCCCAATCACCTATCACAGAGACTTTGCAACCAAATTGCATCATACTAAAGACTAGACAGCAACGTACTCTTACACATTCAGTAAACAGCAGATTATTTGGCTTAACTTAAATCTTCTCCATGTTTTAAAGACTAAGTTTTTATATGTATTATATATCATATCTATAATATTTACTCTTGGGTGGTGGGCATCAAACCAAGAGTCTCATACCTACTATTCAAGTACCCTACTACATCCCCAGTCCTTAATCTGTTACAAAGTTAGTCTCATTCAATTACATTTTTATTATTATTTTTTTCTCAACTTTTTGAGAGAGTTTTTTTAAACCTTGCATTGCATCAATTTCTCCCTAGAACAGTTTGTTCTCAGGGAGCACCTTATGTTATTCTCACCGAAATTTTCTTTCATTCTCAAATGGAGAGCATTTTGGTTGATTCATCTTCTTTATCTTGTCAGATATTTCACTCATCTTAACATTTGCAGAAGGCCTTGAAGGTGTGTCTTTTATCAGCAATATTAAGTTCCAATTGCTCTCATAATTTTCAATAGCGTTTGAATAGATTTGTTAACTGAATGATGCATTGTCGACAACCTTGGCTTTTTGTTCCGCTATGTTTAACTGAGAAAGTAAAGTACTCTGAAAATAATACCATTTTATTTCTTTAGAACAAACATGAACATCAGCATTTGTGGTGTTGGCTTTCATTCAGTAGAGTTCAGGGTTTTCTATGATAGACTGTGCACCAAGTGGTCCAGGCATCCTCTTGACCCTTCCTTATGCATTCATCTGGACATCCTCATGAAATACTACTTAGCGAACCTAGAACAACAGTGTAGAGAAAATCTGAATTATATATACCAAATGACCACAACAATATTGTCAGTTATGACAGGAATTAGAAATAACATAAAACACCTTCAGCGGGAAAAAATGGCAACTATGAGAATGAATCAGCTAGTTCGACATTTGTTAATATGGATAGATCTCAGAAGAGATTCTCAGAGAGAAAAAGAGTTCAAAGGAAGGCATGTGATATGTGTAGCTGCTTTTGTTCCTCTTCCCATATATCTAGCTTCTCTTTCCTATGGGGAAAGGATTTTATATCCTGTTCTCTTGAAGTTAGGTGTTGTTGCAGATATGGTTTATCTAATAAAGTGTAGGCAATAGTGATATCCATCACATCATGGAAGCATATAAGTGCTGCTCCCTGTGTCAGGCCTCTATACTTCTCTCACCTACACTGGGGATTAGTAGAGACACATTGTGCTATGTGTCATGCAGAATTTTATGGAGTTGCCTGTACCTGTATCAGCCCTGAAGTGAGTAGGAAATCATCCTTGGTTGTTTGAAGTCATTGAGTTATTCTGTTGGGTTTTTAGAGAAGTTGGAGTGTTTAACCTAACTTCTATTCCTTCTCGGTAGAAAGCATCCTGACACTGCGAGGTGTTCTAGCTGTCAGTACATAATGCTTCAGGTAGAAAGACAGAAATGTGGGTGGGGATTTTTGAGATTGTAATACAATTACATTTCCCCTTTCCATTTCATCCCGCCAAACACTTTCATATACCCCTCCTTACTCTCCTTCAAATTCATGGCCTCTTTTCTCACTAATTGTTATTGTATGCAATATATAACTGCTCTGTCCATATAATATTACTTGTATACATGTTTTTCAGGGCTGACCACTTGGCATTAAGACAATTGGTGTGGTTTTTCCCTGAGGAAGACAGCGTTTCTGGCTTTCAGCTTTCTTCAGTTCTTTTCCAGTAGTAGTTCTTTGTGTGGGACCGAGGTCTCATGTGCTTTCCTTTATCCAGTTTGGCATGTCTATTGATGTCATCCTTGTTCAGCTCATGTTTGGGCAGTTATGTTGGTGTGTATGTATAGATGTGGCTTCTAATGTAACTAGGAGATACAATCTCACACTAAACTCCCTGATCTTCTTGCTCTTCCACAATGTTCCCTGAGCATTATGTGTGCAAGTTTTGTTCTTTGTTTTTTGTTTGTTTTTTTAATTTATTCACCGGAACCGAACCCCATAACTTTGCATTTTGATTGGATGTGGTTTTCTGTAGTAGCCTTCATCTGTTGCAAAAGAAGTTTCCATGATGAGGGGTGAGGTCTACACTAATCTCGGTGTAAGGACAAATATTTATAGATTGTTGTTACGGATTATTCTGTTTTGGTTGTTGAGTAAGGGAAAAATCTCAGTATATACATGAATTGTCTATTGCAAATTTGTATGAAGGTGAAATCCAATACCACATTTGTCTCTGCTATGGGCTCACATAACCAAATACACACATGACCTAGCTATTGGTGAACAGAAGATGCACTTTTTGTCTTAAATATTCTTGGAAGTTGTTGCTGTACTTTGGAAATCTCAGAGAACAGCAGATTACAAGAAGAGACAGAATTGTAGGAGTGAAATAGAGCAAAGAGAAGAAATAAGGAAAACAAAAACTATAAACAGTGGTGATATATGGAAAGAAGAAAAATATGAGGGTGACAGTTCTGGACCAAAATCTTTCATTAAAATTCTTGCTAAGGCTGTAGTTATGAGAAGGCACCACTTGACTGGAGGTCTAGCTAAAGCTGGGCAGTCTCTCCCTCTCCCTTTCCCTCTCCCTCGCCATCTCTCTCTGAAATTAAATTAATTCCTTCCTTTTTTCTTATTTTCCTTAAAGGCAAAGTCTTCTTACATAGTATAGGGCAACTTCAACCTCACTGTGTAGTCCAGGTTGATGTTGAATTTGTAATCCTCCTGAATATTGAAATGTTATGCATGCACTACCACTGTTGGCTCAAGATTTTGTAGCTATCTAATTCACTAACTTTATAATATATTTCATATACATCATTCGTTATATTTACGAACACCTTATGATATACACATAAGGCTGAGACCTTGAAAAGTGTGTTTTTCATTTCTTTTCATTGTGTTTATTTGTGTGTATGTGTATGTGTGTGTGCATCTCTGTGTGTGTGTGTGTGTGTGTGTGTGTGTGTGTAGGTATAGGTGTGGGTGCATACGTGTACCTATGTGGTTGGAAGCCAGAGGTTGGGTGCTTTGCTCAATCACTTCTTGACTTTACTTTTTAAGACAGTGAGTTTCACTGAATCTGGAGCTCACTGATTGAGCTAGATTCCCTGGCCATCAAAACCAAGGTGTCTTCCAGTGTCTCCCTGCGTGTACCAGGATTACAGATGGATGCTACTGTTACCAGCTTCTTACATGAATGCTGGGCATCTGAACTTGGGTTCTTATTCTTGTGTGCTTGTGTGGAAAGCACTTTACTGACTGAGCCTCCTTTCCAGCCATACCAAATATCTTTAAATGATTAACAAGAAGGACAAGCTTAATATATGAAATAGAATGATACTGGATACTTAAATGAATGAAAAGACTCCTTCACATTTTAATTTTCATCACTCAGCTAAAAGGACACTCAGTGAACGACTCTGACTCTTGAGATATATACCCTGGACAACATTTGGCCAGGTGTAGTGGCTTATGTCTGTAATCCTAGGAAGCTGAAACTGAAGAATTGCAAGTTCAAGGCCAGCCTAGGTTATCTCACAAGGTTGTTCTCTCAAAACAAATAAAAAATCCTTGTACACCAAACTGTACCTATCTCAATATCCAGTAAATTTAGACTTGTATTTTTACTTTTTAAAGAACACAATAGGTCAAATTACAAATTATTTGAAAACTATTACTCGATAGTAACTTTGATATTAACAACTGAAAACATAGTAAATTCTTGTATTTAAATACATTTTTCAAATTTCGAAAGTAATTTTATTTCCATTAAGCATTAAAATCTGTCGCAAAGGAAACTAAAACTGAAAGACAGGAAGACACTAATTATTTTCAATCCCTCCTTCCCTTATGCCTGGGGTGATTGATTTCAGTAAAATAAGTAGAGAAAAAACACTACCCACTGAATGTTCTGTGTGCAGTGTTCTGTTCAAGAGAATTTGTAGTGACCCTGGTGTCTTCTAGCTCAAAAACAAGAATAAGTTCTGCTTAGTGCAGAAACAGAGTCTCTGACCTGTCACTCTGGCAAGTCACTCTGATCTAAGCAAGATTCAACTTCTGACCTGTGAAAGAGAGGTCTCAAAAATTTTGATGAAAGCTATTTTCAGTGGCATCCAATTTAAAAGGTGCTGAAACAAACCCAAACAGACATATGGAAAAAACCCACCAAAATATACAAGTGCACTCAACAATGAATTAGTGAGCAAAATATATTGATGGAAGGATTTTCAAACTGGTTAGTCTTAGAACAGACTTTAGTCATATAATAGAAATAAAACGATGACATTTTAAGAATGAACATGACATGTGGTACTGTTCCTTCTAAATATTTAAAAATATACATACAAGAAAATTCACACATATGCATACATATAAATGTTTACAATTAAAAAATAAATACAGTCGGCAATGGTTTCCACCTGCAGAGATATTAAACTTCAAGAAACCAAAAACATACATGAGCTAGAAAAATGACTCATTTTTGATGCCTGGATCTGCTGTGGCAGCAAGTGGCCAGTTGAATGCTGTAAACATAGAACTTTTGCAACAAGATCCTGAGGATAGACAATAAGTACAAGAAAATGATGGTAGTTGGAAAGCAGGGTGATTGGTGGTTCATTTAGTCTATATCAGGTGATATTTAATCATTTTCTATCTTTTCACAGTTAGGAATGGAAAGCTAGAGCAAATATTTCATATCTGTAAAGTCACCTTATGAATTGGAAGGGAATTAATATCTGTTTGATTTATTTTCAAAATAATGATTATAATATATAATTTCCTTCAAAATGTGTATATTGAATACTAATGACTGGCTTCTGCTAATAACAAAAGAAAACATATTCCTCCATGGTAAGCATGAAAACTAAATGAAAATGAGGAACCATAGTGCAAAGTTAATAGTGCAGAAGGAAAACAATGGGGGCTGAAAGTTACTAATTTTTCTTCACTGCAGACCATGGAGAAGCTAGGAAAAGAAGAATCAACTAATGAATTGGGGTCCTGACTAATGTGGAACTTACAGCAAAGGAAATAGGAAACTAATAGAAATACCAAAGTCACGGTTAAAAATTATTAAAAATTCTAGAATAAATCTGAGAATGAGAAGGTACTACAATTGGGAAGAGTTGAAACAAGCAAATGAACAATGGCAAATAAGTAAGACTGAATAAGAAATATCCAATATATTAATATGTTCAGAAGGACTTAGTGTATTTCAAATTGTATGTGTGTATGTATGCCCCCTCTGTGTGTGCATGTGTGTGTGTGTGTGTGTGTGTGTGTGTGTGTGTGTATTGGAGTCCAGATTTCCTAGAGCTGGAGTTAACAGGGGGTTGTGAGCCACCTGATGTGAATTGTAGGAACCAAATTGTGAGCTCTGCAAGAGCCATATGTAACCACTGATCAATGTCTCCAGCCCTCTATTTGTGTGTGTGTGTGTGTGTGTGTGTGTGTGTGTGTGTGTGTGTGAGTGTGTGTAAATTAGCATTTCTTAATTCTAGTTACATCTCAGTCATAGCCCCCAACCTCCTCCCCTCCCGGTCCCACCCTGCCATCCTCTACCCCCTCTTCCTTCTATCCTTTTCTTCAGGTGAGGGGTCCCCCACATGTCAGCCCCCTCAGTTCATCAGTCATACGAAGGCTAAGAGCTTCCTCTTGCTCTAGGGTCCAACATGGAAGCTCAGCTAGGGTAAAGTGTCCCACTAAGAGGTAACAAAGTCCATGACTGAGATCCTCCTACACTTGCTAAGGGATCTGTATGAGGACCAAGTTGCCTATCATCTATATCTGTATAGGGGAGGTCTGGGTCTAGTCTAAGATTATTTTCTTCTTATTTTGGTTGGTATTTCAGTCTCTTTTAGCCTCTAGGGGCCTAGATTAGTTGGTTCTGTTGATGTTCATGTGTTGATCTTGGTCCCTCCACGTCTCTCTGTTCCTCTTCCCTCTCTTATATGGGGCCCCCAGAGTTCCACCTAATGTTTCACTGTGTGTCTCAGCATCTGTTTTGATCTGCTGCTGAGTGAAATTTCTCATAGGATAGTTATGCTAAGTTCCTGTTCCTTTGGGTCTGTGGTTTGTAGGATGGTTATCCTGTACTATATGGCTAAAATCCAGTTATAAGTGAATACGTGCCATGTGTATCATTCTGGGTCTGGGTTAGCTCACTCAGGATGAGCTGTTCTAGTTCCATCCATTTGGTTGCAAACTGCATGATTTCTTTGTTTCTGATAGCTGAGTAGTATTCCATTATTTAAGTATAACACAGTTTTTTTTTTAAATCTATTCATCTGTTGAAGGGTTTCTGGGTTGTTTCCAGTTTCTAGCTGTTACGAATAAAGCTTCTATAAACATAATTGAGCCAATATCCTTGGGTTTGGTGAAGAATCATTTGGATGTATGCCCAGGAGTGGTATGACTGGGTCTTGAGGTAGAACTATACCCAATTTTATAAGATATCACCAGACTGATTTCCATAGTGGTTGTACAAATTTGCATTTCCACCAGCAATGGAGGAGCATTCCCCTTTCTCTACAGCCTCACCAGGATGTGCTTGTCATTTGAGTTTTTGATCTTAGCCATTCTGAGAGGTGTGAGATGGAATCTCAGAGTCGTTTTGAGTTGCTCTTCTCTGATGATTAAGGATGTTGAGCATTTCTTCAAGTATCACTAGGCCATTAGAGATTCTTCTTTTGTGAATTATGGGTTGAGATCTGTAGCCTATTTTTTGATTGGATTATTTGGTTTCTTAGTGTTTAATTTCCTGAGTTCTTTGTAAATTTTGGATATTAATCTTCTGTCGGATGTGGGATTGGTGAATATCTTTTCCTAATCTGTAGGTTGCCTTTTTGTTCTAATGACAGTGCCCTTTGCCTTACAGAAGCTTTTCAGTTTCATAAGGTCCCATTTATTGATTGTTAGTCTTAGAGCCTGAGCTGTTGGTGTTCTGTTCAGGAAGTTGTCACTTGTGCCAATGAGTTTGAGGCTTTTCCCCACTTTCTCTTCTATTAAATTTAGTGTGTCCAGTTTTATGTTTAGGTCTTTGATACACTTGGACTTAAATTTTGTGCAGGGTGATAAATATGGGTCTATTTGCATCCTTCTACATGTTGACATACAGTTAGACCAGCACCATTTGTTGAAGATGCGTTCCTTTTTCCATTGTATGATTTTGGCTTCTTTGTAAAAAATTAAGTGATCATAGGTGTGTGGGTTTGTTTCTGAGTCTTTGATTCGATTCCATTGATCCAACAGTCTGTTTCTATGACAGTACTATGTGGGTTTTATTACTATTGCTCTGTAGTACAGCTTGAGATCAGGGATGGTGATACCTTTAGTTGTTCTTTTATTGTACAGGATTCATTTAGTTATTCTGGGTTTTTTGTTTTCCTATATGAAGTTGAGAATTATTCTTTCAAGGTCTATAAAGAATTGTATTGATATTTTGATAGGAATTTTATTAAATCTGCATATTTCTTTAGGTAGAATGCCATTTTTATTATGTTCATCCTACCTACCTACAAGCATGGGAAATCTTTCCATCTTCTGATATCCTCTTAAATTTCTTTCTTCGGGGACTGGAGTCCTTGTCATACACGTCTTTCACTTACTTGTTTAGAGTTAAATCCGGGTATTTTATATTATTTGTGGTTATTGTGAAGGATGTTGTTTCCCTAATTTCTTTCTTGGCCCATTTATCTTTTGTGTAAAGAAGGACTACTGATTTTTTTAGAGTTAATTTTGTATCCAGCCACATTGCTTAGAGGTTTTATCAACTGTAGGAGTTCTCTGGTGTCATTTTGAGGTCACTTATGTATACTATCATATCATCTGGGAATAGGAATACTTTGACTTCTTCCTTTAGAATTTTTATCCCCTTGAACTCCTTTACTTGCCTTATTGCTCTAGCTAGAACTGCCAGTACTATGTTGAAGAGATATGGGGAGAGTGGGCTTCCTTGCCTTGTCCCTAATTTTAGAGGAAATGTTTTAAGTTTCTCTCCATTTAATTTGATATTGGCTACTGGCTTGCTGTATATTGGCTTTATTATGTTTAGGGATGGACTTTTCATGCCAGATCTCTCCAAGACTTTTAGCATGAAGGGGTGTTGGATATTGTCAAATGCTTTTTCAGCAGCATCTAGTGAGATGATCATATTTTTTTTCTTTCATCTTTTTTTACATGGTGGATTACATTGATGGATTTTCATATGTTGAACCATCCCTGTATCCCTGAGATGAAGCCTACTTTATCATGGTGTATGATACTTTTGACATGTTCTTGGATTCACTTTGCAAGTATTTTATTGAGTATTTTTGTGTGTATGTTCATAGGGAAAATTTGTCTGAAATTCTCTTTCTGTGTTGGGTCTTTGTTTAGGTATCAGGGGGACTGTGGCCTCATAGAATGGGTTTGGCATAGTTTCTTCTGTTTCTATTTTGTGAAAGAGTTTGAAGAGTATTGGTATTAGCTCTTCTTTGAAGGTCTGGTAGAATTCTGTGCTGAAACCATCTGGCCCTGGGCTTTTTTTTTTTTTTTTGGTTGGGGGGCTTTTAATCACTGCTTTTATTTCCTTAGGGGGCTATAGGACTGTTTAATTTGTTTACCCGATCTTGATTTAACCTTGGTACATGGAATCTATCAAGAAAACTGTCCATTTTGCTTAGGATTTCCAATTTTGTGGAGTATAGTTTTGTGAAGTAAGAGCTAGTCATTCTTTGGATTTCCTCAGTGTTTGTTGTTATTTCCCCCTTTTCATTTCTGATTTTGTTGATTTTGATGTTTTCCCTCTGCCTTTTAGTTAGTTTGGCTAAGGGTTTGTCTATTTTGCTGATTTTCTCAAAGAACCAGCTCTTGATTTCATTGATTCTTTTTATTGTTCTCTTTGTTTCTTAGTTGTTGATTTCAGCCCTGAGTTTCATGACTTCCTGCTGTCTGCTCCTCTTGGTAGTGTTTGCTTCTTTATTTTTTTTTCTAGAGCTTTCAGTTGTGCTGTTAAGTTGGTAATATGAGCTGTCTCCAATTTCTTTTCTTTTTTTTTTTGGTTTTTTGAGACAGGGTTTCTCTGTGTAACAGCTCTGGCAGTCCTGGACTCACTTTGTAGACCAGGCTGGCCTCAAACTCACAGTGATTTGCCTGCCTCTGCCTCCCAAGTGCTGGTATTAAAGGCGTGCACCACCACGCCCCGCTCCAATTTCTTTTTGAAGGTACTTAGAACTATGAACTTTACTCTTAGCATTGCTTTCATTGTGTTCCAAAAGTTGAGGTATGTTGGGCCTTCATCTTCATTGAATTTTATGAAGTCTTTGATTTCCTTCTTAATTTGGTCATTGAGTAGTGATTTGTTCAGTTTCAATGAGGGGTAGGCTTTTTGTTTTTTCTGTTGTTGTTGAAGTCCAGCTTTAATCTTTGGTGGTATAATGAGATACAAAGGGTTATTTCAGTTTTCTTGTATCTGTTGAGGCTTGCTTTGTGACCAACTATATGGTCAATTTTGAAGAAGGTTCTGTGAGATTCTGAGAAGAAGGTATATTTTTCTGTGTTTGCAGAAATGTTCTATAGATATATGTTAGGTCCATTTGGTTCTTGACCTCTGTTAATTTCATTAGTTCTCTGTTTTTTGTCTCAATGACTTGTCCATTGTTGTGAATGGGGTGTTGAAGTCTTCCACTATTAATGTGTGGGGATCAATGTGTGATTTAAGCTTTAGTAATGTTTCTTTCTCAGATGTGGGTGCCCTTGTATTTGGTGCATAGATGTCCAGCATTGAGATGTCTTTCCTTTGATGAGTATGTAGTGTCCTTCCCTATCTTTTTTGATTAATTTTGGTTAAAAGTCTATTTTATTTTATATTAGGATGGCTACTCCAACTTACTTCTTGTGACTGTTTTCTTGGAAAACCTTATTTCAGCCCTTTACTCTGAGGTGCAGTCTATCTTTTTGGTGAGGTGCACTTCTTGTATACAGCAGAATGATGGATCTTGTTTCCGAATCCATTATGGAAGCCTATGTCTTTCTATTGGAAAGTTGGGTCCATTGATTTTGACAGATATTAATAACCACTGATTGTTATTTCCTGTTATTCTGGTGTAGGTGGTAGTAGTGTGTTTATGTGTTTCTTTTCGTTTTGATGCAGTAGGGTTATTTGTTTACTGTGTTTCCTGGGTGTAGTTATCATCTCTGGGTTTGAGCTTTCCTTCTGTAGGGCTGGATTTGTGGATAAATAATTTTCAATTTGAGTTTGTTGTGGAATATCTTGTTTTTCCATCTACTGTGATTGAAATTTTCCTGGGTATAGTAGTCTTGGGTGGCACCTGTGGTCTCTTAGGGCTTGTAGGATATCTTTCCAGGCCCTTCTGGCTTTTAAGGTTTCTAAGAAGTCAGGTTTGATTCTGATGGGTCTGCCATTGTATGTTACTTGGCCTTTTTCTCTTACAGCATTCTATCTTTTTTCTGTACATTTTGAGTTTCGATTATTATGTGGCAGGAGGAATTTCTTTTCTAGTCTAATCTGTTTGGTGTTGTATAAGCCTCTTGAACTTTTACAGGTATCTCTTTCTTTAGGTTTGAGAAATTTTCTTCTATGATTTTATTGAAAATGTTTCATGGTCCTTGGAGTTGGGAGTCTTTTCTTTCATCTATTCCTATAATTCACAGGTTCTATATTCTTATTGAGTCCTTGAGTTTTTTTGGGATGTTATTGGTGAGGAGGGTGAGAATTTTCTTTAGATTTCTCATTTTCTTTGACTGTTGTATTGATTTCTTCAATCGATTCTTGCACGGCTGAGATTCTGTCTTCCATGTCTTGTATCCTATTGGTGATACTTGTGTCTGTCATTCCTGTTCTCTTTCCTAGATTTTCCACCTCCAGGATTGTCTCTGCTTGTGTTTTTGTTTGTTTGTTTGTGGGTTTTTTTTTATTGCTTCCATTTCCAGTTTCAGGTCTTGAACCATATTAGTTATTTCCTTCTTCAGCTTGATTATTTTTGTCTGTATTTCTTTAATGGCTTTGTTCCTTTCCTTCTCTCATTTGATTGAGTTTTCTGGGATGTCTTTAATGTATTTCTCCATTGCATTCATCTGTTGCATTATGATTTCTTCAAATTGTTTAAGAGACTTATTTTCTTCTTTTAAGGCCTCTATCATTTTCATAAGTATAGATTTGTTGTCATTTTCTTGTGTTTCAGCAGTGGTGGGATGGTCAGGGTTTGCTGTATTAGAATAGGGGATTTTTGTTGGAGTTATATTTTCCTGACTTCTGTTTGTTTACTTTTTCTGGCCTTTAGCCATCTGTTTGTCCTTAGCTGATTGTTACTTGTGCCCTCTAGACTTGGTGCCAAGGAAAGAGCTTTGATGTAGAGGCTGTATGATCTTGGTGACCCATACCTCTCCACAGGATGAGTGGGGCCTCGTGTTGGATGCCTTATCTCAGTGAGTCACCTCAAGCTCACCCCTTCCTGCTGTGTCCCAACTGGATACTCAGGTCAGGGATTAGGGTTGGGTGTGTTGTTTCAGCTTGCAGGATCCTGAGATACAGCTGGTCTTCCTAGTGCGGTTGGTGGGGGTCGCCGGGCCACAGATTGCAGGTTAGAGTTTGTGGGGTGTCAGCCTGGGTGACAAATCTGTGAATGAGGTCTATTCCTGTAGTTTCCTGCGAATCACAGATGCAGTTTGTGCTTCTCAGACAGAAGCACTATGTCTCAGGGAAGCCTACTAGAGCCAGTGGAGTCTCTGACTGTTCTCTTGCAGCTTGGGTAACAAGTCTGTAAGCAAGGTCTACCCCTGCAGTTCCCTTTCTGTGGCTCTGCTGGTCCTCTCTCTGGATGCAGGAATGACTGTGGAAGCTGGGGGCTCAGGAAGCTATGGAGGATGTCTGCATGGGGGTTGAAGCCATGAGCTCCTGATTCACTCAGACCCATGAACTCTTATTTTATGGTAGGTAGAGCTTCTGCTCCCATGTCTGGCCACTCTGTTCCTCTGAGCACCCAGATGCCTAGGTAGAGCTTCTGTTCCCATGTCTGGCCACTCTGTTCCTCTGAGCACCCAGATGCCTAGCTCGGGGACTTGGGCTGTCCCAGGCTTTGCTGGATGAGCCCAGATGGGCCTGCATATCCCAGACTGCTGCACAACACAAGCACAGCTCCGTGGTGCTGCTTTTCCATTCATTCAGACTTCATCTGCACTGGTCGCCACCATCTTGCTGTGCCTCAGTATATATTTTTAAATGTCAAGCAAAATGGTATTTGTAGAAGTTTACTGGAAATGGGTTTTTTTCCCATTTCCCCCCTCAGTATTATGAGAACATGTACACAGAGCATACCGTGAAGCACTTGCAATATGTCAGGTAAACTAATTTATACATATAAATTTGTATTACATTCATTCTATGTCAAGGACAGGCTTATTATGTTTCTTATTTTACAAATAAATAAATGGGGGCATAGCAAGGTGAAGTATTTTCTCTGAGCCTGATTTTGAAATTAGGAGTCCTTGCTCCAGAAAATTTACATTTAATTATTTACTTTTTTGGTCTTGGTATTGGTATTTCATTTTTAAATACTTGTTTATTTATTAGTTTAGGCATATGGCTGGTTTTACCTGCATGTATGTATATGCACCACATGTGTGACTGCTGCCTGTGGATGCCTCTAAGAAGGTGTTGAATCCCCTGGAGTACCATGTAGAATTGTGTGTAAGCCCCTGGGTTCCATCTATAGCACTACCAATTTTTGAAACTTTTCTCAACCGGGATGATTTAAATATGAAATATCCCCTTAAATTTTCATGTATTAAAAGTTTGGTACTCAGATGATGATGATATTTTGAGATGTGTGGAAAACCCTTCTCTGGTGATCCAAATGAAAATGAACCCATAGGCCCATATGAAGTAGCACTACTAGGTGGTGTGGCCTTGTTGGAGTAAGTATGGTTTTGTTAGAGGAAGTGTGTCACTGTAGGTGGGGTGGGATTTATGGTCTATTATGCTTAATGTAGGGCTAGTGTCACTCTCTCTTCATGTCTGTGGATCCAGATATAGGTAGAATTCTCAGCTACCTCTCCATCACTGTGTCTGCCTGTGCGCTGCCATGCTTCCTACCATGATGATAATGGACTAAACCTCTGAAACTGTAAGCCAACCCCAATTAAATGTTTACCTCTATAAGAGTTTCTGAGATCATGCTATCTCTTCACGGCAATAGAAACCCTAAGATATCTGGGGAGATGGGATATAACTGGAGGAAGTAAGTCACAGATGGGTAAGCCTTTGGGAATGTATTATCATTGGTCTCTTTCTTTCTCCTTCAATGCTTCCTGTCCTGTAGAGGTGATATACCTCTTCTATCACACACTCTCACTGACATTGACATTATGTTCTCCTACAACACAAGGAGCTGAGTGACTGTGGACTGAACACTCTCACTGACATTATGTTCTCCTACAACACATGGAGCTGAGTGACTATGGACTGAAGACCTTAAAACTGGGAACCAAATAAATCTGTCCTCTTATAAGGTAATTTGTAACAGCAGTGAAAGTCTGACTAATACAGAATCTTGAACTTAGTTATATCCTTGCATTTAGCATCCTATTTAACTATGAAGTGTCATAATTTCTTAATATGTCAAAATGAATATTATAAAATGTGCCTATCTTGTTTATTGTTTGTTTAAAAACATAAATACTTTACTCATCTTTTGGCTTGTTTAATAGGATGCCAACCCTGCAAAGGCTGAGTTTTCCATTTATTTTGCTCACTCTTTCATATTGTAACACTTACAATAGTACCTTAGACACATTAAGAAATATAAAAGGAAGGTTACAAGATGAAATTGGGGAAATCTTTAGGAAAATAAAGCAAAAAGATTAAGTGAAGGAAATAAGGAGACATAGGGAGTTATGAAAATTCCATGTCAAATTTGGAAGATATAATATCTAAACAACAGACGTTCCAGAAAGAGAAAATGGAAAATATAGGGGATGATATAATGTCTTATAAGCAACTCAGGAAACTGTCTCCATGAAATTGCTCAGCTAGGTCAATTGTTAAAATGAGATCCACATCAAAGAGCATCACTGTATTTTGGAATGCTAGAGACAGAAATTTTAATAGTATGAAGAATAAAAAGACAAATTATACACGATCAGTAATAATAATTCTCCTTAGATTTTTTTTCAACAGCAATACTGGAAGCAAGAATTCATGCTTTAAGATTTAAGTAAATATTAGCCTCAAATTCTATAAGACATCAGCCAATTACAAATGTGTGAATATTATATCTGTGTGTTCAGATAGCTGGGAATCATAATACTAACTTCTCGCACATTCTTTCTTAGAAAATTGGTAAACAAGATTTCAAAATATATGAAGGTTAACACAGAAAGTGGGATATCTGTGATTTGTGAAGGGTCATCATGAGAGAACTGAAGAAAATTTCTAGGGTCATGGCCATGCAGTGTGCCTAGAGACCTGCCAGTTTTGACTGAGTCATGTCAGAAGCTTTCAGAAGTGTCTCCATGGAAAAGAGAATGATAAATATCTGAAGTGATAAAATACATTGACAAGAATGTACATAATTAAGGACAATTTGGCAATAAATTAATAAGTAGTATATAGAAGGCCAAAAGTATATTTAGTATATTTAAAACCAAAAACATTATTATGAACTCCAAGGAGAAGGAAAAGTTATTGAAGAAAGGTAAAGATTAACTGTAAGTCAGTCTATCATTCAAATGTGAATATAATATAATAATATATAAGCCAAGATAATACAGTTACTATTACCACATAATCAAAGGTATCCTGTGTTTATGAATGAATACTTGTAGAAGGAACTAGGGAGTACATGATCTAAATGGTTTGCTTTCATCAATAACTAATGCCCACAGTGGTATCAAATCTAGAAATAGTAAAATAAACATACTATTTAGGCTTATGTTGTTAATGAAAAAGTAATAATTCTAGCCAGAATGTTTGGAAGTACTTGCTTCTATAGCCCATGAAAAGTAATGGGAGAGCTACAGTTTTTGTAATGTAATTTGTAGACCTTTGCTAGTTTACGTTATACAATAGGCCAACCATCTAACCTAACCTCAGTACAACACAACTTTTATACAAAGAACAGTAAAATAGATAGAAAAACAATATAATTACTATTATGTGTCTTGTTAATTAGTCAAGAAGATATTTTCCTTAGTTGACAAGCCATAAGACCTTTTTTGACCCAAAAGCAGCCACTTTTACCTCAGAGGTGTGAGTATTGAAAAGCTTAGCAGTCATCTTTATCCCTGCTTTCTTAGAATCATTCTTTAGGAGTAACTCCTTTGAAGCACCACAGGTCTTTACTTAGTTCTTGTCCTATATTTACAGAATGCTTGATGGCAATATTAGCCCCATATCAATCCCATATCAATCTCTAATCTTTTCTCCTTTTAAAATCACTTTTTAAAACAGTTAAACAGAGTGAAGATGGCGGCGACCTACACTGACACATTCTGAACGCGGGGAAAAAAGAGCCATAAAAAACACAGAGTTACTGGGCACTGTGCAAAAACCGGAGGGCCTAGACCCCCCCCCGCCCCGGGAACGCTCACAGCTCCCAAGGGACTGTTAAAAGTCCCAGGGCAAGGCTCTCCCCATCTCTCACAGACACGGAGGCCACTAAACCGGGGATTCGGGAACTCCCATTTGGTGAGGCACCTGGTAAGATCGTTCCCAACTTACAGCAGGCAGAATCAGGGTCCACTTGGCCATAGATCGCTGTCCTATTGGGCTCCCCACACATCTGGTTGAACTTATACCCACTTAGAAAAGGTTGCGAGATAGTGGAAGCCATAGCAAGGAACAAACAGGGGGCTCAGCGGGTGGTCCGCAGCCGCTCGTGAAGCGGAGGGCAGGAGGTTCCGAGAGAGCGCAGGAAGCGGGGAACACAAAAGCAGGCGGGAGCGGCCAAATCTCGCACAATCACGAGAGCGCAGCTGGGGAGGGAGCACTGCTGGCAGGGCCAAATCCCCGCCAGTCCACGGCAGGTCATCTGGGGAGAGAGACAGGCGTGGGTGGGACCAGGGGTCCGTGCACCCACGGCGGAGCTGCTGGGATGAGAGGTGCACTCAGGCAGCCGGAGGATCCGGGGCTTGGGGTACCCACGGGACCCGTGGCGGCACAGACAAGAAGGAAATCAGGCACAGGGTCCAGCCCTGTGGCGAGAAGACTACAGAGAAACCAGAAATCGGGACCATAGCTGTATCCTGGAAAATCCAGACATATCAGGTGTGGAGCCAGACCCTGTCAGCCTCCGGGATGACAAACAAAGCCCACAGAATCTGTGCCTGGGCAAACAGGCCCATATCATCAGAACCATTACAGGCTGATAACTCAGAGTGCAACATAGAGAAGTCTGAATTGGGAGCAGTGAAAAAATCCTGGTCCATTACTCACAACCTGGGAATAGGCTGCACCAGATCACAGTGCCTCTGGCCATTAAAACCACAGTGACCTTGAAATCCCCCTGTAAGCAATGACAGATAGCCAAGTAACTCGTCCCCTGCACCAAATCATCCACTGTGGTTCCAAGCACAGAAAACAGACAGCTAAATGCATCCAATGGTGAAAGGTCAAAAAAAAAAAAAGAAATCAAGGAATTATGACTCCAACAAAGCAGAACCACCCTAGCTCATCCAATTCGGATGACCACACACCAACAGAAACACATGAAAACATTGACAATTCTGCAGTATGAAAAGTGATAGAGTCCCTGCAAGAAGAACTTAAATCTATGAAGGAATTCAAAGAAACCACAATTCTACAAATCAAAACAAGGAACAACACCATTAAAGAGCTCCAAGCCAAGGTGACAGAGCTTGAACAGGAAAAGGAAAAAGCCATGAAAGATTTTCATACAAAAACAAGCAAGCTGGAGAAGGAAATGTACAAAACGAACAAAACCATACAAAACATGAAAATAGAAATAGAAACAATAAAGAAAACACAGTCAGAGTTAAAAGAGGAAGTGGAGAACGAAGGGAAGAGAACAGGAACTACGGATGTGAGTATCAACAATAGGATGCAAGAGATGGAAGACAGGATCTCAGGCATGGAAGATTCAGTGGAAGAAATCAGTACATCATCCAAAGAAAATGAGAAGGCTAAAAAATCTCTCACCCACAACATCCAAGAAATCAAGGACTCATTGAAAAGACGGAACCTAAGAATTACAGGTATAGAGGAAAGAGAAGACTCCCGACTCCAAGGTCCAGGAAATATCTTCAACAAAATCATAGAGGAAAACTTCCCAAACCTGAAAAAAGAGATGCCAATAAAAATCCAAGAGGCATACAGAACACCAAACAGATTAGACCAGAAAAGAAACTCCTCTCGCCACATAATAATTGAAACCCCAAATGTACAGAACAAAGAAAGAATATTAAAAGCTGTAAGAGAAAAAGGTCAAGTCACATACAATGGCAGACCCATCAGAATTACACCTGACTTCTCCCCAGAAACGATAAAAGCTAGAAGGGCCTGGTCAGATATACTACAAGTCCTAAGAGATCATAGATGCCCAGCCAGACTACTTTACCCAGCAAAACTCTCTATCAACATAGATGGAGAAAACAAGATATTCCATGACAAAATTAAATTTAAACAATATCTACCCACAAACCCAGCCCTACAGAAAATCCTAGAAGGAAAATCCCAACCCAGAGAAGAAAACTCCACCCAAGAAAACAAAGGGAATAGAAAACCCATTAGCAACTAAATCAAAAGAGGAACAGAACCACCGCCTATACCAAACTAATGGGAAATAACAACCCCAGGTCACTAATATCCATCAACATCAATGGACTCAACTCCCCAATAAAAAGACATAGGTTTACAGAGTGGATCCGCAAGCAAGACCCTTCCATATGCTGTATACAAGAGACACATCTAACTACAAAAGATAGACACTGCCTCAGAGTAAAGGGTTGGGAAAAGGTTTTCCAAGCAAATGGACCCAGGAAGCAAGCTGGAGTAGCCATCCTAATATCAAACAAAACAGACTTCCAACTGAAGTTAATGAAGAAAGACAAAGAAGGGCACTATATACTCATTAAAGGGAATATTCATCAAGAGGAAATTTCAATACTGAACATCTATGCCCCAAATACAAAGGCACCTACTTTCATAAAAGAAACACTTCTAAAACTTAAAGTGCATGTCGATCACAACACATTAGTAGTGGGAGACTTCAACACCCCACTCACAACAAAGGACAGATCATCAAGACAGAAGACAAACAGAGAAATATTGAGTCTAACAGAGATCATGAAACAAATGGACCTAACAGATATCTACAGAACGTTTCACACAAACACAAAGCAATACACCTTTTTCTCAGCACCCCACGGAACCTTCTCCAAAATCGACCACATAATTGGTCACAAAGATAGTCTCAGTAGATACAAGAAAATTGAAATAACACCTTGTATCTTATCAGACTACCACGGAATAAAGCTGGTCTTCAACAGTAAAAGAATCAACAGAAAGCCTACACACACACATGGAAATTGAACAGCTCCTTACTGGATGACCACTGGGTCAGGGAAGAAATAAAGA
>CAJQZJ010000241.1:349991-362669 GCA_907164525.1 Lophiomys imhausi | reverse complement strand
TTTTTCTTTTTTCTTTTATATGTTTATTTATTACTTCAAGTTACATCTCCATCACAGCCCCCTCCCTCTTCCCTTCTCGGTTCCTCCCTCCCACCCTCTACCTCTCCTCCTGCCTATCCTACTCCTCCAGTGTGGGGAACCCCCACATATCACCCCCCCAGTTCATCACTAACATGAGGGCTAAGAGCTTCCTCTTGCTCTGGGACTCTACTTGGCAGCTCTTCTAGGGTAAAGTGTCCCACTAACAGGTAACATATTTTTTTCTAGGAAGAGGAAACAGAGTAGGGATAAGACCCCTAATGAGAACATCTTGATTTGGGATCAGTGGGGTCCTTAGGAAGGAGCATTTATGTGTTTTCTCACTATGGTGAAATTATTTTGAGAGTCAAGGAGTGAATGGACAAACACAGATAATTTTTGAGGGGCACATTGTTGAAGGTTAGATATAGAGGTCAAAGTAAGGAAAAGTAGGACCAACTTTCCTAGTCATCAAGCAATATTACTCCGCAGACTTTTCTTTGAAGTATGAACAACTAGACATTTCTCATATTTTAATTCACTGTTTGTTTATCTGTAATTTGCCTGGGGTCCCCAAAAGTTTGTTTTCTGAGTGGAAGGGTCTACAATATTTCTCATATATCAAATGCTCATTCTTTCCATTTGTTTTAATTTCCTGACAGTTGTGGCATGTTTAGATTTTTTGTCTTTTAAAGGGATGCAATTGTATGTGCATAATGGGAAATAGCACAATATAAAGTGTAAGGAAATTTGTGAAAATCCAGGAATGCATTATTTGTTCTCCAAATAATATTTGCCATTTACAGTGTACTAAAATAAATCAGTGAACCAGACAAATGATATTTCTGTCCTTGTGGAGGTTATAGTCTCAGTCAGTCTGTGGCTATAATGAAGACTAAGGCTATATGGACACAGATGAGAGGATGCTCATATATATAAAGAAAAGTAATAGATGTTACATATATCAAATGCCATTTAGTATAGTTTAATTACTTCCAAAGGTGGGAGAGAAATTATTCCATGAATGATTTATGTGTGCAAAAGTATGGTTACAAAAATGCAGTGAACAATGAACTTGTTATTTGTCTAGTATTCAGAGATGGTATATGGGAGTAGTAGGGGACAACACTTGAAGGGTAGATAAAGAGCCAGTGAAATTTTGTGAGCAAACAGATGACACAATAAAGTTGATGGTACCAGATCAGATAAAGAAATCAAGTTAGGAAGCAGCATATTGAAATAGATGAAGGAGTTGCTGACCCTGATTGATCATACAACACTGAGAATTGTAAGAATTATACCAATACCGTGTTCTGTTCTGTATAATGAAAGCCATATTATTGTAACATTATGAACGTCTCAGTTCTAGTAAGTTGAAAAGAGCATTGTTACACTTGACTGCTTTGTTAATGATTTAGTACTTCTCTTTCTACTTTACTCCATATCAGCATTGGCTTAAAAAATTGTCTCCTCTGCAGAGAGTTCTGGCTCTTTCAGCCCCTTTTGTGATTGTGACAATGGAATGATATTTCTCATATTATTACCATCAACACAAACCTTGGATAGGTCTCTCCTATTCTGGCATCTTGTTTCTACAGCAATAGTAGATAGGATATACTTTTGGCTCAAGTCTAGATTCTAAGTTGATTTAATAAAAGTTTAGCTGGATACTGATCTTAGTTTAGAAATCCTGAGCCTTCAAATATAGCTACCTGCCTGAATATTTTGTTACTTTGTTCACTAGAGCTGACATTCTTAAGGTTTGCACCAATCCTCATATAGAATGCCCTTTTTCTGGTTTCCACAATAAAGCTAATCACATGAGGCATATCATGGAAACATGTAGCTCATGAAATTAGGTCTTGTCTCTTCTGTCAGAAATTTCCAGCCTCTACCTAGGCAGCTGAAGTGTGTGTGTGTGTGTGTGTGTGTGTGTGTGTGTGTGTGTGTGTACCCTTTCCTTAGAGTGTCTAGCCTGACTCCTTTACTATTATGCTGAGGTTTATCACTTGTTCCTATTCTTTCCTGTTGAATCTTTTTGCTGCTGCTGCTGTTCTTTTGAGACAAGGTGTAACCTTTTAGCCCCAGCTGTCTTAGAACTCGCTTTGTAGAGCTGGTTGGCCTTGAATTCATGGATATCTGCCTGATTCTACCTTATGAATGCTGGATAAAGGCATGCACCATCACCCTCAGCCTTCCTGTTGAATCTTACTCATGCTATCTCCTTATTATCAGAGAGAATAATTCCTGCCAAACCTAGTTTCCAAATGTTCATATGGCTTATCATTCATGAATAAATTTTTCTTCTGAAGCTGCTATACTATGTCCTCTGTTCACTTTTACACAATGACAATAACCTCCCTGAAAAATACCACACTGTATTAGCTTCTGTGTTGAGTTTGTTTTATTTTGGTAGTATGCAGTGTGGGTTTTTAAATCAGGGGAGTGACTGCACATCAATTTGAACCAGTTTTCATTTTACACTGTCAATCCACTAAAGGAAGAGAATAAGAATTTTAAAGGTATGACCTAGGAGAGTCCAAACCAGTTCATCTTTGTGAGTTACCATACTAATTACTCTGAAATTGGTCTTTGATCATCTAACATAAAAGAAACTCTAGAACAGTAGAACGTTCTGATTTTTAATGACTTCTGACTAGGAAAGAGTATTTTTAATTTAAGGCAGTAATTCTCAGTGAGAGATGGCCAGAGATAATGACCTTCTGCAGTTTCATGGTATCTTGTAAAGCATAGATTAATTCTAGTTATTGCTGTTTTCTGGAGCATTGACTGTGGGTACACCTTTCCTTTGAAAATTGAGCTGATATGTGTTGGTTTTGTAGGTTGATTGGGCCACTTTTTATCAATATGTAGTGTTTGGTATTTTTCTATATGCTTCCAGTTTCTTTGTTACAGCTACATGGCTTCGCCATAAAGTTGCCTTCATTATACCCTAGACATAACTATTCTGCTAGCTATGGGTAATATAGGCTCAATTAACTATGAAGAGGTTATAAGTAAGCACAGATTTAAAGCAGAGATTCTTCTGCTGTTTTCTTCTGCTGTTCTGCAATATAATCTTTGCAAGTGTGGTAGTGGTTGGTGTTTTCAAACAGCAGTACTTCCAGATGCTTAGTCCTTAAAAAACAATTGGGCAAAAATGCAATTTGGCAAATTTTATTTTTTAAGGCCATGTAAACCTGTTGTGATATCTTGCCAAGGTTCCTAAAAGCTCCACAAATTTTCCTTCTCTAGTCTGATGTTTGACCTCCTAATCCATATAGTAATTCAGGGAGAACATCCAGGCAAATAACCATTTAGTAATTGTAAGCTACCTTTAAAGTTTATTATGAATAGCTTAAAATGCAACATGATTTTTTCTTTACTCGGTTTAATTGAGTGTGTCCTCTTGTATTGATGAAAAATTAAAATTTACTGAGCACAAAGTGCTATGGTCCTATTTTGTGTGTTTACACATAATTGGATATAGCTTTATCAACTTTGCCTAAGAGTGAGAAACAGTATTCAGGAAAACAGCATTCTAACTATAGAGATGAAAAATGCCTAGAAGGGAAATGACCTCATATGAACAAGCAGATGATTCAATAAGCCCATAAAGTTAATGAGGTGGAACCACTCCAACTGTGACAGTGAATCAAACGGACACCACACACTTTCCTGCACAGTTACACTCCCTCTCTGACATATTAACAATCATAGCCACACCTGTTCTGGTCTCTTCTGTACTATCTAAGTCACTTTCCTGGCTGCCTCCAAAACAGACATGTTATTCAGACATTCCATAGTCCAGGTTACTGTGAAAGAAAGGGTTCGGGTTTCAGAAAACAAAAAAATTGGAGTGCCATTGCAGCTCTAATTATGTTTATGAGAGTATTCTAGAATTTAATTTTCTCACCTGTGAGAATATATACCTATTTTGTATGATTCGCTCATGCAGGCTTGTGAAGGGAAAATCCCATTAAATAAATGATACAATGCCTGGTTTGCAATGACCATATCATTATCTTAGCTTCTTCAATTGTTCACTCTTTCCTTCCTTTTCCTTTTTTATAAACTTTAAACTTTCACATTAGGTCACTGAGATAGATTCTCATGTATTTTCTTCCTGGTTTGGTCCACTCTTACCTTCATCTGTAAAGGTATATGTAATTTACTTATACCTCACTGTCCCTTAATATACATTTTGTTGCTGTTTATTTATTGCTTCAAGTTACATCTCCATCACAATGCCCTCATTCCACACCTCCCAGTTCCACCCTCCCACCCTCTCCTCCCTTTCCCACCCATCCCACTCCTCTGATGTGGAGTCTCCCTACATATCAGCCCCTCTCAGCTCAACAGTCATATGTGGGCTAAGAGCTTCCTCTTGCACTGGGGGCCAAAATGGTAGCACCCCTAGGGCAAATTGTCCCCTTAATAGGTAACAAAGTCTATGTTCCTGATCCTTTTGGTGTATTGGTTGTAGGATAGATATCCTGTACTATATGGCTAAAATCCAATTATAAGTGAGTAGATGCCATGTGCATCTTTCTGAGTCTGGATTAGCTCACTCAGGAGGAGCTTTTCTAGTTCCATCCATTTGGCTGCAAATTACATGATTTCTTTGTTTCTGATAGCTGAGTAGTATTCCATTGTGTAAATGTACCACAATTTTCTTATCCATTTGTCAGTTGAGGGAACACAGTGGTTCTCAACCTGTGAGTCATGACCCCTTTGGCAAACCTCTATCTCCAAAAAAATTTACATTATGATTCATAACAGTAGCAAAATTACAGTTACAAAGTAGCACCAAAAAACGACTTTATGGTTGGATTCACCGTAACATGAGGAACTGTATTAAAGAGTTGCAGCACTAGGAAGGTTGAGAACCACTGATCTAAAATATTCTGAATATGCTGCTCTGCTATAACCAATTAGTTGCCCCATGAGATATGTTCCCTTGGGTCATACATTCTTAAAATCCTAGATCAAGATCCATATATTATATATGATTCTACATATTATGTAATGTTAAATATACATAAAATATTACAAAATGTCTTTGCTATATATTAAATAAACTATTATGTAATATATCATACAACATAATTATATATTGCACCTTATATAATGTATAATACATACTATATGTTTTCTATTATATATTAGACATTGTATAGTTGTATTATGTATTATCCATTATATAAAGTATATTGTATGTTATATAATAAGCATTGCATGAAGTATATTATACTTGATATTACACAATATGCATACTCCTCATAAATTTTGTTTTAGTATACACTGTATAATATGCATCATACATTTATTATTATATATTATATATTGCCCATTATATATTATATTATATATATTATATATTTATATTATATATTATGTATTCAACATTAAATGATGTATTTTATAAATGATATATGGAATGTTTTGATAACTGAAGGTTGTCAAACACACCAGAGGGGCTATGGTTTCTATGTGGAGGTACAAGTATATTAGGCAATAATAAACAAGTTGCAGGCCAGTGAGATGACTCAATAGGTAAAGATGCTAATATTCAAATCTAATGACCCTTGTTCAAGCTTGAGAATACACATGGTTGGGTCCCACAGATTGTCCATTGGTTTCCATATGAATTCTGTGGCAAGCATGGACACACACACACACACACATAATACATAAATATAAAATTAAAAGAGCAAAGTGTCAATAAAAGCTTCATTAATCACTATAGTATATAAATTTAAAGTAATTTATAATGTTCAACTGCCATATGTTAAATAGGCATGATATGTTAACATATCAACTAATATGTTAAAAAGGCATGATAGTGATTGGAAATTGATATGAAATGAATTAGTAGCTGTAGAATTACTAATTTTTGAGTTATTTGTGTTTATTTATTTATTTTTAACATTTGTTTATTTCTTCAAGTTGCATCACAATCACATTACCCTCCCTCTTCCCCATCTAGTCCCACCCTCCTACCCTCTTCCCCCTCACCCTCCTAATCTGTTTTTTTTTCTTTAATTTAAGGTGTATCTTTTTCCCTCAACAGCTCCCCCTTTTATTTAGTTCCTTGAAATTATTCATTGAAGAATGTTTTTCAAGGTACTAAACAACAATAAGAAGTTTCATAAAGATGTGCTAGAACTAGAGTCTGATTGGATTCACATTATTTGATAATTTTTAACTCATTTCAGTAGAGCCAAAATCTGTTCAATTCATTTTTGATTGTGAATACTGGTTTAAGGCAATTGGATTCCAACCAGATTTTATACACAAGAAGAGGAACATGCCACATTAAACATTGAGACAGTTTATAATTATTAAAATCTACTTAAATTTTAAAGGTGAATTAATGAAATACATATTTTTTACATTTGATATGATTGTGTGGTAGGTTGAATGCAATTGGCTCCCATAGGCCAATAGGGATTGGCATTATTAAGTGGTGTGGCCTTGTTGGAGGAAATATCACTGTGGAGGTAGGCTTTGAGGTCTTACATATGCTCATGCCACACCCAGTGGGACAGTCTCCATCTACTGTGCAGATCCAGATGTGGAACTCTCAGCTCTTTCTCCAGCACCATGTCTGCCCGCAGGCTGCCATGCTTCCCACCATGATGATAATGGAGTAAACCTCTGAAACTATAAGCCAGCCCCAGTTAAATGTTTTCCATTGTAAGAGTTGCTTATGGTCATGGTGTCTCTTCACAGCAATAAAACACTAACTAAGACAGAGTATCCAAGTTTCTAATATACTTTGTGCCCAGGAATACTTAGTTTGTGATTCCGGACCTGAAATTGGGCATATAGAAGCTTCTAGCTAATTACTTAATATATTTATTAGATAACAAGACCTTTCTCAAGTGGATGAACTTTATGTTGCTTGTTTTTCATTGCTTTGTGTTTGAATTATCTTTTTTCTATTATAATTACTTGCTTTCACTCAAGAGCAGACTAGCAAATACAATATAAAAGGGGAGAGTGATATATGTAAGTGGGTTAATGACTATTTACTTGTCCTTGGAATTGACTTGAATGCAATAATAATAACTTTCTTTTTGTTGTTATTTATTACTTCAAGTTACATCTCCATCACAGTGTCCTCTTTTGACTCATCCTGGTTCTACCCCCCCACCCTCCTCTCTGTCTCCCACCTATGCCACTCCTCCAATGTGGAGTGTTCCTATATATCAGCCCCTTTCAGTTCAACAGTCATATGAAGGCTAAGAGCTTCCTCTTGCACTGGGGGCCTACAGGGTGGCATCCCTAGGGCAAACTGTCCTATTAATAGGTAACAAAGCCTATGTTCCTGATCCTTTTGGTGTGTTGGTTGCAGGATAGTTATCTTGTACCATATAGCTAAAATCCTACTATAAGTGAATAGATGCCATGTGCATCTTTCTGAGTCTGAGTTAGCTCACTCAGGATGAGCTATTCTAGTTCCATCCATTTGGCTGCAAATTGCATAATTTCATTGTTTCTGATAGCTGAGTAGTATTCCATTGTGTAAATGTACCACAATTTTTAAATCCATTCGTCCGTTGAGGGAAAATCTGGGTTGTTTCCAGTTTCTAGCTATTATAAATAAGGCTGCTATGAACATAGATGAAGATATGTCCTTGTGGTTTGGTGAGGAATCTTTTGGGTACATACCCAGAAGTGGTATGGCTGGGTCTTGAGGTAGGGCTATTCCAAGTTTTCTAAGATATCGCCAGAATGATTGCATAGTGGTTGTACAAGCCTGCATTCCCACCAGCAATGGAGGAGTGTTCCCTTTTCTCCACAACCTTGCCAGCATGTGCTGTCATTTGAGTTTTTGATCTTAGCCATTCTGACAGGTGTGAGATGGAATCTCAGAATCCTCTTGAGTTGCGTTTCTTTGATGATTAAAGATGCTGAGCATTTCTTCAAGTGTCTCTCAGCCTTTAGGGATTCCTCCTTTGTGAATTCTCGGTTTAGCTCTTTATATGAATGAATGCGATAATGGTAAACTTTCTTTACATTGCCCAACCAAAAAAAAAAAAAAAACCAAAGAATCTCTCAAAACAGCACAATGATCTCAAAGCTTGTTACTTCTTTCATATTTGAGATATTGCTGTGGACCTTAGGGGATGCATCAGGGTCAAAGAGCTCAAGCCCTACAGCTTTGATCACCCTCCAAATGTGGGAGACATTAGAATATTCCAATGATGGATCCTTGTAATGAGAGGTTAGATGGATGGCGATGCCAACTTTTCTAGCTTCTCCATCTTTCAAAAACTTTATGGTTTTTCAGACTGATAGAATACTTGAGGTGATTTTTGAAAAAAAAATCTAAATCTCTCACACTCACCTCTCCCTCCCACCCTCTTTTAGTTCTTTACACCCTCCTCTGCTTTCTCTCTTCTCTTCTCTTCTCTGTCTCCCTTCTCCTTTGCCTTCCTCTAGCCCATATGTAGTAGAAGTCTTCTACAAAAATTTAGGCAGAAATTGTTCTGCATTGGCTTTATCTTATGGCATCTTCCTTTTTGCAGGGAAAAGAGGGTAGTGGCTAGGAGCTTCAAAAAACCTTCAGAGTAAAAACTACATAGTAATGTGAAAGAATGACTTCAAAGATACGAATACCCTTCTAAATGATCTTAAGCAATTAAAGTGGCTGCAGTGGGTAAGCAAGACTTGACTATAGAAACAGGATGATAATGGTGCTAGAAATGAACAAAGATCACAGCAAGCATTATTAAGGAGAGATGATGTATCTGCTGCATTAAGTAAAATAGCTACTTATGCCCCTGTGCCAATGGAGCAGCCTTCTGTTGTTAAATACCTGAATCACTGCTCTAAATCTTTGTACTTCCAAGGTGATTCCACTACAAATCTTTTATAATTAATTGCATGTATATTTGCCATTCACTTGGGAGATAGGTGATTACTTGCCTAGGTGTTACTCTAACACATTACAATATCAATAACACTACTGATTTTAATTAAAAAAAGGTAATTGTCCCAGAGTTAGGATTAGGGCAGGGCTCTGTTCTTATCTTTCCAGGAGATTTAAAGCATCCATTCAAAGAATCCAGGGACAACTGGACAACGGAAACCTCAGCAGAAAACAGATCAGACACCAAAGAAGACGAGTGGCCCAGGTGATCCAGCCTTGCAGACTTCTCCTCAAAAGTCTACAACCACAACAACTCAAAATCGCTAAGATCGTTCAGCTCCACAGACTACTCCATCCAGATCTTCAGTAAAGCTCTGAAGATCAGCTTCTGTCTTTGAACTTCTTAGGACATCTAAATAGCTGAGCACAAAAGGACTGAACATCAAATGATTCTATTAACATTTTTAACCATTTTTCCATTCTTATTTGGGCCCCAAACAGTTTTACTACGTCCCAAATCAGCAGGAAGTCATTTTAAGAGAACAACGTCCCATCCCCAGAAGGTAGGGAGGGTGTTCTCCCCCTTTGGTTATTTGATAGATAATAGAAAATTTTGTTATTTAGGGGAAAAGACTACAAGCTGTTAAATGGTCTTGTTAAATGGGTTTTGGAGGTTAGACCCAGGGACTTCTCTCTTTTGCTTTTCTGTATCCTCCTTTCTCTCCTATATAGGAGTGCACAGACTTGAGAAAAATGGGACATAGACATAGTATAGGAAAGATCAAGAAAAAAGGACAGATTACTGAATATAGCCTTATACCTTTGTATACTGATACAAAATTAATATATTTGGCTAAATTGGTATTGATCATTATATATTAATGCAAAATTAAGATTGTATAGGGCTACATCGGTATTGATATTTGTATATTGATACAAAATTAAGATTATATTTGGCCACAAGGGTATTGACCCTTGTATATTAATGTAAAATTAAGATTGTATTGGGCTACATCGGTATTGAACTTTGTATATTGATACAAAATTAAGATTATATTTGGTCACATTGGTATTGATCTTTGTATATTGATACAAAATTAAGGGTAACGCTTCTTAAAGGTATTGTTCGTAGTAATACTTAAAAATGAAATGTCAAGTTTTGACCTCTCACTACCAACCGACATAAACTGTTTAGGATAATTAAGAAACGGAAACTAATAGTCATGAAAACGTGTCATTTTGTTAGTTACTATGACAGTCTATCACAGTTATTTTCTAAGCTACTCAGAAATCAAGTTGCTAAGAGACAAGCAATATTTGCTTATCTAAATATAAGAGATAGATAGGGCATCTTAAAAAACCTCAAGAGAGCCGGGAGGTGGTGGCGCATGCCTTTAATCCCAGTACTTGGGAGGCAGAGGCAGGCGGATCTTTGTGAGTTCGAGGCCAGCCTGGTCTACAAAGTGAGTCCAGGACAGCCAAGCATACACAGAGAAACCCTGTCTCGAAAAACCACAAAAAAAAAACCTCAAGAGATCTGCAGAATATGGCATTCAAAGATGTTTTGTTAACGTAATATTTTTTGATATCAAGACATGTCAGCTCCTGACAGCACCCCCTATTCTACTCCAAGTAGAAGATGAGCATCGAAGAATCTCCAGTGGGAGATGATTGAATTGGTGGTAAGCCGTTCTCTTGGCAAGAAAAACCCTTTGCTTCAACTGTAGACAGACTTCTGTCCAAAAAGGACAAAACTTTGGAAGCAGATAAGTCGACAGCCTAGCTCTGCCAAGACAGGGTAGGTAAGTCCTTCATAATTCCTTCTCTACAACCAATGTCTGTCAGAAAAATGGGGCCAAATGGCTGAAGATTGATGATGTAATGTATGGAGAGAAAATGGGAACTGTCCAGGCAGCCACTGGTATGTCATTTTTTAGTTTTGGAAGCTGCAGGCCCTGCACTTCCTATATAATCAGATATATTTATCCCTCTCAGGTCTCTGAGGTGGTTGAAGAATAGATAGCTAGAGTCTCATAGTTAAATTTTGAGTTGTTTAGGAATCAAGAGGGTGTTCTGGATCTAAGAAGATATTTTTAAAATTATGAGGCAAGTTAGTATGAAAGCTTAGTTAGATATAGAACTTTAAACTCATAGAGATGGTTAGATAGTAGAATGTTAAAGTCAGGTGCCAATTACATATGGACTTGACATTGGGAATGTATGCTAAGCCATATAACTCTTATAATTGTGGCCTATTTATTTCTGTTGTTTTGTATTGTATTTATATTTATAAGAAAAAGAACCATTTTTTGAAATGAAAGGGAGAGCTGTTGGGGGGGAAAAAAGAAATACCTTAAACTAAAAAAAAAAAAAGGAAGGGAAGAGGATGGGGGGTTTGAGGGGGAGGAGGGTGGAAGTGTGGGACTGGAGGTGTGAGTAGGGAGGGGATTGTGATTGAGATGTAACTTGAAGAAATAAAAAATAAATTATTAAAAAAACAAACTTCAAAGTGCAAAGTGGGTACCTGTTGAAATATTCATTATTGCACCCTTGATTTTGTGTGAGAATTCAAAGTCTTCTGTGCTCATTTTTTTCATATAATAATACTAAAGCCAATTAGCAGAAGACAGACTACAGAATGTTTGTTTCTTTTTTTGAATGGAGAATTAACATCTTCATTGAGTGTTTCAATCCATAGAAATGGAATTTTTTCATCAAATTCATGATTTTTATTATGTCCATTTATGTTTTCCAGTTTTTTCCCTGTTATTGAAAATAATTAATTTTTTTCTTCACAAAATATATCCTGATTATGGTTTCTCTCCCTGGACTCCTCCCAGTTCCACCTCCCCTCTCCTCTATTCTGGGTCCATTCCCTTTCTGCCTCTCATTAGAAGACAAACAGGTTTTTAGGGAATAATAATAATGATAAACAAAATATATGATATGATATGATATCATATGATATGATAGAACCAGCTAGATCAGAAGTAGACAAAACAAACAAACAGAAGGAAAAGAGCCCAAGAGAAGGCACACGTTTCTATTTTTTAATACCACAATGTGTGTGTATATGTGTGTGCCCACATGTATGACTGTGTACATGTGAGTGTCCCATGCTCTAAAGTCGTCCTTTGGCCTCCGACTTATTTAGGCTTTCTATTCTGTGAAGAGACATCATGACCAAGGCAAGTCTTATAAAGACTAACATTTAATTGGGGCTGGCTTATAGTTTCTGAGGTTTAGACCATTATTAAAGCTAGTGGATGAAGTGAATGAAAAGGTCAAAGGACAGTACAAATGAAAAATTCTTCCCTAATCAGTTAATTGTATTTGGATCTCAGTTTGCTTGAAAGAAATTTAGTTCTCGTCTCTCTGTAAGGCATGTAGACCTATATTATAAAGCCACATACTTAAGATGCTTAGATGAAATGAGAAAATGATGCTAGTACTGTGAACTCAGAGGGAAGGGTGCATGGAAGAGGCTGGTAGTCTGTTAATGTCTCCATGTCACATTCTGTGTCTCATAGGGCCAGGTTCACGAAGGACAACGCACAAGGGACAAGAGGGATGATCCAGGCTCATTTCTTTATTTTATACATTGTAGTTGTAAATATCCTTTCTGGTAAGTGTTGTTTGATACAGTAATGAAGAAATATTAAGCAAGGTAGACTGTCTCATTATTTTTAAAAAGCATTTTTTTAGTTTCTCAGTTAAAATATAGAGAGATTGTGTGTGTGTGTGTGTGTGTGTGTGTGTGTGTGTGTGTGTGTGTGTGT
>CAJQZJ010000241.1:319186-344897 GCA_907164525.1 Lophiomys imhausi | reverse complement strand
TCTGACTTTCTAACTAATGAGAAGTAGAGAAAGGAAAAATAATAGCCAATTTTCAAACAGGCTAGCTATGACTTGCATGGTAGTGATATTCTTTATTATACCAGAGATTAGGGTTAAGGTAGTGTAAACCTGTGATCCAAGTATTGCAGAGGCTGAAGCAAGAGGATAGAGAATTTGCAGCTAGCCTGAACTATATTGTAAGATTCCATCTCAGAAAACACAACAAACAAACAAAAAAATGATCTGGAATAACTTGATGTTAACTAACCATTTTTTTTCTCTTGTTTTATGTATCGTCATTCCCTTATAGGGAAAACTACTTTGAAATATCCAACTCAATTTTTTTTCCTTTTCTTCCTGGTTTCCATAGTCTTTCTCTGTAAATCTTATTTCCTCTATTCATCTCATTGAACAGCTTATTCTGCTGTTTTAATGAAGTATTTCCTCACCCTAGGATGTCAAATAAAGGCAGTTACTTTTTTTTAACATTTATTTATTCAAGTTGCATCTCAATCATAGCCCCTCCCTTCTCTCCTCCCAGTCCCCCCACCTCTACCCCCTCTCCCACCTATCCTTCTCCTCCAGTGTGTGGGGGCCACATACCAGCCAACCTTCCTCAGTTCATCAGCCACATGAGGGCTAAGAGCTTCCTCTTGCTCTGGGCCCCAGACATCAGTTACTATCTTTAAACAAAAGTAACAACAGTGACCTTGTCATTTGACACATATAAAACATTTCTTAAAAGCAGGCTGCTAAGAGGAAGCTCTTAGCCCTCCTGTGACTGATGAACTGAGGGGTTTGATATGTGGGGGAGCCCCTCACCTGATGAAAAGGAAAGGAGGGAGAGGGGGAAGGGGGTGGGAGGATGGGACCGGAAAAGGAAGAGGGAGGGGGCTATGATCGAGATGTAACTTGAATAAATAAATAAATGTTGGGAGAAAAAGCAAAAGCAAACAGGCTTCTAAATTTAAGTGACATGTTTCTATTGTTATTTGTTCAGCTTCTTTGCATTAAATACTTCTTCATTCCTTATCATTCTTTGGCTTTTATTCTTCATGTCATCTTGCTCACTTTTTTTGTCTTTTCAGATTGGAGCTGTTTTTGCTCCAATATAGCCACTGCTCCCTCCCTTTGTTATGAAGGCTTGTAGCACAGTTTCCAGTTGTGATAAATGCTAAAATGTTCTTACTTTGTTAATAATCTGAGTATATAGAATGAATGATCAAGCTTGGCCATTTTTCTTTTCTTTTTTTTAATCTTTATTTATTGCTTCAAGTTACATCTCCATCATAGTGTCCTCTTTCCACCCCTCCCAGTCCCACCCTCCCACCCTCTACCCCCTATCCCTTCTGTCCTACTCCTCCAGAGTGGAGTGCCCCTACATATCAGTCCTCCACCCCCAGTTCAGCAGTAGTATGAGGACTAAGCACTTCCTCATACACTGGGGGCCTACATGGCAGGTCCACTAGGGCAAAGTGTCTCATTAACAGGTAACAAAGTCTATGTTCCTGTTCCTTTTGGTGCACTGGATGGGATCACAGGTGTAGAGCACTGTGCCTACCTAATACCCACTATATATAATGTATTATTCAAAATATGTATACCTATACATACTCACTACATGTAAACATAACCAATGGGCAGAAACACACTTTTTGATCTAGGATAAATATACAACTTAAGTGAGACAGAACTTTTTGTTGGCAGGTTAAATGTTCAGCAATGTACTAGCTTATCCATGGCAATTTAATATTCATTTTGTACGTTTTAGAACATACATCTGAGAGGACGGGAGAAACCACATGCTACAGTGTAGTGTTGTATACAATTAATCGATTTCCCTCTCTCCCTCCCTTGAAACAAAGTCTCTCCCAACACTTAAAGCTAACTGTTTTGTCTAGGCTGGATAGCTAATGAACTCCTGGATCCACTTGCCTCTGTTCCTGGACAGTGGAGTTAAATGCACTTGGAAGCTTGCCTGGTTTTACATGGGTACTGTTGATTTGAACTCAGGTCCTTTTGCTTTCACAGGAAACACTCGTACCCACTAAGTTATTCCTCCAGCCCTTGACTTTTTAATACTGAAAACTATTCTTATTTTCATTAGTCGATTAAAAAAAACATAAGTAAGTCTTATATGAAGAACTATATTTTTCTTCTGCTAATATTAGTCACTGGCTAATATTGTGTGTCTTTAGAAATATTGCTATGTAGTGTTGGCTGTATGCTAAATAAGCAGTAGATGGTGTGTAGCACAAGAATCTCGATCTTCTTAATCTATGCCTTCTTTTACTCCTATTCTTTCCTGCTAAAGAGTATCCCTAAAAAACCCTGATATTTCCACCTTAGGTAGAGATAAGTACTTTTGATATTCTACTAACTAAAAATCCATCATGCTTGTCTCAATGTGTGTCCTTCATTAGTCCCATTCTCCTTAGAAAAATATTTCCTAAAGCATTTCACAGTAAACCAAAAGGTTAAAAACATTACTTGTGTACAGTAATGTTTTTGTATGCACATACCATGCCTTGATATAAGGAATGACACATTTGCTTTGAAATAATCATTTGTGAATATTAACTTAGCTCATTTAAATAGTGAACTTTAGAATATCAGTAGCAATTTATTTCCAGACATGTGTAGGAGGCAAATAGTTCACAGAGTCCATGTCTATAGCATAAACAATTACTGTGGAAGAACACAAAAGAATTTTAGTGTTTATTGCATCAATATTTTCTCTTATTTAGTTTTTCTAGCACTCCCTCACAATCCTATCTCTATTTACATGCTGATGAATAAGCTTTATGAACTCAGCCCCCTTAAAATTAATATCAGTTGTAAAATCGCAAACCACCGATTATGCAAATTCTCCTTAGTAACTCAAACATTAAAAGAATGAGGAGTGCTTCCTTTCTTTAGAAATTCATTTTCTGCTGTCAAAGCCAAGGCTCAAATGACCTTGTAGCTCACAATTAGGACTGCAAAAGAACTGGCTTTGACAGCCAGTGCCATAAAACAAAAGAAAGCAAATCCAAACTTTAAAAAATGGTCTGTTAAAGCCAGGCGTGTGATGAGGATATGCTTCTCCATTACAAGCTAAACTCATTACAGGATGGCACCTTTCAGGTCTTTAACTTAAAACATAGAGAAAAAAACGGAAGAAGGTGAATTTCTCAACAAAAATGAGCCCCTTATGCAAATGTGTTTGGTAATTAAGTGGGGGAGCTAAATGTGCAATATTCTTTAAAAGTAGAACTTTTTCTAAATGAAGGGTTAGGTTAGCACTGAGGTCTATGAGGCAACAGCTGTTCTTAAGAGAATGCTGTCAATGTTGATAAGTAACTTTTAAAACTAAGTCTGTTTGCTGAGCTCATGTTGTTTGGAAAACCATGAAGAATGAAATCTTTAATTTTTTTCTGGATAAAAACCTGGGGGTGGGGGGAATATCCTATCAATTGCAAGCAAAGGCAGAATTCTACAAGCTGCTCAACCTGGTGGCATCCTAGGGTGAGCTCATTTACATGAGGAGAGAAAGAAACACAAGGCCGATTGGAATTCTGAGTTTCTCATGTGAATAATAATTTCACACTCTGAAAATGCACTGATTGCATTCTTTAAGTCCTTTTTATGGAATGGCTTAGTGGAAGATCAAAGGTTATTTTGTAAGTTTCCCTTTTGTTTTGTTTCCCGGTCCATTTGTTGTTAAAAATGTCCTGGCCAAAATTAGCTTTGGTCATTAGTCTTCATTTTATTTTATGTGGTACTTTGAGCATTGTTTAACCACCCAAAGTTGGAGAATGTCTATTGTCTGGTGGCATGTAGGAAGCACTGTGAAAAATTAGGAGAATGTGAAGAATTATGGAAATGTGATCGTGTGAGGAAATGTGAGAAATTATTTTCTCTCTTCAGTGTGATAACTATTCTAAACCCCACTCAATGCCATAATTATTCAGTTTCTTTCTAGGCCTCAATATGAAGTCTAAGAGTCTCAGTGAGCTACATTTGTTATTTTTCTATTTTTAACATTTTTTTTTTTGCTACAGGGTGTTATTTTGTAGCCCTGCTGGCCTGGGAATTGCAGTCTCCCCCCCACCCCAGCCTTTGAGCTCTGTGATTGCAGATGCATACCACCATGACTAGTTATCATTTTGGTTCTTTTGTTGTGGAGATGCTTTTCTGTTTTTGAGACAGGATATCACTAGGTAGAAACTATGCAATCTGAGCTGGCCTCAACCTCATTCTCCTTTTGCTTTGGTACCTCCAAAGTACTAAGACTACAGATGTAGGGTAGCAGGCTTAAGTATTGTGATTACAATTTTCATCTCTCCAGTGTGCAATGGTGAACATATATTCCACGTGCTCATTGGCTGCTGTGTGTCTTCTTGCACAAAGTTGTACCAGTCTTTCTTTCATATGGTGTGCACAGTGAATGGCATAACAGCAACATGGCATATTTATTATCTACCACAAGATCAACAGATATTTTCTGTAAAGGGGCTGATTGTAAATATTTCCAGCTTTGTAGTCCACAGAGTCTCTGTCTCAATCACTCAACTCTGTCACTGTGTCACTGTGGTCTGATAGCAGCCATAAACAGCATACTCCTGTGTTTAGAAAAAAACATTATTTACAGAGAACATGTTGGGTGGTGGATGTAGGTCACTCCTGATTTAGAGAACCATTTGTGAGAAAGTGTCTCTGTTTGTAACATTACCTTCTAAAGATAGTGACAGACCTGAGAAGAAATGCTACTTTAGAATTAATTCTTTCAAACTAGTTGGTATTAACAATAGAGAGAGCTAAGAAAGAGACACTGGGAAGTTTCAAACTATTAGATTTTTTTAAACGTTTTTTTATTGCTTCCTTATAAATCCCTCCCATCCCCTCCCTCACACCCTCTACCTCCTCTCCCACCCCTCCAGTGCTTCTGAGAAGTCCTAAAACTTAACATCAACACCTGGAGGTTGTCCTTCTGGATAAATCTGAGGGAAGATTCCAGAGGAAGGGGATAGTTTACTTTTCAGCACTCTGTTCTTCCTTTGTCCTTCAGTGAAACCAGAGTTCTGCTCTAGTCTTTAGGTCATTTCTCTCACATCTCTGTATCATAGTAGTATCCTGCTGGTGTTTCATTCACATTCATTACAAACTACATGTCTTGCTAATGGTGAGTTTGGATCAGAAATACTCACCTTAAAAAGAATCTAGTCAATTCTCAATCTGGGTGGGATAGGACATATGTTCTCTTGAAAGGAAGATCTATATTATTTCCTTCATCCTTTAAGCATAAACCATATTTTTCCTAGCTATTGCCTAACAGCTTTTTATCTTATCCATTTATTGGTTTCATGTTTAAAAAATAAATACAAAGTGAAGATAATCAATAATATGAACATTGAAAGGGGAGGTACATAGTTCTATAAACCTATTCTATGATAAGCCTAAATGACCAGGAATAAATGAAAACCAATTAATTTTATCAAATATGACAATCTCCCCATCCTGAAAAAAATTGCCTGGCCACATATCTTCCTATTGGCCAGTCTTTCCTTCTGTCATATTTAGTAGCTCCTTTCGTAAAGTTGAAAGAATACTTTTATTTCATTGTAGAAAATGCTTACAGATCCTTCTCTATCATTCTGTTTGAAGCTATGAAGTTTTTAAACACCAAAAATAAAGCCTGAGGTTATGATTCAGATAGCCCTATGCCTGCCTAGCATGAAGTCCTGTGTTTGAACCCTGGTATTGCATAAACCAGGTATAATAGAAAAGGCCTTTATACCAACTTTCAGGAGGTGAAGGCAAGTTCAAGGTCATTCTCCGCTACATAGTTTGAGGTCAACCTTGCCTCAAGAAAAATAAAATTATGATATTCTTTAAGTTCAATTTAGAATTGTTTAGCAGGTCCTTCCTATATAACTATCAGATTCTATGTGATAAAGGGAGATGATAGAGCATTTAGTTTCTTTCTCGAGTTAGAATCTAATAAGACGTGAAATACAGGAAGATTATTTAGCCATTAGTTTTACAATATACTTTGATTACTTGCCTTAGGCTTGTAATTTTCTTTACTTACATAATACTTAAATTCAATTGGTTTAAGACCTGCCTAGAAGCTGGGTGTGGTGGCCTACTCCTTTAATCCCAGCAGAGGCAGGTGGATCTCTGTGAGTTCCAGGCCAGGCTGGTCTGCAAAGCAACTTCTAGGACAGCTAGGGCTATTATACAGAGAAACCATCTTTAAAAACCAAAAAAAAAAAAAAACTCCTTTTAGCTGGGTGGTTGTGGTGACTCACACCTTTAATTCCACCACTTGAGAGGCAGAGACAGATGGATCTCTAGGTAGGAGGCCAATCTAGTCTACAGAGTGAGTTCCAGGACAGCCATGGTTACACAGAGAGACCCTGTACTAAAAAAAATTCAAAAACCCAAACCAACCAACCAACCAACCAAACAAACAAACAAACAAACAAAGAAACAAATAAACATCCAAAAAAAAAAAAGAGCTGCTGAGAGAGTTCTGGGTGTATCTGTGAGTGCATTTCCGGAATATCAGCTTAGAGGGGAAATGCCAACCTTTATGTGGACAGCACCATCCCAGGGGCTAGGGGACAACAAGATAGAATGAAAAGGGATAAAGGAGAAAGTAAGCTCTGAGCACTGGAATTCTCTCTCTGCTCTCTGGTGTTAGCCACAATGAATAGCTCTCTCCTGCCACATATGCTGGCTGTCATGATGCTCTGCCAAGCCAATAGGACCAAACAAGCATAAATGGAGCTCTCTGAAATTTTGAGAAAAATCCATCTCTTTAAGTTGTTTCTCTTAGGTGACACTACCATAAGAATAACTAAGTTTTGAATTCCAAACACTTTTTTTTCTATCCTCATGAATTGTCTTTTAAATTCACCTGGAAAAGGTATGAATCATATTCCACTTCAAGATGAAGTCATGTTTTATAAAGGTTTATATACCAAGTGCTTGGTTCACAGTATAATCTCAACATATATTTCTTGAGTTAAATATAATTAGTAGAAATGCCAATTAAAGGGCTTGTTTTCAGTTGAATTTGGAGTTTAAAATAATTTTACAATTAATTCATTAGGTAGAGCAAGGAAAGAGTTATAGGAAGTGTTAAGTTATTAAAATATTTTGAATGTTTGGGAGACTTAAAAGATAAAGTACTAAGGGCAAACATGCTGTGTATAGAGAGTAGCAAAAATGTAGACATTTAGTCTACGTATTTATTGTAGACAAAAAAATTATGAAGATGGAGCAAAAGAAAGTAAACAAAGTGAAAATTTTCCAGCCAGCTGAGATGACTCAATTCTAACACTTGGAAGGCTGAGGCAGGAGCATCGCTGAATTGGAGACCAGTCTGTGCTACATCTTGAGTTCCAGGATAATCTGGGATACAAGGCAAGACTGCATCTCAAACTAAGCCAGAGAGATAAACAAAAACAGGAAAGGAGAAGCGTCCTCAGTTGCTATTACTACAGTCTCAGTCTGGCTTCCCCTTTGGTTCCTGTTTCAAGCATTCAGGGGAGAAACACAGAGCACAATGTGAAAGATATGTAACACTTATTACAAGGGAAAGTGGTGGCACTCTCAAGGGGAAAGTGGGCATTTCCCAGAGACAGAAATACTATCACATGGGGATAATGGACCATGGCCCCACAGACCATTATGCCAACCTACATTTTAGGCTGGCTTTATACTGTGTATTAAAGTTTCTGGAAAAACTTCTTTCTTTTTTTTAAAGAAAAATAAATCTTTTCATAAGTAAATTTATAGATTTCCATAATTACACTATAGAGAAGTACAAGTATTCAATAAAATAGAATCAGAGAATCCAGGTGAAGTTAATTCAAGAATACAGCTGCAGGGACAGGATTCATGTGGTGAGAGCATGCTTGTTCAAGGGCCACAGTTTCCTCAGTTGGAGGGAAGACAATATCCTGCTTGCAGCCAATCCTCTCTTCTCCCGTCATTCCAAGTAACCATGAATACTATTGGGGATAATGACACCATGCCTGCTTATCTTACTTACAAGATAAGTGACATGTGACACAAATGATCCAAAATCCACAGGTTATCCTTATCCCACTATAAGGCTGTGTATCCTTTAAACCGACACCTCTGATATCTGTAACTTTGGAAGGACTCAGCACAATTAGTGGGACTCCGGCCTCCTTAAACACTTTCCAAAGGGTCTCTCCACCTTGTCTTCCTATAGTGATTCCCCGCTTAAGATGTTGCTTCTACAGCCACTTCCTAAGCTTGCTTCTTTTTCTTATGTCATAGCTCTCCAGTCTTTTCTTCTCTCATGCATTTTAAGATTCTCTGTTATCATAGGCCTTGAGCAATAAGATTGTAGGTTTTGATGTAGTTTTCTTCATGTTGCTTCTGCTGGGATTCCTAGATATGAAAAACTTCTTAAGGGACATTTTCCCATCCAGGTGATTGATAAGGTTGTTTGTTTGGGTTAACTTCTGAGGGAGAGGGCAATGTATATCCTGTTCTTTAGAAGAAAGCCTCTTGCTAGACAGAGTGTCTAGCAAAACTCTTATGATCTTTCTGGCAACATAGAATGTCATGTCTCTATCCAGATCCAGAAACACAATACAGTATCCATTCTGCTGACCAGTAATTAAGTCCTACCTGTTTCATTTATGGTTTTAAAAGCCGCTCAGTGTGAGGGAGGGGGTCCATCCTCAATGACATTCAAACCTGACAGTATGTGACTACCTACCTAACTGTACTGACCTACTAGGATTAGAGTCAGTTGCTAGTACAAAGTGTCAGAGCCCAAAGTAAGATAAATATCATCTTCCCACAAGGCCACTATAAATGGGTTAAAAGAACATCACCATGGATATCTTGAGAAAGACTTTTTAAGCTTGCAATATCCAAGATTCAGAATGCTGAAATTTTCTTTTATTCTTACTGCATTGACTCTGAACACTTCACTTTGCAAAGGTAGGCTTCTACATATTGTTTGTGTAGTTTAGGTTAACAAATAAGAGATCACATGGAGTTTACAGGTGTGCATATTTACTCCTTAAAGGACTAATACTCAGGAAATAGAAGCACCTCTTGTCTACTTCCATCTTTCCCACTCTCCAACTCCTCATAGCCTGACATCACCAACACTGTGATCATAGAGGGTAGGGCAATAGGCTTTGTCCTTCCAGCTCATTCGTTGTCTCCATTGTCCTTTTTAATTATATCACCATGAGTCAGAAAAAGACATATTCTTTTTCCATTTATTTGCTCATTTACTCATTTTATTCTTAAAACAGTGTGACATTGGTATGTCAGTATGGGACATTTTATATTGGAATATAGAACATACAACATTTTTCCATTACATTTTCCTCCTCTAACTCTACACGGAAGGTCAGTGTTATAACACAGATACATAAACACAGGTAAATAAATGCACAAAATCATCTTAACAATTCCACAAGCATTATATTCCAATGCCTTTGAGGTTGAATGTACTTAAAATTGTCATTAAGTTTTGGGCAACCTTTCACAATGAGATTCTTCTGCCTGAGAAACATTACTAACTTTATTTCTTTATTCTACTTTATTAAAATGATATAAATAATCTCATCTAGTGTCTTGCCCTGTATCCAATGAGTATACATGGCAGGAGTAGAAAGAGTAAGGAAAATAATCTAATTTGCACTCTGATAAGCATACACAAAAGTAAATCTTTGTTAGGAAGATTGAATGAGTGTTCATTTGGATTAAGCTTTTATGGTTAACCTTCCAACCAACTACATTTTTATATACATATGCACTGAAAATAATTATGAGATATGTAGTCAAAAATATATTATAAAAGTAGTAGTGTGTATGATCTTAATAGATATTTAAGTTATTTGGATTATAGAGGATTGTTTTGGGGAACCACATACAGTGTTTATTCTTATATTAATGATACAGATATTGATAAAGTATGACTGAATATATTGCAATATCTGAAAATATATTAAAGACTTTTCAGGGCAAAAAAGGCTTTTTTCTTTAATAGTTTGCTAGTTTACTAGTTTTACAACCTTGTGTGTGTTTGTTGTTTAGTTGAAACATGGAATTATTCTCAAACTTTATGAAAACATTGCACTCAGAGTATTTGGGAAGCATAAGTTTGATTTATGTTCAGAAATATGATGCATTTGGGAGGTATAATTGTAAAAATCCTGAATTCAAGATGAACCGAAACTTAATCTGGAAAGCAGAACTAGGAAGGAAATATGTACCAAGTGGCTAGAGAGCATGAATTCTACTCTGACACTTAAGAAAGCTGTAGAATTGGAGTAGTTGGCTGGAAACCCAGTCCTGGTATGTTATTTCTCTAAGGACCGTGGGCAAGCTTTAGAATACTTGTCCCCTCAACTTCATTGTGCTTCTTAGTAACTGGAGATATGGATAAAATGTAGATTCTAGTATACAGTATTCTTGTATTGATGTTAAATAAAAGAGAGTGGTTTCATCATCATTCCTGCTCAAGAAATATTTCTTATCTTATTTCACATAAGAATATATTTTTACAGTTAGAAGAGGACAGTAGCCAAACATTGACAAAAGATGAACGGTCGCCATTTCTTCTTGGAAATAAATCTTTGCAAAATGTTTTAAAAATATAGATTCTGAACCATTAAATATGGGATAGAGACTTAAGGGCTACATTTCCTAACAGTTACCAGATGATCCTGGAACTGTTGGTACCCTAACCAACTTTGCAAGGGTCTAGGCATGTAACAAAAGAGTTAGAACAGTGTTCAAAGTGTAGTTCCTATAGTTATATGATATTCTAACCACTCGTAGAAGAGGTCTATGGACATTGAAAGACAGTTAGTGTTTATTTTCCTGAGCCACAGGTGTATTTCTTGGCTATAAGGTTTTATTTAAGTATTTCATTTTATTATCCACATACTTTGTGAGTGGTACAGTTTTTAGCTACAGCTTACAGATGAGGAAGTGAACTTAGGTTATGTTAAGTATTATATCCATAATGCATACAACTACTGAGAGTTCAAATTAGAATTACATAACTACATAAATTATGCTTTCAACAATCTGTAACTGTCAACTGTGTGTCAGGCTATTTAGTTAAGTCTCACATTTAGGATGGGAATGAAAATGTTGGTCAAGAGTGATAGCAAATAGGGTCCAAAGAGAGAAAATGACTTACCCAGAGTTATTTGTGATAGAGCAGGGGTCCAAACTAAGTATATTTGACTCCAAAGAGGACAGAACTTGGGGCAATAGCTGTGGAGAAAAAAGAACAACCAAATCTCAAATAGTTGCAAATAATTTAGGAACAGAGGAGATGTTTCCAGAACTTAAAGTCCAAGTAATATCATTTGCATGAAGATAGGAGGGGTGGATCAGAAACCTAAAGATATATTGACTGTCATCTAAGCCCTCAGCTTCTGATTCCTATATCCGACCAACTGTGTTCATAATGGTTTTGGAAGACAATATTTTACAGTATTACTTAGAAAAATACTTAATATTTCTACATTTATTTATAAAATATAATAATTCTGTCTACCGGGTGTGTCCAACATGTCAACATCATGGCATGACACTGTCATCTACAAAGTTCATTACTCAACAATTATGTAATTGAATTAAAAAAAACACCATTCTTGATGTTTTAAGCAAGTTTATGATTTTATATTTGTTGATCACATTCATAGCTATCTTTAGCAGCATGTGGCCCATGGGCTGTAGACTGGATATGCCTGAACTTTACTAGAAAAGTGAAAATTGAAAGACAACTAATATTTCTAGGGACACAGCTTGTTGGTCATTATGTGAGTATGTGCTATAAACAGAGCATGTTTAAAGTGATTTTATTTTATTTCTCTTGAAAAGCTATTCTCTTTTTGTTCTTTGTAAGTATTTTATTGAGAATTTTTGTGTCTATGTTCCATCAGAGATACTGACATATAATTTTATATTTTCTCCCTTTTATTTAAAATAGATTCTTTTCTCATACATTATAGCCTGATTATAGTTTCTCCTAACTTTATTCCTCCCAGTTCTTCCCTGTCTCCCCTCTCCTTTCTGTCTTTCATTAGAAAAGAAAGGGCTTCTAAGGGATAACAACCAACCATGACAAAAAATATAATAGGATGAGTCAAAACCTATCACATTGAAGTTGGACATGGCAACCCAATAGGAGGAAAAGAGTCCCAAGAGCAGGCATACGAATCAGAGGCGCACTTGTTCTCACAGTCAGGAATCCCATAAAAACACAAAGCTGAAAGCTGTAATATATGCACAGAGGACCTGAGACTGACTCATGTAGGCGTGCTGCTTTCTGCCTCAGTCTCAGTGAGCTCATATGCACCTTACTTAGTAGATTCAGAGGACCTTGTTCTCCTCAAGTCCCCCCTGATTCTTATGTACTTCCTGCCTCCTTTTTTGCAGGGTTCTCTGAATCCTGGGGCCAGGGATTTGATGAAGACCTCCCATTTAGATCTGTGTGTTTGTACATTGCCTGGCTGTGGGTCTTGTACTTATTCCCACCTACTGTGGAGAAAGCTTTTCTGATAATGGCTATATAAGGTATTGATCAATGAGTATAGCAGAATATCATTGGGAGTCATTTTATTGTTACTCTTTTTAAAGACCAATAGTATTTGGTTTTACACTAGGTCCCTGGGCTATCTAGTCTCTTGTACTTGGTCTCACAAGAAATGTTGGATATGGGTTCCATCTTGTGTAGTGGGCCTTAAGTCACATCAGGTGTTGGGTGACTGCTCCGACAAGTTGTGTGCCACCATTTCCTCAGCACATCTTGGATGCAGGGAAGATTATAGGTCAAAAGGTTTGTAGCTGGGTTAATGTCCACAGTTCTTTTTTGGTAACCTGCAGAGTACCTTCCCTCAGCACAGATTCTAGAACATAGGAGTGAAGGTTCTATGTAGGTACCAGCCCTACCTCTCCATGCGGCCTTGTGGGCATTTTTTTAAATCAAATAGCTGTATGTCTATAATGTAATTCTTCTAGCCTGAAGAATACTGAGACAGTAGAATTTTGGTGTTTAAGTCACATACTTGTAATATTTGTATGACATCACTATAAAACTAATAAATTTTCTGTGCTTGAAAAATTGATTGAAGATCAGGTCTCTTTTTTTTCAGATGCACTGATTGTCCTTGCTGTGGCAGTGAAAAGGCACCTGTGGAAGTGTCCAGCAGAAGTGAGCAACTGAGACAACTTGTAAGTAGATATTACCATTGTCTGGGGACAAGCATGAAAGCATAAGTATAAATCATACTGAGGGACAATTGGTCTGTGTGATCATGCTTTGTGCCTTTAATTGATGATCGAGTGGAGGCCATGTAGAGATGGATGCAGCTTGGATGGAGTCTACTAAGGGAGAAGCTGAGTCCATCTGCTGGCTTCTACTTTGCCTCTAGTATGGTAGTCACCTTGATGATAGAAGTACAGGTGCTTAACTTTCTTCATGAGAGAGATTTTTACAATATATCTTCTGTATTGTGTCTAATCTATCAAGGAACCAAGAGTAATCCTAGGTTGTTTATACTGTACAAAAATACTACAACAATCTACAAATTTGAGATCATGTCAATGAAACAAATCAAAAAATGTTTATCACAAATGAAATATAACTTGAATAGAGAAATGATTCTCAAAGCAACTACTTAGAATCAGACAACAAAACTGGCTGTATGTCAAGTCGTAGGCCTGGCTATTTACCACTGAATAAAGCTCCATCAAAACTCAAAATTTTATGATCTACCTATGTGAAAAACAACTTGTGTTACTGTAGAGCAGCATGCTGCATCGGCCATTTACCAAATATTTTCAGTTGTCTTATCAGGTAGGTTCTATGTTGACAAGTGTACCAGGCCCAGTACCTGAGAATTTCAACAAAGAACCTTTCCTATAAAAATGAAACAGATCAAAACAAACAAACAAACAAACAAAAAACTGAATAAGGGGCTGCAAAGAAGCTGCAATTCTTATTGTAGAGTGATGAGCAGATCAAGATATCAGAAATTGCTCTTTAATGGGCATCATTTCTTGTCAGAAAATTATGCTGGAAAAGAGGAAATTTATTTTTATGATGGTAGAGTATATGTATGGATTATTCGCTGCTCTAAATACAAACAAGTCCATGGGGAACTGGGTTAAGAGGCAATATTTCAGAACCAGCCAGTTTTGTCTCAACTTGTTGCTTGATAGGAAAAGATGTAAAAGAGTGATGTTGTGTGTGCAAAGAAAGCTGTCATGTGACTGGCACTTTTCTGCAAAGATAACCACGGCTTTTACCAAAATTGGGCCTTTAAATATGTGTACTTTCTTCTACTTTGAATGCTGGAAGAGTTACCAATGCAACAGTGTTTTTCTAGGAAGGGAGAGTGAGTTACACACACGTTTTTACTGCTTTGGGCCCTAGTGAATCATCTTGGGAGTAGCAGTTGAGCAGTTTCGGTCAATAAGGCTTCTAGAATAACCATGATTCTGTAGTTTCTGAAAATTTAATCAGGTGTATTCTTTGGGGATGGCTGGTGGAATGTAAGCGCTTGCAGATGTAAATTTGTATATATCAGGCCTGGACCTGGTTGTCTGGAAAACCTCGTTCTTTCTAGCCTTGACAGATTCAACTGGAATTGAACCAGCTTGGAGATGGAAACAACTCTAAAAGCTATTTGACTTTCGTGTTCAGCCAGCTGTGAAACTTCCAATTTACTTGGCAGTGCATGTTGAATAAAGAAAAATCTTTTGTCCAAATTTTTTATCTGAGTTACAATTCTCAGAGAAATAGTTAGCTTTCCAGGAATCCTCTCCAAGTTGTAATAAACCACCTGCCTTCTGTAGTAATAGCCCACAGAAGTAAAATATGGACCAGCGCTACTAGTGACATTTAACTTAATCACACTAGCCTCATCTCAAAACTCCTTATACAGGGAAAGTGCTCACCTTCTTACTTGTTAAGATGTTAGCATAGAATTTGAGGTTTACTTAATTTTTGGAAGAGATCTATGATAAACTCACTTGGGATTGACTGGAAATAAAAATACCTAAAGTCCATTTACAATCTTTTTATTACAGCTGGGAGTGGTAGTACACACCAGTTAGTTATCCCGGCACAACCTCAGCTACATAACTAGTTAGAGGCCAGCTGGGGCTACATGAGGCACTGTCTCAAGAAACAAAGATAAATCAGTTCACATAGAAAACAGTTCAGGGGACTATGTAGTTAAGTATCTAGACTGATGAGTGCTTTTAAGGGAATCCAATTTTTATATAATCTAACAGATCTTTAATATTCTAACAGAAATGGAAGAAAATTAAGCAGACTGGAAAGGGACTTTTACATCTGATTTATAATTTGTCAGAATGATTTCACATCATCCTCCACGGAATGCTTGCAGCACACGTGTTTTCTATTACTATTACTTCTGAGTTTTCAGCTATTGATCTGAGAATGCTGCTGCTACCGTCTCAATTTCCTTTATCTGTGAATGTGGGTGACCCAGGACCAGCAAACTTGAAATGCCACGGTTCAGAATTGCATGGTCACTTAATGCACACAATGGTAGTTCACAGAAGTGGTCACTCTCTCCCATCCTTTCTCCCATCCCTACAAGACGTACAGTAAAATGTTCCACCCAGCTATTCCTTGTGGAGAATTCTATGTGGTGTTTCATAAATCTGAGCCCTAATGCACTCCTTGGAAGCAACTTTGGGCCATCACATTTGTTCTCTGTGCACTGATAGAGATTTGTCTTCAGATATATTTTCATGTGCTGTCTTTATGTGTGCAAATGTTGACTATATTTTTCTGTTAGTGCTTTCTTTTTTTCACTTTTAAGATCTTTCCAGTTGTAGGGAATAAAAATGTAGTGAGTTCTGGATAAGTAGTTATTTAAGATTTAAACACATCTAATTAAGAATAACTTACCATCCCCTCTTCTCAATATAGCAATTAAATTCCATGTATTCGATAGCACTATAGTTTTGGTGGTGACTGAGGGGGTGACTTGGAAATGACAGCAGGTGGAGGTTGGTACTAGATGTCAGCACTCATGGGACCTACATTGGTATCTGTCCTAATCAGCTGTCAACATGACACAGCACACAGTTATCTAAAGAAGTCTCAATTAGGGGATTGCCCAGATCGTATTGGCCTATGGCCATGTCTATGAGAGTTTGTCTTTTTATTTATTCTTTAATAATTGAGGTGGGAGGGCCAAGTCCACCACATGTGGCACTATCCTCTGCATAGATTTAGTGACTACATCTTTGATGACAATCACTCTTTCAGGTAATGGTAGTTTCAAACCATGATGGAATGTTTTCCAGAGGAAGTACAGGATAAACCCGTATTACTTAATGCTGAAAAAAGTGCATCTTACATGGGTTACATAAGTAGACTTAACTGATATGGGGGAAAGTTTTGGTTACCAGAAATAAAAGTAAGTACAATGGAATACATGTGAGGATATAATAGATTTCATGTGGGTGTTGAACAAAAAGAAAACATTAAATGTATAATGGTAATGGGGAGCATGGCTTAGCACTGCACAGGGATGAAAAGCAGTTAATGTGCAGATTTAGATGGCTTTCATTACTTGTAGGTATGATACAAAGAGACATATGTGTACTGAGTATTATACCAATTATGCATATACTGTTTTACACACACACACATACACACACACACACACTTGTTCTTTTATTGTAAGTGATAATTTTCCCATTATATTTTGTAGCTGCGTACTGTTGGTCTGCACGGAAAATATTATTTTTTTGCATTTATATAATAAAATGTTAACTTTCTCAACTTAATTTTTATTAGATAAAATTTAATGTATGTATGTATGTATGTGCACACATGCACATATACACTACTTCGAGTATGTAGAGCTTAGAGAATAATTTTCTTTAAAAAAGATTTATTTAGATTACCATTTATTAGCTTAGTTTCTTTGTTTTGAGGCAGGGTAGCCTTGAACTTGCTATGTAGTCTAGACTGGCCTCAAACTACAATTTTCTAGCCTGTGTCTCCTGTGTGCTGGGATTAAAAGTTTGGACTACTCTCTCAGGTCTCTGAGGTGGTTGAAGAATAGATAGCTAGAGTCTCATAGTTAAATTTTAAGTTGTTTAGGAATCAAGCGGGTGTTCTGGATCTAACAAGATATTTTTAAAATTATGAGGCAAGTTAGTATGAAAGCTGAGTTAGATATAGAACTTTAAACTCATGGAGATGGTTAGATAGTAGAATGTTAAGGTCAGGTGCCAAATACATATAGACTGGACATTGGGAATGTATGCTACCATACAACTCTTATAATTGTGGCCTATTTATTTCTGTTGTTTTTTATTGTATTTATAGTTATAAGAAAAAGAACCATTTTTTGGACTGAAAGGGAGAACTGTTGGGGGGAAAAAAGAAATACCTTAAACTAAAAAAAAAAAAAGAAGGGAAGAGGATGGGGGGTTGAGGGGGAGGAGGGTGGAAGAGTGGGACTGGAGGGGGGAGTAGGGAGGGGATTGTGATTGAGATGTAACTTGAAGAAATAAAAAATAAATTATTAAAAAAAAGTTTGGACTACTACAAGCGTTTTGCAAAATTTATCTCCGTGATTGCTCCTTTTAAAGGACATGTTTGTTGTCTTACTGGCTTCCTCATTGGTTTCTATTGTCACCTCCTTTCTTCTTTGGTTGGATTTTTTGCCTTATGTGTGTGTTATATGTACATTTATGTGTGTGCACATGTGTATTCAGGAGTGTACACTTCTGAAATAGAGAGTTCAATGATGGTATGTTTTCCTTAATCACTTTTCACCTTATTTTTTGAGGCAGATTTTTTTTTTACTGAGTGCATAGCTCACCATTTGGACTAAACTTAAGTCTTTTCCCTAGGAAGGGAGGAATGAGAGTCAGGTGAGCTGTAATATTTTTCTCCCTAATTGTTATGAAACAATTCCATGTAGGGAAAGAAAAAAATGTTCAAAACCAGGAAATCAAATCCCAGGTGCCTTCAAAGAAAATTGAAAACAGGGATAAAAGTACGAAAGGAGAATTTTACACGTGCAGTTATGTAATATATTTATATTTTATAGTATATATAAAATTTAATGTAAAATATACAATACAAGCTTATATATGTAATATATAAAGTATCTGCTATTTCTTTCCATTGTTAGTTTATTGTTCATTCATTTTACATCCTGATTGTAGCCCCTTCCCTACCCTCCTTTGGTTCCTGCCTTCTCACCTCCTTTCCCCATCTCTCCTCCCCTTCTCCTTAGAAAAGGGGAGCACCCTATACCATCCCACCCCAGCACATCAGGACTGAGCACATGCTCTTTCATTGAAGACAAGCACCACAGCCCTGTTAGGGGAAGTGGTCAAAAGCAATGTCTGCTATTTCTATCTATTCTTCCCCATACTCCCTATCCACTTGCCACCAGAGTTTACCTTTCATTGCTCAAATACATCATATTTCTTCTGTCTTAGCTTTCATACTGCCATATCCCTTCCTGGAAACATCTTCTAAGTCTTGAGGGATCTAATCCTTTCTTGAAAATCATAGTATAGTGTACTTATAGAGACTCTATATTCTGAATCCAAATTTGTATGGGTTTGAACTACATCTCCATCATTAACTAACAAAGTGATATTACCACTTTGGGCCTTAGTTTTACTATGTTTAAAGTGGAAATAATAACCTTAACCTCCTACAAATAAGCCAAACCATGATGATAATAATTATTTCTCATCATCGTAAGTCATATCTTCCTTACTTGTCCACTGTCTAATTCACTGTGAAATTTAAACAATCCAACAATTATTCACTTCTATAAATTAAGAGGTATTTTTTTCTTTTTCCAAATTGGGAATGAATTATCCTCATCACTGGCAATGCTCACCAAATAGATTAGATGATGATTCCACAGGATCTATTCAATAAAGTCTCATTATTTTGGTATTTAAAAACATTCTGAAACAAGTTAATCCTATTATTGCTAAGTGCAATATCAGCATATCCTTGATTGTATCTATGCATCATTCAATGGCTTTCTTTGCAAGTGAATGTCAACAGTAATATGGTATTACCTAAAGCTTTGTTTTTATTCTTAGTGGTAATACTCCTTAACAAAAGACAGTATGTATGTTATTGTGAGCTTCATTACACTTGACCCTGCTTATCTGTATAATTTGGATCAACATTTATTGAATAATATGATCCAATGGACTCGTTTAAATTTAGTCAATACAATCAACCTGCTTTGAATATCAATTTAGGTCAATAAATTTATATTCAGACATTAATGACTTATTAGTTGAAAGTTTCATGAAGCAATACAAGTTAGTATCTTGTTAGGTACAAATTTCTGTCATTCATTTGACTTGGAGAGAAGAAGGTTGTAGCAGACTAAGTAAAATTTTAAGAATCAAATTGTATTCATAGATATTCCATATGTAACCTTACAAACCACAGAATGGATAAAGATTTACAGACTAACACTTTAAAATAACAGGCCTTTCATCAAACACATTTTGGGAGATGTGACAGAGTAAAGGCATTTGTGTTCAATTACATTCTTGTGCTGTTTTGCTTGCTCCTAGCACATTTTAATCAGAATTTCAAATTTTGTTCCTGTCAAGTCTGCCTCATTTATGCATTGTTTATGATTGTGAGCATATATTCTTCTCAGCAGGGCTTTGTGATTTGAATAGTTGCCTGCATTCAATATTAATAAAGAGTTGGACTTCATTAGGTTTCTCTACATTTCCATCCTAGAACACTACTTTGCATATACTGTTTGTCAAGATACTAACAGGAAAAAAAATCACAAGAGTTTAGACACTTGTCTGTAATTTTTTTCTGTTATCTGTTACATTTATGTCTTATTTTCTGCAATGTTATGTGATCAGAAACATAATCCAGGCTTACTTGGCTAGCTTTATTTGGTGGTAGGGGATTTGGTAGGAAAGGCTCTGAGAGATAACAAATGGCATTCCTTGGAATTCATGTTTGGATCTAACAAAGAAAGCAAATTGTACCAACATCAAATTAGAAATGTAAATAATGCCACCATTTGAATTTCTAATGTTTCTGTGAAGTCTGACTTCATTTTAATTTTATTCTTTTTTTTTAAATAGATGCAGGGTTTCACCATGTAACATAAGCTGCCCTGGAACATTTACATAACCTGGGCTAGCCTTGACCTCACAATCCTCTTTCCTTAGCTTCTTGAATACTGTAATTTCACCATGCCTGCCTTCTTTGCACTAGACTAGTTCTCAATAAGGCATGCTTTCACTTCCTTGAGGAACATTTAACAATAGCTGGAGACATATTAATTAACATAACTGGGTATGCCAGGGTACAGGTTCTCACTGAGACCTAGTGAGTAGTAGCCAGTGATCATTCTTCGTTCCATATGGCATCCTCTACCCAAGAGTTATCTAGGTCTGATTGTCCATGATACCATATTGAAAAACCTTGCTGTTGCAGTGGTATCTTACCTTCTGCTTTAGCTCTAGTAATCAGAAGGAGAATCCATGATTCACTCTCTCAGCTAGCTCACATTATGCAACTCTGTTTTAAAATTTCAATGTACTTGTGTCAGACGCACAGCAGTGAATGTACTTCTCCATATGAGGGCAATTGTTTTCTGCTAATTGATGACCTAGACTTAGGAGTTTCTTTCCCAGCACATCAAAGCTCACAGTGAAACTTGCTGCAGCAAGTGCACTTTGAGTGGCTTTATGACATCTGAAGATCCCCTTTGGCTTTCATACTGTGCTATTTTGTTGTTTATAAGCTAGCAGTAAATTCTTTATAGAGAATGGGCTCACTTCTCTCTCCTCTACTCTTCTCTTCTCTCTTTGCTATCTTCCTTTCTTCTCTCCTACCCATCCCCTCCCTCTATTTCTTACTTTCCCTTAAACTATATTTTATCTGGAGGCAAGATTTTAAGTGATAGCCGTCCTGCCTCTGTGTGTGTGCATGGGGGTGGGGTGCAGCAGGTGTAGGTGTCCTCTTGGCATTTATGTGACACTTTTTATAGTACTATAGTACACCTCCTTTTGGTTTTTTAAAACCTGTTTTATAAATAATTATTATCTAACTCACATATACAACAAATCATATGGTTTGTTCTTCGAATTCCTGGTTTCATGTAATTTCAGGAAGGTCTTTCCTGAGTCAGATTAGAGCAGCTCTGTGAACAAAACCTCATTTTAGTTCTAAACTATTTAGGCTTCTGTAGACAATGTATAGAATGGAGAAATAACATGGACACCAAAGGATGACTGTGTATATGCATATATATGTATATATGTATATAGATGCATGCTGAGCACAAATAAAGTAGGGCTCTTACAAGTATTCAAGGTATAAATGAATAAGTATGGCTGTATTACAATAAAACTATTTTATGGACATGGAAAATTTTGAATATGTAATCCTTTGCCATCCATAAGGTTTTGTTTTCAAGACTCTAGTGACTACCAACATCCTCATATGGTAAAATCCCCTATATAAAATAGCATAACATTTACATATAACCAATACAACCCTCCCATTTCTATTAATTATCCAGATTACTGAAGACACAAATCATAATATGGAACTTATGTAAATAATATTCTATAATTCTTCTGATTTTTCAATAGATTATTTCATTTGTATCAACTTAATAATAAGAAATATATTCTATCAATATATAAAGCACTTTTACTAGAGCACTAAATCAATGTTATTCATATTTTGTCCATACATTTTATTAATAGCCTTCTTTGCTTTTTCTTGACTGCTGGTTGAGGTTTACAATTATGTAGAAGACATTTCTGGGTGTATTTTTGAGGACATTTCCAGAGAGGATTATTGGGAGGAAGGGGAGGCCTTCTCTTAGAGGGGTGAACTGGATACAAAACTATGCAAAGAAACAGTATATATACATTAAAAAATATTTTGGTATGTTTCTTTCAAATTTTAACACATCATGAGCACATAATGACCCTCACCATGATATACAGTCCACATAGATAGGACATTTGTCAGTATTAATTCACACTCTTAGTATATATTATTAGTATTCATTAGGAGCTGGATGATATTATTTAAAATGATTAATAAATCAGTTAGTATACCAGTTATTAAAAGTGTACATATAAAGATAATTTGCTGAACACATGTGCTTTGTTATATTAATGACTGGGCTTATATTAATGCAATAAAAGTCAATAGTGGGGAAAATAATATTCTATATTATTTAAAGAATATTAATCTAAAAGTCTGTACTTATGAAGTTAATTTTCTTGAATATCTTAATTTTTAAGATTTATTTTTATTTTATATACAAGATGTTTTGCCTGTATGTTTGTACATGACTCATGTGTTTGCCTGGTACTTGTGGAGGTCCAAAGAGGCTGTGAATAGAGTTACAGATGGTTGTGAGCTTACATGGCATCACAGAAATCCAAACACCAGTCCTTTGTAAGAGCAGTAAGTATACTTTTTTTTTAACTCATTAACCATCTCTGTAGACTCATTTTTCTTGGATATTTTCAATCTGATTGGTTGAATTTGTAGGTTCTTTAGACGAGGAACCCATGCAAACAGATGGATAATTGTGCATCGGTTGATCTCTAAAGAAATCATTTAGGATATTGTCTTTAATACTTTCCCTGTTGCTGTGATAAAATACACTGACAAAAGAAAATTAAAGGAAAAGTGGTTTATTTTGTCTCACAATTCAAGAGCCCAGATTGTGACTGCACACATTATTTCTAGCTGAATTTTTGCTTATATATTTCCCTATTATAGTAACAGGAGCTTAAGGAAGCTGCTCACTTATATCCATAGTCAAGAATTAGAGAGCAATGAATGCTTGTGCTCAGCTCACTTTCTTCAGTTTATATGGTACAGGAGCCCCCCTCAATGAACTAAGTCAATAGAGTACTGCATGCCTTGCACAGAGGTCCATCCTGCCAAGGGATTGTACATTTCATCAAGTTGACAACCAAGATTAACCATTACCTACATACAGTTATTTTTGCCAACAGAAATGTCCTTTTAAAAACATACATAATTCTGAGTATGGTGGCGCATATCTTTAATTCCAGCACTTGGAAGGCAGAGGCAGGTTGACTTCTATGAGTTGAAGAACAACCTTGTCTAAAAGCAAGTTCCAGGCCAGCAGGGATACACAGTGAGACCCTGTCTTTGTGTGTGCATGTGTGTGAACATATGCACACACATTATTTCTAGTTGAATTTTTGCTGATAGATTAAAAGACCACTTCTGATTTTTTTCTTATTCCTATCTTCCCATACCCCTTTATGGCAAATATTTCTAAACTGTCAAGCAGTTTTATATTGACTATATAGTATTGAAACTACATATTGATACCAATACTAATAAAATGCATAGATCAATCCAAAGTTCCATAGCTTTTTCAGTAAATGTTTACATTTTAAAATACTAAATTATATTTTGAGAAAATTTAATGTGACTTCTCAATGAATTCATAAAAAATAGACTACTGTACATCAGCAAGAATAAGTTTCCCACAGGATTTCACTGGGAGACAGAAAACCACAACGAGGTTTTAGGTTCTTAACAGTCACTAAGATCTTGTTGAAAGAGTTTACTTGGAATAAAGTTATTGTTTTTTTGGGTTGGGTGAAACTATTGACAAGAAGAATAGTCAAATGTGATATTACTTCTGAAATATATTTCTTTGTCTTATAAACATATCATATCAAGTTCTTAGGGTTCATAATTTAGAGGTGGTATTAATTTAAAACACAGGATGGCTGTGTGTCTATGTTTCTGCTATAGAGAGATTTGTAAGAAAAGTTAACTCATCTATGTACATCAGATCCTATAACAATCTTTGTTTTTTGGGGCAACTGTATTTTATTGTTTGGATTATTTTACCAAAGAGAAAGTAGCATTGGCAAATGAGTACTTTGGAAAAATCAATCTCATGGACATGGTATTTTCAGAGTTGCACAAGTCATTATACACATATATGTCTATGTATGATATATATTCCATTTATAAATAATTAGAAGGCAGATGAAACAAGGAGAGCTAGCACAGCAATAACAAAACCTCAAGTTAAATATCTTAAATGTATTGAACAACATTGGGTTGCTGGTATATCTTGGTTTATGGCTTGTTTTATTTCTCAGAAATGTCCTAGTTGCATAATTCTGTCATGTTGTAGCTGAAGAGTATCCTATGCTGTGTATTTATTCACTCATCCCTTGATAGACACTTATGTGGTTTCCATAACTTGCTATTATGAATACAATGGACATGGAGTGCAGAAGTATTTACCAGGCACTAACTTCATTTCTTTTGGTTATATACCCAGATACTGATCTGTAGGTCATCTGGTAGTTCTGCTTTTCAATTTATTTAAGGACTTTTATAATCTTCACTGAAATGACTGCACCAATCCACATTCTCACTAACATTACACTGAGGTTCCATTTTGTATACCTTGCCAACGTTTGTTAACAATCTTAAAACTTCAAATGCATCCAGGTGGATTTTAAAATAGTGTTTGCCAAAGGTAGGGCTGTGGGGGAGAAAATGACACTACATGAGTTAATGAAGTTATATTGCTACTCCTATATGAGTAGATTTTAGCTGTTTCTGCCACAAATAAAGTTGGTAACTGTTTTACAGTATATGTGTGTTTCATAGACTCTCATTGTATTCTTTTAGTTATGTACAGTGGAATTTGATTTTTCAAATGTTCCTTAGATTAAAATGTTTGTGGATTTCTGTGATGGTTTGAATTAGAATGACCCCCATATACTCATATATTTGAACACTTGGTCCTTAGTTCTTTTCTTTTTTTCTTTCTTTTTTTAAACTGTTTGGGAAGGATTAGGAGGTATGGCCTTGTTGGAGAAGGTGGATCACTGTGAGTGATTTGAGGTTTCAAAAGACTCACACAAATCCCCTTCTTCTCTCAGCTTCCTGCTTGTAGTTGAGATGTGAGCTCTCAGCTATTCCTACTGCCATGCCTTTGCTTTTATGTCATGGACTCTAACTCCCTGGAACCGTAAGATGGATCCAGTGCTTTCTTTCACAAGTTGTGTGATCATGCTGTTCTATCACAGCAATAGAATAGTAAATAATACAGCACCTCAAGGAACAAAAGTGAGCACCATCTTTAATTTCTTAACTGTTGTTCATGGTCATTCCATTAAATCCATTTTATATTCAAATGATTGTCATTATTTTGACTCTATTAAACTAAGCTTGTAACATATTTCTTGATAAACCATTATTTCTTACATCTTTGTATTTGTACAGTCTTCCTGTGCAGTTGATTTTGAGGAACTGATACCTTAACGAGCCTGGGTGGCAAAAAATATATTTAAAATTTCTGATACTACATGCTACTGAGTACACAGTTGTTTTTGAATCAGTGATACTTCACTTACTTTAAATCTCACACCACTTTTTTCTTTGACATTCTAATCAAAGTTGATTCTACATCCATAAAATCTTCTAAAATTTTAGTGGGTTCAAGGGCTCCCTTGTGTCCATATTTTAATTTTAGAAATATAGTCCTAGACCACAGATAGGACATACTTTCCTTATATCATAACAGTGCTTTCTGGCTTCTTACCCTTATTTGTGTGTGTTTGTGTGTGTGTGTGTGTGTGTGTGTGTGTG
>CAJQZJ010000241.1:279702-293696 GCA_907164525.1 Lophiomys imhausi | reverse complement strand
ATCCCAGCACTTGGGAGGCAGAGGCAGGCGGATCTTTGTGAGTTCGAAGCCAGCCTGGTCTACAAAGCGAGTCCAGGACAGCCAGAGATATTCAGAGAAACCCTGTCTCGAAAAACCAAAAAAAAAGAAAAATAAAGAATAGGTTTTTTGTTTATTTATTATTTCAAGTTATATCTCCATCACAGTGCCCTCCTTAGTTTTTTTAAACCTATTTATTGTCGAATTTTTAAAACTTGCCCAAAAGTAGAAAGAATAATTTAATAAAATCCTATCTGTGACTTAATCAGATTCTACTAGCTTGTTGTTTTTTATATAGTCCCTCCTTTAGCTACTTGAAATCCACCCCTTGCATGGCTTCACCTTTGAATACTTCAGTATATAACTTGTTTAGCTACTGGCTGTTGCAACAATAAATCCATCCTAATCTAGAATGCATGATTCTGTGCTTTGGTGTTGACTATGCTGTGTGGCATGCCTCTGTTCCAGTGATGTTACCTGGGTTTCTCTGGCATTTTCAGTCTGAAGCTGGAGAATGAAAATGACTTCATTCAATTGCCTGGAATTAGCTGTTGGCTGTACAAATGAGCATCTTGATTTTTCTTCACAAGACTTTACCTTCTACTAAGTTAAATCTGGCTCTTTGACAGCAGGATGGTATCAGGGTTATAAGAGAAAGAAGAGGCCTCTAGATAGTCTTAGAAGTCACATAATTTCATTCTGGATTCTAATGATCACAGCAAATCATAAGGGTATCCCAGAAATACCAGAAGATAAGTATACTCTAGATGGAAGGAGGGCCAAGGTCAAGTCACAGAGAGACATATAAGGGATGGATGTGGTGGTGGCTACTACTCTTACAAACTCATTTAGCCACTAGATCTTTTGGAATTTTGTGTCATCATCATGCCACCAACAGAGGTAACACATTTAGCAGTATTTTACTGTTGAAATTAGTTTCATGTTTCTTTAATTTTCCTTTTATGTATGTTTCTGGGCATTAAACTCCAAGCCTTATACATGCTAAGCAAGGACTGTCCCATTGAACTACATGCACAGCCCTTAAAATTAATTCTTTTGAAATCAGGCAAAGCTGCTGTGTGAACTAATGTCATGATAGCTATGCAAAGATAGCCAAAATTTAAAGAAAACTGAAGGAAATTAATGTGAAAATTTAGGGGCCCATGTAAATATGTCCAGAAAGAGATGAGTTTGAGGTAATGCTACCAGAGTTCAGAAGAGCAAAATAATGATGATAACATAAATTTATTTTTGCTGTTGATTTCAAGCTTTATTTCCCTGTCGTCAAATAGTATATGAATTTTTTCTGTGTTTTTTTTTTTGAGATTTGTTTTGTGTCCCAATATGTGGTTTATTCTAGAGAAAATTCCATGGGCTGCTGAGTAGAATGCATAGTCTTTGGTGTCGAAGTGAAATATTCCTTAGATACCTGTTAGGTACATTGTGTATTTGATGTCAATGAATTCTAGTGTATCTGTTTATATTTTGTCCCAATTAGTTATTTGAGAAAGTAGGGGTAATTATAAAGTACATACTATCACTGAATTGGGGTTATTCTGTGTGTTTTGTCCTGAAGTATGCATTTTGTGAAAGTGGGTGTGCCAGAGTTTGGTAAATATATATTTAGGATTTTAATGTCTTCTCAGTTAATTGTTTCCTTGATCACAACGAAGTGTTATCTCTTTGAATAAATTCTAGTCTGAAGTCTATTTTCTCAGATATTGGGATATTTGGATGGTGATGTGTGCTTGTTTCCTTCTCTCATTTGCCTGAAATAAATTTTTTCTAATCTCTCACTTGGACATGGTAAGATGAATGCCAAAAAAAACATGGATTTTGTTTCTTAATCATTCAACTCATCTGTGTATTTTACAATCACAGAGTGTTGAGGCCATTCATGCTTCAAATTATTATTGAATGAATATGTTGATTTCCATTTTTTTTCTGTTTGTATTCTTAGTCCTATTTTGTGTTTCATTTGATTTCTTTCTAGAGCCTCTTGGCTAGGTTTATTTATTCTTCTCTTTGGTCCAAAGCATTTTTCCAGTATTCTCTGGTGAATATGAGTTGATCTCACCTATTTATATAATGGAATATTGTTCTTTATATTTCAACTGTGGCATGATGTTCTACTAGATAAAATAATCTGGCATTATTATTATTATTATTATTATTATTATTATTATGATCTGGTCTTTTAGAACTTGGAGTGCATTATTCCATGGTTTTGTTGATTTTAGCATTTCCACTGGGGACAAAAAAACAGCTGTTGTTTTGTTGTGTTTCCCTTTTTATGTGACTTCAGTTTTTTGCAACTTTCAGTGCCTTCTCTTTGTTCTGTATAATTAGTGTTTTAACTAGAATATGTTGTGGGGATTTTCTTTCCTGATCCTGTCTACTTGATGCTCTATGTGCTTCTTGTATCTCTATGGGTATGTCTTTTCTTAGTTTGGGGAAATTTTCTATGATCCCGTTGAAGATCTGGTCTGTGTCACTAGCCAGGGATTCTCCTAATTTTATCCCTATAATTCACAGAATTTGTCTTTTCACCATAGCTCAAAGTCCTTGGGTGTTCCATTAGAGGAAATTTTTTAGTCACATTCCCTAATTTATTGGTCCAGTTCCTCTACTTTATCTTCAAGACTTGATAGTCTTTTACTTGATTCATTCTACATTTAAAGTTTTCCACTGGCTTTTCTAATTGGGTTATTTCAGCTTTTGTTTTCTTCACTATTTCTATTTCCTTTTTGAATTCAGTTTTTAAATACTGAATTGTCTTTATCATTTCTTTCAGCACATATTTGTGTTTTCTTGGACTTCACCCAGTTTATTCATATCCTCTTCAGGTTCACCAAGGTGTAGTGTTAGTATCATTTTTATTTTATTTATTTACTTACTTACTTATTGATTGATTGGGGTTTCTCTTTTTTGAGGCAAAGTTTCTTTGTGTAACAGCCCTGGTTATCCTGGAACCCTCTTTGTAGACCAGACTTGCCTTAATCTCACAGGGATTCTCCTGCCTCTGCCTCCCGAGTGCTGGGATTCAAGGCATGTGCTACAATGCCTGGCAGTATCCTTTTTAAACACAAATACTTTGATCATATTTATGAGTGCTATTTTGAAATTCTGTGTCTTGGGAGTCATCTAGGTAATTTTCATTGGATAAAATTTCTGTAGTACTAGTGGGTTGTGGGGGAGTGGCAAGAAATTATCTTAACCTTTCATATTATTTGTATTTTTAAAATGTGATCTGTGCATGTGGGCTTTTGTTGGTTATGTGTCTGATGTGAGATTCTAGCCTGCCTCTGTTGAATGGATGTTATGTTCTGTTTTTGCTATGGAATTTGGTTGATTTCAGACAGATGAGTTGGTAGGTCATCTGACTGGGCTGGTTCAGAGGCCAGGATAGCTGAAATAGTCATTCTGTTAGTGTGGAAGTGGCATGGTTTGGTGGGGATCTGGGGCACTAACCTAGATGGATTGGTTTGCAGCCTACATGACCCAAACTAAACCTTGGAGTATTGAGCTGGCATGAGCTAATGCATATGGAGCACTAACCTGGGCAGGATGCTGAGATGGCCTGGGGTGGGGGAAGGATAGGGGCAGGTGGTGGTCTGGCTATTCCTCTGGCTCTATTTCATTTGTTTGTTTTCCTTTTAAGCATCAAAATTCTTGAACTCCAAGATCTTGATGATTTTCACTTTCATTTTCTTCTCTTCTAAAAGTTTGGTCATTTTAAAATTTATATTTTCATGCATGATCCACTTAATTATGTGTAAGTTTTGTGTTATACATTGAAGTTTTCCAATTGTCCATCAATATTTCTTGAAACGGTTCCTTTCTTTGTTGAGTTTAAAATTTATCCGCATTTGTGTACACTTATTGCTATACTTTCTAATTTCTTCAACTGATTTATGTACCAATCTATTATTATTATGCTCTCTTAATTATAGCAGCTATAGTAAGTTTTAAACTCATGAAGTATGCATTTCTAATTTTACTATTTGCATAGTAGCTTATAAAGGTAATTTAATTTCCATTCAATATTCACTTTTCCCAAATATTTTAAAATATTATCTCTCTTATAGTGGTTTGTTTGAATGAGGATCAAGAGCTGGGGATATTGCTAAGTAGGGGAGCCTCTGTACCATCTTGAGGCCCTGTGCTTGATCTGTAGCTCTGAGGAAAAGAAACTAACAAGATGTAACAAAGTATATATACTGGATTAGATTATCTCCTGATTGTCTTCTATGAAAGTGTCTCCTTTCCCAACAAACAAACAAACAAACAAAGTATATCATTTGCCAATAATACAGCACATCCTAATTTTGGCTAATTTTCCCATTTGTGCTGTCATTATTTTAAATTTGAGACAGAGTCCCATTGTGTAGCTCAACCTGGCATGGAACCTATTATATATCTCATGTTTGGCATTAATTCATTGTAGTCCTCCTGCTTCAGCCTTGAACCATGCTTTGGTTTTAGGTGTGTATACTTAATGGTGTCATATATGGTGCTTTGTATTTTGCAGATGTCTTATAAAGAGGTGACTGGATATTAATTGGATGCATATCTGAATTTTTGGTAGGCTGCTTTTCAGATTAGTTCCTTTTAACTAACATGAGTGACCTAATATTTAGTTATCCTGGTTTATGTGCTCCTGTGTTTGGTGATTCCAGAAAATTTTGGCTTTTATCCAGTCCCTGTAAAATTCTTTAACCTTTCATCAAGGTGAATTGCAGAGATTGATGCTGTTTATCTAAATTCACTATTTATCCACTTCCTTTATTTTTATCTCATGTATATGGGTAATTTGATTACATGCATGTCTGTCTGTGCATGACCTGCATGCAGTGCCCATGGAAGCCAGAGTAGGTCCTTAGATTCACCAACTGGAGTTGCAGGCAATTTTGAGATGCCATGGGATTGGGAAGCAAACCTAGGTCCTCTCGAAGAGCACTCAGTGCTCTTCACTGCCAAGCCATCTCTGCAGCCCCTAGATTCATTATTTAATTAAAGTTTGTGCAGTGGTAACATTCTTAGATATGCATTTCCCTTAATTAATTGGAAGGTTTATATACAGAATGGCTTTCATCTATAAACTCTTTGGTTGTCTTAAAATATATTTAGCAAGAGAAAAGTAAGGATAAATGTTTAATTCTTTATTTATTGATGTTCAGAATAAGAAGTATGCCCCTAATTGTGATCAGTAATTACTGTTAGTCTTATTGTGAATTTATACACATTTCATACATTTAAATTTAGTAGTCATTATTATTTCAGATGCTCAAATTATCTGATCTCAGTGAATTCTAAGTTCCTTCATCTCATGATTAACCAGTTAGTCTTTAACATCTTCTTTGCTCTCTGGTATAGATACTTCTCCCAGGACTCCCTAGAACTTTTAAATGAAAAACAGCATTTAGAAGCCATATTTTGGGAACCACGGTAAAATAGACACATTGTGACCATTAGTTGTCATTGTTTAGCTCTTGAATTCTAAAGCTGTTTAAAACCTTCATGGAAATTTTTATAATTATAGTTTTCTCATCATTTATGGTGAATTGTCAGTATAAAAGAATGACCCTACAATAGAAATTTATTAGCTCCAAGTCCTAAAATGACTTTCCTGGATTCCTAGCAATTTATTAGTTTATCTGTGGTTGAAAGAGATTGGAACATTAAGGAGGGAATTGATTTACTGAAGGATTTGTTTGCAGCAACAATTCACTACAGTGTAAATACTTGTGACCCTGCCAATCGGGCTGAATTACTGCTATGTTTCTAAGGAGGAGCAATTCTAACCATATGTCAAGGTTTGGCTCATGTCAGGTCACCTATTTCCCTTTCACCAGTGTCGAACTTATTTTCCTGTCACATTTGCTCATTCAAAATTGAGAAAAAAGGACATGCTCCAGTATTAAATCTGCCGTGGATGTATGCATTTTTATTAAACTAGACAACGCTCTGAATGTGTGCATTTTAAAGTGACAAATTTTGTATGGAACTAGCTAGACTTCATGATTTCATTACCTTGAATAAAGTTATGCTCTACTTTGCGTAAATGTGTTTATGCTGTTATTTGCATCTGAAAATGACATTTCCTCATTAGTGATGCCTGCTGCAATATAGAAAATACTGTATAATTTAGCAATCCCATGACAATAGTCAAGAAGGTGCTCTATGTTGACCTCACCCTGTCTATTTTTAATTTTCAAGAAATGAGAAAGGTCAAAGATTACTTCATTTTGGAATTTAAAATTCAAATCATAAACTTTCTTGTGATCAGTATGTTATTCACTTTTTTCTAAGTCTTATTTGTATGGAATATTAGAATAAACAAAGTACATGAGAAAGATTCTAAGTAGTTGACTCTCTTTGTGCCTATATTATGTCTATTTATATAGTTTTATAACACTATCTACTTCTATTAAGTTAGATGGTTCAACGTGTAAGAACTAACTGGATTTTTAGTACATTTTCTTTATATTTGCTTGCTAGGACTTATCATCCAACAACTCAGAGCAAGCCAGACCTGCTGCTACATTTCCTGTAATTCTAGCACTAGAGACAGGAGTCAGGATGAGACAAGGGGAGGCATGGGAATGCAGGGGAAGGCAGGAGGCAGGAGGCAGTAGGATTCAGAATTCAGAATCAATATAGTACTTGGGAAATGGGAGGCAAGAACAATTCAAGGCCATGCTCTGCTATATAGTGCGATCAAAGCCAAAACAGTCCCCCTCCAAAATCCACAGTACTAATAATTTAAAGTAAAACATTGATAGATATCATAGAAAAAATAAGCATCTGACTTCTGATGTGCATGTGTTTGATCCAAGGCCCCCAAAAGTTTTACGCAAGTATTTTAGTACTGCTGTCTCTATCCAATCCTCCAACAGGAACATTGATTACTGGCTTATGGTTCTTATACTGATGATGACATTATTCCAGTCATTTTGTGGGAAGAATACGGCATATCTGTTTATTGTACTGCATAGACTCCGTGGGTCTTTACAAATATTTTGGCTCTACTTGTATTTCATCTGAAATAAAATGAACTGCAGTTAAAGCTTTAAAAACAGCTCCATTTATGTAGCCTTCATACTACATGACAGTCCATTGTGTAGGACTGGGGCAAACCATCCTCCTTGTCTTTGCATTTTATTTATGAATTTTACATGAAATCATTACCATTTTTGTATTCGGTTCTTTTTCAGTAGCAGAAGCAGGAATCTAAACAGGCTGTTACATTTCAAAGACACATTCATTAGACTTGAATTATGAGCTCAGCACATCCTGAAAATAGGAACTGCTCAGAACCTCCTCACAGCTGTCTTTTTGCTTCTCTTACAACTGCCATCATCCCACACAGAATGACGACGCCATTCCACACCCACCAGATGTTTTTGCCCCCATTTTAGGGCGTCAGCCTTGAATACAGAAATCTTGGGTTTTATCACAATCAAAATAGACTGCTTTTAAGGAAGATGGACTGAAAAGAGAAGGTTGTTGTCATTAGCATGGAAGTGCTAGGGAAAAAAACCAAACTACTGAATTTAGTCATTATTTGTAAGGTAGAAAAACCTGAACATTTTATGTTGTATAAAGAAAAGAGACCTGACCAACATCTGTAAAAGAAGGTGGCTTATCCCTAGAGAATATCACCTGTTCTAGTCCTAAAGGGGAGGCAGTAAATACCATCACCAATATTGTTTTGAGCTAACAAATTAATATACTTACTTTAGTATAATAGTAACATATTTATTATAAAGCCATACAATGCTGTGAAGATTTCACCTACTAGAAATATCAGTTATATATCTTTTTGTGTATAATATATTAATCAGCCTTCCAAAATAACTTTACCACATAAAAGTATGTATTAAATACCTTGAGGGCAGAAATGGAATAAAAGGAGTTCAAGGCTCCCTAAAAACAAGGAAAGAAGTTAAAACTGTGAGGAAATTTTAATTAAAACCTAGTCATCATGCGTCCTTGTATATCAATCTTCATTCATGTAAAAATAGCCAACTCATATTTAGTATTCACCAAACACTCTGGTACGTGTTGAAGGTAATTATATTAGGTAGTTATAAAAGCTGGGATAGGTTATGAAAATGATCCTTTACAATGTGTCCCATGTGCTCTAAGTACTTGTTATGTTTTTTAACCCTTTAAATTTCCATGTAAGGGAGGAATTTATACCCTAAGACTACAATTCAGTTATTAGTTTGAAGATTAGCTGATCTTTTTCTGTGTGACAGAGTGAAAAATATGACAGAATAATTGTCTCAATCTCTGTCTATTTAAAAAGCAATGATTCTATTTCATTTGAGAAAGGTCTTGTGCTTCCAAGTACACCAAGAATGAAGGGCAGTTCAGGGTAGGCTTCTGGAAATGAAAGAACTTTTTTTTTTGGCAATTACTAGGAGTTTGGGAAGGTTGGAGTCTGAAATAAGTGAATGGGAATGGAGAGACAAACCATTATATATTGGTACACATCTTATAAAGTATTTACTTTTATTATTTGAGAATTTCATACAAGATATAATATGTTTTGATCAAATTCACCCCTATTACCCCTACTCTAATTCTTTCCATACCTTTGCCAACCACTTTTTTCTGCCAACTTTCTGTATTGTTTTTTTAAACCCACTGAGTCCACTTAGTGCTCCTAGTATGTGCATAGCTTTAGGACCATCTATTGGAACATAGGTAGCCATTGATGAGCTAAATTCCTGAAGAAAACTAACACTTCCTCAGCAGTCATCATTTGCCAATAGCTTTTAATTAGGGTGGGACTTCATGAGCCCTTCCCTGATATGTGCTGAAGTTTCTTCTGGTATGATTTTTGCACAGATCTTGTGTATGCAATCAAGCCACTCTAAGTTCATGTATATAATGGCCATGACATGTTCAGGAAACACTATTATGCAGCAATCCTCCATTAACCCTGGATCTAACAATCTTAAACCTCCTCTTTCATGATGATCTCTAAGCCTTGTGGGGAAATTGTGATAATCAGTGATCCATTTAGAGCTGAGAAATGAATTATATAAATGAAAGCTCAAAGATACTTTCCTAGGCTTTTGTGCCACTTTAATCATATGGGTATTTTTCATTGCTTGATTTACTTTCCTCTGTATAATGAATGTCAGTCATGTTTCCATGGCTCATTTGTTAGTAGATTCCATCATACAAACATACTACAAGCTATACATTCAATTATTGATAAAAATAGAGATTATCATAGATATGGTCATTAAAAATGAAGCTTCTACTTTGCAATTAATACCTGCTGGCAAAGGGAAAAATCAGTTTTCTCTAATGGAGTCTCACTGGGTATATCAACTACTCTAGGGCAAGCACTGTGCCCAGGAGTAGTTGGCTAGTACACAATGAACTCAATAGATTTTTGTTTGTTTTGTTGTTGTGCTTTTTAATGTGTGTGTGTGTGTGTGTATGTATGTTTGCATGTATGTATGTATGTACTTTTTGCTTTGTCTTGTGTGGTTTTTGACATTTTTTGTCTTGTTGGTCTTTTGCTTATTTTGATTTTTTTGTGTTCTATTGTTGTGAGAGAGAGAGAGAGAGAGAGAGAGAGAGAGAGAGAGAAGAAAACAAAGTTTAATAGATAAGATGTGGGAAGAATGTTGGGTGGGTTGAGAGTGCAGAAATATGAAGAAATGTAATTTTATAAAGAATGCATTCAAAAAATGCATATATGAAGCTTCTATGGCTTTATAAATCTTTGGAAGGATGTATCTTTATATTTTCTTGGGTAGCTGTCTAGCTACACTCGCATAACATTTTTCAAAAATCCCTTTAAATATCTGTTTTAAAGTAGATTTTTTTAATAGAAAGCACAGCACTGCTGGTTGCATTTTTAATCTATTCTGACAGTCTGTATCTTTTGATTTGATTAATTAGATCATTTTTGAAACTTGATTGCAGAATTGACAAGTTTATGCCATCTTTTTCTGCATCTGTATTTCCATAGGTTCTTTGTCCTGTATTCTCTATTCTTTATATTTTCATTTAGATAATTTGAACATGTGCTTTTTACTTTTATTTCTTCTATGTAGATTTTATGCTATAACTAGTTTCTTCCTCAGAGATTGATCTAGGCCATGTAGTGTTTATTTTAATTTATCCATTTTCATAGTCAATTTTTTGACAATATTGTTATCTTGCAAATAACATTAAAACTGTTATGCTAGTAATCCTTCTATTTCTTTTGTTGTCCTTTGTGCTAACATGAATAGGAGATTAATGGAGAAAGCTATGGAACTTATCTACCATTTTGATGCTGAATATTAGGGACAGTGATGATCAGTAGTAACTTTTCTTCAGTCTTCTGAGAGTACTGTGTACTCTTTTTGGATGCACTTTCCAATTATTACCTATCTAAATTATAATGATAAATAGGAGGAATTAGTGGGGGTGTATTTTTCTTTCATATTTTCACTTATGCTATGTATATCTGGTGAAATGTATCACTGTATTTTATCTTTTATGATCTGGATGTACAAGAATTTTTTATTATTCTCTATTTGACTGAAGATTTAGTTGGACGGACACTTTATGTATATGATATTAGTATATTTTATTAACTATTTTCTTTGTACATTTTTCTGTTGAAATATTTATTGTAAAAATTATACCATGAGAGTTATCTGTATAAGAATGTCTTTCTTCATCTGATGTGTATATTGCAAGTATGCTTCAAAGATTATCATTTTCTTTCTATATTTATTTGATAATGTTTTCATGAATCATCCTATAATTTTAAATGATAAAGTCTTATAATTTTCCTAATGACTTTGGGAGTCATTATTAGTAGATCCTTCCTAGGTGCCTATCCTATTTGCATTATATTGTACATGTTACTGCTTGAAAATATGTTTTAAGCATTGGTGATCATTGGCTTATTGAGAATGGCTTGTTGGGGCACAAGTTGTGGTCCCTAAATTTGGCAACACTAGAAATATGAAAGGATCACATAATTTGAACACAGTAATGATAGATGTCTAAAACAACAATTCAATCGGTATGATTTATAATTAATTAATTATTTTAATTGAAAAATATAAATATGTTTTATACAGCATAATATTTTTCAATATGCATGACTTAAAAAAACTGCATCGCCTCACATTTATCATTCTTCATAGAGAGAATTCTAAAACTCTAAGATGTTTTCAAAAATGCAATGTAGCCACATTATTAATTGATGGCATATGAAGAAATCTGTCACAAAGGTTAAAATATGCTCATGATACCACAAAATCATAATATGATCAATCTTGGTCATCATCAACTAAATAATTCATAGGACACAGGCCAGCATCACTCAAAAGTGATGCTTTATAGCCTTGTGGTTTACCAAAACATGTTTTTTCTCCTCCATTTGACCAGTTTGTGATTTCAGGCAGAGAAGTATGTAGGCCAACATAGCACATAGAAGGAATGTAACTGGGTTTAGAAATGTTATTGCATTAATTATATAGCTCATTTAATCATACTTCACTTACAGGTAGCCATACCTCCTCCATATTTGTATATAAATATACAAATTCCATGTTTATGTATGCACAAAGAATCTTGTACTGAAAACCACTAGCATGTTTACAGGAAGGTGTGTTTAAAGTCATTCGTCCAGCTGGTAGATAAGGAATAAGTCAGGGGCCTCTTGCTTAACTTAACTATTCCTTCCCAAGACTTTCCCTACTGGTTCTTTATACCAACATTTTTCCCCAGGGCTGTGGATGTGGTTTAGGAGTAGAGTGCTTGCCTAGCATTTGAGAAAACCTAGGCTCAATAGCCAACTCTATAAAAATCAACAACCCAAGTGTTTTCTTCAGTACCTTCCTTGTAAACTGCATATGATTGAGGGCAAGAAAGAATGTAACATATTTTGTTTAATATGAAATTTTATACTTGAAAGTTTTCTCCTAGAGAAGATTTTGATAGTTAATTTTTGAGTAGCCCTTTTATTTTACTGTCCTTGTTCAGTGTTTTTCTTTTTATCTGAGACCCTAATGTGTTCTAAGCAGTATGCTAAGTATTTTCCATAAGTCATCCCAGTATAAATTTATATATTCAATACTTACAACTTTTAAGATAGTAAGTTATTAAAGTCTTCAGAGAAATAAAGTAAGTGGCAATAACTTTTACTTGATATTATAAAGAGAACTGATTTTCCTTTTGAGCACATTTACTACAGTTAATAATATTCAAATTTGAAACATGAGAAAGATATTATCATTTGCATTATCTAACACTTTTAAACAGCAAAATTCAAATGTGCTTGTGTAAGTTACCTTTCCCTGTGTAACAAACCATCCCAAAATTAAGTGGCAGAAGACTCAAGATTCTGTAGGTTGGCAATTACAACAAGGCTAATTGGGAATTTGTTTGTTTGTTTTGAGGTGTGTGTGTCTCTTCACTTGGTATACTTTATTACATCTCTGTAAAGATGCAGGTTAACAAGTTGCCCTACTTCTAGGGATTACACATTGTCAGTTACAAAGGTAGGGGACAATTGGGCTTTATACATGTATTTTAGCAAACTAGTCTGAGCTACTTTATGTGACAGAACTTTCCAGGAAAAGGAAGGGAATCTTAAATCCTGAAAGAGTGTTTTCAAATCTCACAAGTACCAAAGCAAGTCTTTAGTGGGTAAGGGAGAAGACTTCAAAAAGAAAAGGATTAGGAGACACTGGGGGTGGTATGGAAACCTAATGCAGTTGGAAACTTTCTGAAATGTATGAAAGTGATCCTAATGAGGGCTCCTAGTTATAGAGGATACGGAATTTGAACTGGCCATGCTTTGTAGCTAGGCAAGGCTTCCATTGGTGGCACTGGGGTTGCACTTGGCTGAGTAATTGTCCAGCTGGTGCTAGGACAGACGATTGATTGCTCTCTTAAAACTGAAAATGGGGCTCCATTGCTGAGGATAACATGCACACATCTCATTGAACATATAGAGGTAAAGCTGGTACCTACATGGAGCCTTCAGCTCCTACATTCTAGTATCTTTGGTGCAGGAAGGTACTCTGCAAGTGAAAAGAGAAACCTGGACACCAACCTAGCCACAAAACCTTGACCTACAAGCTGTCATGCCTGCAAGATGTGCTGGAGAAATAGTGGAACAGAACTTATTGGAGTGGCTAGCCAATGTTTGGTTTAACTTGAGGTCCCTGCCACAAGAGGGACCTATGCTGCCTGGGTGGCCACAAACAGGAGACTGGATAATCCAGAGACCTAGGGTCTGTGCCTTGTCTAATTGTCATCAGAAAGGCTTCCTGTGGCAGCAAATGGGATCAGGTACAGAGGCCCACAGTCAGACAAGTATGCAGAGAGAGAGTGTGTAAAATGGAGGTCTCCATTGAGTCCCCTCCATTGGGAGATCACAGAATCCCTTGGAAAATAGGGAGGAAAGATTGCAAGAGTCAGAGTGATTGGAGGACACCAGGAGTACATGGACCACTGAATCAACTAAGCAAGGCTCACATGGGCTTACAGAGACTGAAGGCAAGCACAGGGCCTGCATGAACCTGAATAGTCCTCTGTGTATATATTAGGGCTCTTAGCTTGGTGTTTTTGTGAGACTCCTAAACAGTGAGATTGTGTGTATCTCTGACTCTTTGTCCTGCTCTTGGGATTCTTTTCCTCCTATTGTATTGCCTTGTCCAGCCATGATAGGAGGACTTTTGCCTTGTCCTATTGTATCTTGTTCTTTTTGGCTGTAGTCTCTTTGAGGTTTGCTATTTTCTGAAGAGGAAACAGAGAGGGAATGGATCTGGGGAAGAGGGAATGTGGGGTGTGGGGGGGGGGAGGAATGGATGGGGGAAAACTCTTTGGGATGTATTGTTTGTATGAGAAAAGAATCTATTAAAGGAAGGAAGGGAGGGAGGGAGGGAAAGAAAAGAAAGAAAGAAAGAAAGAAAGAAAGAAAGAAAGAAAGAAAGAAA
>CAJQZJ010000241.1:256914-279692 GCA_907164525.1 Lophiomys imhausi | reverse complement strand
AGAAAGAAAGAAAGAAAGAAAGAAAGAAAGAAAGAAAGAAAGAAAGAGGGAAAGAATTTATGAGGGAATTTTAGGCTGTGTATCTCTCTTGCAAAGGCAGAGCACTTGACTTGCCAGGAAGCAGTTCTTCACCTGACTGTTTTATGCAACTGAGTAAAATCATTCTTAAAAATTAAAATGTTGGGGCTGGAGAGATGGCTCAGGGGTTAAGAGCACTGACCGCTCTTCCAGAGAACCCAGGTTCAATTCCCAGTACCCACATTGCAGCTTACAACTTTCTATAACTCCAGTTCCAGGGGATCTGACACTGTCACATCAATGTATGTGGAATAAAATAAATTATTAAAAAAATTAAAATGTTCTGAATTAGAACAATCTTCATACTTAAATGTAATACTCCCAAACTGTTTGAAATCCATTTATTAAATGATATTCCATCAAACAGCAAAAAAAAGGAGAGAAAAGAAAAGTACATGCAAGCAAATTAATGGCCATCACTGCAATACTGCAATAGTCTACCTCTAGAAATATACATTCCTTTAAATATTTCAATTTCTAAATTTTTCCCAAGTCCTCGGATTAAGAGCTTTTCTATCTCATCCAATTATTTCACAGCTCAATGTCTCTCCTATCTCTTTCTGTTCCTCCCTTTCTCCTCTATCAACACACACACACACACACACACACACACACACACACACACACACACACACGTATGTCACTGTCTTCTATCAATATTCTTGATGAAGAATATTTAGGCCAGTAGCATACTTCAGAACAAAGGCAAGGTTCTCATTTTTGTCTCACTGTAGCTCTCTGATACATACATAGGTAGGTTTTAGAGACTTTACAAGTAGATTGCTATCAAAAATAAAATCCTTAAATTAGCTTTTGAAAGCAAACAAAAGCTGACTATGGACTAGACATCAACAGAGAAGTGCTGAACACAGCAGCTAGAGCAGTTAAACACTGCTGGAAAAGAGCAGCATACCAAATTGCCTTGCCAATCTTGCTGCAGTAGCTAGCTGTTCAACAGGGTTCCCAGGCTTCTTTCAAGTCTTAGTTTCTATTTGTGCTTAGCTTCCAATTTAGGCTTTTTAAATGTAAACTCAATCTGAAAATCAGTTTTGATGCCAGAAAAGCACTTTTTGAAGAGGCAAGAAAAGGAAGGCATTATGTTTACATAAAAAATGGTCAGATTGAGAAACTGTAATAAGAATTTCAAGAGTGAATTTTCTTCTAGAGTGTCTTCTTTTGCTACTGCAATATATTCTGTATCTCTAGATAGCTTACAAGATTTGATTAAAAAGTTTTACGGGTAACTCTTAAAATAGATATTTAGATAAACACATAATCACTTCGTTTCTCTAAAAAGTAATTACCTACTTGATATAATGTCTTTAATGCATATTTAGATTCAGTCCTTCATTTGACACCCAATGAAGCTAAGCTCCTTAATATTTAGGCATTAATATATGTATTAAAATGAGATCTTAAAATATGTTTTTGTGAGTGAGATATACGTTAGTGGAAACTGATAGCCTGTGCTAAGCAGAATCTATCTTTTCTAAAGACACTTAATAAAACAAAACATGAAAACCATTTCTAAATCAGTCTGGTGATATCTTAGGAAACTTGGAATAGCTCCACCTCTAGACCCAGCCATACCACTTCTGGGCATACATCCAGAAGATTCCTCACCAAACCACAAGGACATCTCAACAATATTCATAGAAGTTTTATTTGTAATAACTAGAAACTGGAAACAACCCAGATGTCCCTCAACCAATGAATGGATAAAAAGCTGCGGCACATTTACACAATAGAATACTACTCAGACATCAGAAACAAGGAAATCATGCAATTTGCAGCCAAATGGATGGAACTAGAAAAGCTCATCCTGAGTGAGCTAACCCAGACTCAGAAATATGCAAATGGCATCCATTCACTTATAAATGGATTTTAGCCATATAGTACAGGATAAATATCCTACAACCAACAGACCAAAAGGAACAGAAACATAGACCCTGTTACCTGTTAGTGGGATACTTTGCCCTAGTGGAGCTGCCATGTAGGCCTCCAGTGCAAGAGGAAGCTCTTAGCATTCATATGACTGATGAACTGAGGGGACTGAGACATGGGGACATGCCACACTGGAGGAGTAGGATAGGTGGGAGAGAGGGTAAAGGGTTAGAGGGTGGGACCAGGACCAGGAGGGGAGGAGGGGGGGTGCGATGGCGATGTAACTTGAAGTAACACACGTAAAAAAAGAGTACATGTGAAACTATTAATATTCAAGTTATAATCTTTTTTTAAATACTTTATTTTTTTTAATTTTTTTTTCTTCAAGTTACATCTCAGTCACAAACCCTTCCCTATTCCCCCTTCCTATCCTGCCCTTCCACCCTCTTCCCCCCAGAAGTTTCCCCTTTCAGTCCAACAGATGGTTCCTTCTCTTATAACAGTAAATACTATACAAAACAACAGATATAAATATGCCACATTTATGAGCAAGTAATAATCTTTTAAAGCTCACAATTAAATCATATTTTTCTTGATTTATTCAAGAATGATCATCACCTCAAAGAAGTGACTTCTTAAGTAATAGAGTTGCATTGATGACATTTGAACGTGTAACTCACTTTCTGACTCTAGAACCCACATTCTTTTCACTGTCTTTTCCTGTTTTTCTTAACTATCAACATAAAAATGTATATAAATATTTTGCCTGCATGTATGTCTGGGTACCATGTATATATCTGGTGCCCATGGAGGTCAAAATAGCGCACCAGATATCCTAGACTAGAATTACAGACAACTATGAGGTAATACATTGGTAGGAATCAAACCTAGCACCCATGGAGAGCAGCCAGTGCTCGTAGCCATTAAGGCATCTCTCCAAGGACCCCTATCCCATCTTAAAAAAAACATTTATCCTATCTTTTTAAAGATGTATTTTATTTTATGTATATGAGTGTTTTGTGTACATGTATGTCTGTGCACCATGTATGTGCTACTTCCATGGAGGCCAGAGAGGGTGTGAGATCCCATGGAACTTGAGTGAGAGATAGTTGTTAACCACCATGTGGGTGCTAGGAATCAAACACAGGTCCACTAGGATGAGAAGCCAATTCTGTCAATTTAACTACTGAGTCATATCTCCAACCCCTGAATCCTTTTCTATAGGCAGAAAATATATAGCAGATTGTCATTAAGTTGCATTAAATGTTTACAATTTTAGCATATATACTCTGACATAAGTCATTTATTTTTCTACTTTGTACTGAGACTATTCATGATTGTAATTTTGAACTTAAAAATTCAGTGATGTCTCTCATGAACAGTAGCAAAAATATATGTACATAAACACACACACACATATACATATATATATGACAATGTGGATGTATCATTTTAAGAATACACCAATTGATTATCCCATAGCAAAATGGTCAATGCTGAAAACATATACACATAAATAACATTACATGGAATGAGAGGTTTTATTTATTTATTTAGGAATATATATGTCTATAACAACAATGTTTTAAAAGATGCCATATTGAAAGACAGCAAGAGGGTATATGGGGGACATGGAGAAAGGAAAATGTAAAAACTCAAAAAATTTAAAAATGAGGATGAAAAGCACAATAATAAGACAAAATGAGATAAAATTGGGAAAGTAAAATGCCAAAAATAGAAAAATATAATCCAAATATTTTCATTGTTAAATTCAATACATATAAACTTGTTTCTCCTGTTTGTTGAAAAAAAATAAACTCTCCATAAGACTCCCAGGTCCAATGTTTGGCTGTGGGTCTCAGTTTGTGTTTCTATCCTTTGTTGTGTAGAGACTCTCAGAGAAGAGTTATGCTAGGCTCCTGTCTGTAAGCATACTGGAGTGTCATTAATAGTGTCAGGGTTGGGGGCCCACATATAAACCAAGCTGTCTCTGAATGTGGGGGCTCGTGTTCATTCCATGCATTGATGGTTCAGTCTCTGTGAGCCACAATGAGCCCAGCTTGGTTGCCTCTGTTGGTCTTGTGTAACTTTCCCCTAGCTGGGCTGCATTGTCTGGCTTCAGTGGAAGAGGTTGTAGTTAGTTCTGATGTGACATGAAGTACTGGGGCAGGTTTTGGGGAGGAGAGGCTTCTCTGAGAAGAAGGGGAGGGGGAATGGGGTCCGAGGGTGGGAGGGTAGGCATGGGAATAGAGAAGGGAGGGGGCTGTGATCGGGATGTAAAATGAATAAATAATTAAAAAAAAAAACTCTCAAGTACAATTATTCCAACAGTTCATACTTAGCTCCTTTAGGACTGGTAAGTCAGAGAATGCATAGTTGGTAAACTTACACACTTTACTAGTCCATGGTACTATTTGAATGTTATAGTAAATTGTTGACCTTGCATAAAGCAACCTGTTTGTTTCTCTCTCTCTCTCTCTCTCTCTCTCTCTCTCTCTCTCTCTCTTTCAATCTTTGTTTTGAAGTTGGAGTGATATGGGGAAAATAAAGCATTCATATATTTGTGAACTGCTATGAAGTGGCTTCTAGCTTCTGTTGTAAAATCAAAGAGGAAAATAAGAATAGATAGAGGAAAAAATGTATATATGTCTGCCTATTAGTCTAAAAACTTACCCAGAAAAGATTCAGAAACTGCAGATTCTTACTTAAATGCAGTGGAAAGTAGTGGGGACACATGACAAAATTTGGGGACAGATTTTATATTAAATAGTAATATTTAGTAAAATTGTTTCCCATTTAATTGAACTATAGTTATGTAATGGTATGTTCTTGATATATGGAAATGAACACTGAAGCATTTACTTTTGCTCTCTGTTATGTTTTCTCTAAAGATTCAAGAAGGTGTTAGGAATTGCTGCTGTACTGGAGCTGTTTTTTTTAATTCAAAGTCGACAAAAGACACTTTAATTTAAAGTGTGTATATTCAGAATTTGAAAAGGGACAGAGAGAAACTACAGCACCTTGCTGTTAGATCAAATTCACCATAATTCTAAATTAACTAGTACATTTTGACATAATTTTCACCTGTAGACCTTGAAGTGTAGTACATTGTTTTTAGGCCTGTATTTACCCTGGAAGAATTGCATACAATATTAAAAAAAAAAAAACATGCTCTAATGAATCTCCTGCCAGATGCTTAGTCTTCTGTGAAATCCAGCTGCTGTAGAAATAATTTGATAAAATGCTTTCATTGTTAAAGTATCTGAATATGTGGACCAAATTATAGCCATCCAAGTCTTTAGCTCACAGGTGGTCTAAAAACCAAAAACAAGTCAAAATTTGGCAATTTTGATTTCTTTGAATTTTTTATTTGTGAAAGTACCAGGCAAAGGTTTCTGTTATAAAATATGATCAGCTACATAAACATTTTAAAGAGTATTTCATATCTTTGAATTATTTAATGTCTTTCACTAAAATAAATAAAACCATAAGACACATTACGTATTGTCTGCTAACATGTTAATTGGCAACCAGATAAAATCAAGAAATTCTAAAAGTGAAAATTGCACATTAAGAATACTCTATAGATGGAGATGTAACCTGAAGTAATAAATAAACATAAAACATGCTGTCAATCAACCATGAGGCATTAGGAATAAAGGTGGCCATTGCATATTTGATAATAAAATTGGTTGAAAGGTGAAAATGCACAATGGAGCCCAGCTCTTAAAAAGAAATAGGTCTAGATTAAAGTGTTTGCTTTGCAGATAATGGCAAAAGTTAAGACTCCAAACTGAAAAAGAAATGTTTTTTGTACAGTCTAGGAAGAAGCAGAATTTGGGAAAATCATGAAGTTATTTATATTATTAGAGAATATGACGCCATGGAGATCTATTTTTGGAGAAATTGCCAGTAGGATCAGAAAGGGCTCCTCAAATGGCTCTTAGCTGCTAATGTGAAGTCAGTATACAATTAACGAGATTTTTTTTAAGACTGGGATCAGTACTTCCTTTCATTTTGTACAGCACACACCCATCAGATTGGGAGGACAGCAATGTTCCTTTCTGCTTATTTTTAAAATCCAGTTTTGCATGTTTAAAAAGGCTTATGTCTGAAACGATTTTCTGCCCAACTTCCAATCACAGAAGGGGTGTCCCTTTTAACAATTTAACCAAATTTGGACCTTTACCATTTCAAACAGTCTCAGTTCTGAATATTCAGTATAATTTAAAATATTAGCCAGTAGTTTTGGTTTTTAAAGACAGAGTTTCTCTGTATAGTCCTGCCTATCCTGGAACTCACTTTTTAGAGCAGGCTGATCTCAAACTCAGAGATCTACCTGCCTCTGCCTCCTGAGTGCTGGGATTAAAAGTGTGCATCCTCGCTGGGCGGTGATGGTGCACACCTTTAATCCCAGCACTTGGGAGGCAGAGGCAGGCGGATCTCTGTGAGTTCAAGGCCAGCCTGGTCTACAAAGCGAGTCCAGGACAGCCAGAGATACACACAGAGAAACCCTGTCTCGAAAAACCAAAAAAAAAAAAAGTGTGCATCCTCACACCCAGCCTTAGTAGCCAATGTTTTAATTAACTAGCCCAAATTATCTCTCTACTAATAAATCCCCTAGAATTCTTCTAATATATTATTGCTACTACTAGTTTCAGAAAGCATACTATTTTGGAGATACTGAACCAGCCGATTTTCTATCTCCAAAACCTTTAATTCTCAGTATATAGAATCTAGGCCAGGAACTATCTTACAATATAAACCTAAATAAATTAAGGATAAATACATTTCAAAATTTATTTTCCAAGTTGCACTAGGCACATCTCAGTTTTGGCAGCGTACACAAGCCAGTGGTTAGCACACTGGTCAGCAAAGACACAATGTTTCTGTGGTTGTAAAGAAAACTGTTGGATATCAGTAACAAAGAATTTGTTGGTTCGTGGTGTAGATTTCTGCATTGTTGGAGTGTTGGCTATGTATGTTAAGTTCAGCTCTTCAGTCTCCACTGATTATTGGATTTGTCTACAAAGAATTTCCAGTAATTATGTAGAAATATCACATTCCAATGGGAACCAAAAGTCTTAGGGGATTCAAAGTGCTTGAAGAACTATGTTCATAAAAAAGACTAGAAATGAGATAATATGCCTGTTTACTGACAGCGTAAAGTGGTTTTTCAGTTACAGAAATCTTGTGGCCACATTGGGTTTTTGAAGAAGTACAAATTGACATTATTTTGGTTTAGACCCTAAGTGTATCTCCTTAGAACTTCAGAGAGAATGAACAGCACAAATCATTGTTCTTGATTAAATAGTTTCATCCCATTATCTCTTTGTAGTTACCAGACAACAGAGTTTGATTTCTAGCAGAAAGCTAGTTTTTGAGTCATGTACTATAAATAGTTTCAGTTCAGGCATCTCATACTCAGTACTATCCAGAGAAGGCTGATACTGCCAATGGTCAGACTCTAGGAGGATCAGAGTAAATGAAACTTAATGTGTTGGTGCTTTAAAGAGTCTTAAAAGTCAACCTTTGTATATTTCTTTTTTCATTCAAGTTACATTCCAATCACAGCCCCCTACCTCCTCCCTCCCAGTTCCACCTGCCCACCCTCTTCTCCCTTCCCTCCTATCTTTCTCCTCAGGTGAGGAGAGCTCCCATGTATCAGCCTCCCTCAGTTCATCAGTCACCTGAGGGCTAAGAGCTTCCTCTTGCCCTGGAGCCTGACATGGCAGCCCAGCTAGGGTAAAGTGTTCCACTAACAAGTACTAAAATCCATGACTGAGACTGCCCCCTAACTTGCTAAGGGATCTGTATGAAGACCAAGTTGCCTATCATCTAATCTAAGCTTCTTACTCCTCCTTCTCCTCCTCCCCCTCCTCCTCCTCCTCCCCCTCCTCCTCCACCTCCTCCTCCTCCTCCTCCTCCTTCTCCTTCTCCTCCTCCCCCTCTTCTTTTTTGTTTTGGTTGGTATTTCAGTCTCTGTAAGCCTCTATGGTCTTAGGTTGGTTGGTTCTGTTGATCTTCATGTCTCCTCCTCCTTTTTATGTTTTGGTTAGTGTTTCAGTCTCTGTAAGCATTTAGGGGCCTGGATTGGTTGGTTCTGTTGATCTTCATGTGGTATTCTTGTCCCCTCCAGATCTCTCTATTCCTCCTCCCTGTCTTATATAGGACTCCCAGAGCTCCACCTAATGTTTGACTCTGTGTCTCAGCATCTGTTTTGATCTGCTGCTGGGTGGAATTTCTCATAGGATAATTATGCTAGGTTCCTGTTCCTTTGGGTCTGTGGGTTGTAGGATAGTTATCCTGTACTATATGGCTAACATCCAGTTATAAGTGAATACATGCCATGTGTATTTCTTGCTTACAGAAAATACAAAGTCTTCTAAAAAATGGCAGGCTTTTCTGGATGGGGCAGCCACTTTCCTTACTAACTTCATTCCTCCTAGAAATACTTTTTATAACTTAATAGGGAAATGACACATTATTAACAAATGATGTTAGAATAATGCCATCAGCTATCACTTTTTTCATGCACCTTCGTAGTTCAAGCATAAGTTCTCATTGTAGAATAAAGTGTTCTCGTTCATGCATTAAATGATTTAAGCAAAAGTAAGTAGAACAGTTCATTTTTCTCTACTGTTTTCCTATATATTTTATAATATTAATCTTTAGCTTTACCTCTTTGTTCTTTAACTTCTTAATAGTAAAGAATTCTTCTAGAATTTCACAGTGTAATATGATATCTAAACTACAGTTTAAAAGAAGATAACCTTTTTAATACAAAAAAAAACATTCTTTTTGTAATGGATACCTTTGTGTCTTCAATTTCCTTAGTGACTTATGAGCTTTTAATAGATTCTCTGCCCTCCTGTTTTATCTTCAAACTTATCTTTTATTTTCTTTCAGCTACTAATCATTTTTCCAAGGTTGTGATTATGTCCTTGACCTTTTTCTGCTTCTTTTAAAATTTTCTTTATTTTGGCAAATTTCAGAAATTTATGATTTATATTCATCCTTCAGTTCCCCTTCCAATTACCTAGTCATTATGGTGAGGAATGTATGACAGCAGAAGTAAACAGTGAAGATTAACATTTTATCCACACACAGGGGAGAGGGGGAAGTAGAGAGGGACAACATGAAGTGGAGTGAGTCTACACATCCTCAAAGCCCAGACCCAGTGAAATACTTCCTCTAGCGAAGCTGTACCTCTGAAAAGGTTCTGAAACTTCTCTAAACAGTACCAACTGTGGGCCAAATGTTCAAATACCTGAGTCCATGGGAGATATTTCTCATTTAAACCGTGAAAGGAAGCCCTATGATTTTTATGTGTGTCCAAGAAGTTTAGGTGCTAGAACCTTAGTCCTTGGTGTAACAATTGTAGGGAGGTAGGGCCTACTAGGAATTATTGGCATTATGGGGACTATAACTTTCATAAATGGTTAATACATTGGTTAATGAGAAGTTTCTACTTTCCTGGAACTGGCTTAGTTACCAATAGAGTACATCTAAAGAATGTGTTGTCATCATGGGATAAATGAACAAAAACAGTGAGCTTTAACTGGAATCAAGGGAGGGGAAAAACAGAGACAGGATGAGGGAGATAAATGCATGAGGAATAAGGCAGCTTCCAGATAATAGCTGTCAGGTCTCTTGCTGGTATTAATTTGGCTAAAGCCAACTACACAAAAACAGCAAGAGAGCATGTGAGTGGAGTGCATATAGGTCAGGTCCCTCCATAGAAAGTAAGTCTGAATGGAACAGATGAGAAACACCCACCACAGCAAAGGAACAAAATCAAACATGTTCTTGAAGTCTAACAGTTCAGAGTTTCAAATACAAATGTTCCTAGTCTCTAGTTGGGTGATTTTTGACATGGTTCTTCAGTATCTGGAGTTTTGTTTGTATTAAGAGCAGAAAATCCTTTACATGACAATCATTAGGCTGGAAGGAGATAGTGTATAGACATGACTTAGGAATTGTCAGCTTGTATTTGGGCTAAAAAGATCAAGATCAAATTTTCATGGTTATTTTTTTAAAAGATAAATTTACTCTGTAATTGTTAACAAAATAAAATTGTGTTTTTCATCCTTGTCAATTCTCTTACAACTGTTAGGGCTGTAGAAGAACTAGTTACATTAATGAAATGTTTCCCAGATCATCCTGAGTCAATATTATTCTCACAAGCTTTTGTATATATGCACATACAAAATGAGGAAAGAATGCTCAAAACTGCCTGCATCTGTAACTTCAGTATCTGTTTATTTTACAGTGAAGTGAAATTTGCCTGAGAAGTACTAACATATTCCTCATATAGACTATATCTGCATTCAGATTTAGTCCAATTTAAATAGCTAGATTTAATCCATTGAAGAGAGATACAATTTGGTTGAAACATCTGTTTGATATTCCGCGCAACTAACTTTATCTATTCTACATACAAAAAGAACACAATCTTACTTATAATAAACATTTTTTTTATAACAGCAATCATGCAACTGCAGAAAGCATGGTTTATCATTAGGTAATCACATCCTTGGGGGATTGGATGCACCCAACTGTGTCTTAGGCTTTCTGTGTTGGAGATTTAATTTTCTTATCAGTGTCAGAACTGTTGCTTTCCACATATTGCTTAATTAATAACTGAACCATAATTCTATCCTCATAAACTGTATTTAAGTCTATATGCTATATGTATGTGTGTACAACACAAACAGGACTAAATATAGGTAACACAGACTTTTGCATGCCAGATAAGAGCATTTACATTTTATGCCCTAGTGTTACGCTGCTCTAGTTGGTATGTTTCTTCAATCCCTATAAACATCAACTCATAAAGCTGATTTAATTGTCAAGACAGTAAAGTTAAAGTCTTGTGCAGACCTACCCTGATAACATATTATCAGCACAGATTTAAGAAAATCAAGGTAATGGTAAAAAATAAAGATTGATGCTATAATGTATGGAGAGAAAATGGGAACTGTCCAGGCAGCCACTGGTATGTCATTTCTTAGTTTTGCAAGCTGTGGGCCCTGCACTGCACTTCCTATATAATCATATATATTTATCCCTCTCAGGTCTCTGAGGTGGTTGAAGAATAGATAGAGTCTCATAGTTAAATTTTGAGTTGTTTAGGGATCAAGAGGGTGTTCTGGATCTAAGAAGATGTTTTTAAAATTGTGATGCAAGTTAGGATGGAAGCTGAGTTGGATATAGAACTTTAAACTCATGAGATGGTTAGATAGTAGAATGTTAAAGTCAGGTGCCAAATACATATGGACTGCACATTGGGAATGTATGCTAAGCCTTATAACTCTCATAATCCTGGCCTATTTATTTCTGTCGTTTTGTATTGTATTTGTTGTTATAAGAGAGTCATTTTTTGGACTCAAAGGGGGAGCTGTTAGCAGGAAAAAGATATACTTTAAACTTTAAAAAGAAGGGAAGAGGATGGGGGGTTGAGGGGGAAGAGGGTGAGAGGGTGGGACAGAGTAGGGAGGGGATTGTGACTGAGATGTAACTTGAAGAAATAAAAAAGGAAATAAATAAAGGTAAATAAGGAGTGAAAGCTAACTAATGACTTTTAAAATTGAACCTAAATCCTAATTGTCATTTGCAATCAGACAGATATATTTTGGTAACCCAAAGGAGCTTGGCCATTTCTGGCATTACAGTAAGAGGTATACATTTGCATTATTATTTCTTAGTATTTAAAATGGAAATTATCCCTCACTACAAATCCTCCATCTTCTGCAATGATATAGATAAATGGCTAGTGGCATAAAGAGCAGTGATGGCTCATATTATGTGAAATGTAAATCAGTTTTTGAACAGGCTAGCCTTTGTGCCTGTGAACTGCCTCTGGAATGAAGAATCCCTTCCACTAGAAGGCAGCATTGAGAGGATCAGAGGGGCTGAGAAACAGATTTCTAAGGCTGTGTCAGTTTGGTATTCTTTCAATAGCATAAAACTGAGGGAAATATTACAATTACTCAACTAATCAGGATACTTCCTGAATTTCTTTTACCACTGTTGAACAAATATATTGACATCCAGAGAAGGCTGAAAGTCACATGGAGCAATGCCACTCCCAGTTGATGCTGTCCTAAATCAATTTTGTTTGTGGCTTGCAGCACACTAATGAGTGAGCAAAGCCTAATTCCGTCCAAGTAACCAGACAGCCACTAAATATGTGTTTGTTTCTACAAGATATATGACTTTTTGTTTTACACCATGATTCTGACCATAATTAACTTGTCCTTTGCCCTGTTTTATTTTCATCTCCCCTACTGACATTAGCAGAGCTTTGTTGTATAGTGATTGGTAGTTACCCCTCGTTTACTTGATTGTCTACCATGTGCCATGTTTTTCATGTCTTTGGAATATATATATATAATATATATATTATATATATATATATGACAGTTACACAGGTAAAATATAGGTAAGTAGAGCAAAATTCATATATATATATATATACATATATATATATGTATATATATATATATATATATATATATAAATTCATCTAATTACTTCCTTGGCTTCTCTGTCTTGTATTCTTAGGCATATCAGACATCTGATTAAAACAGAGAGCCTAACCTTCCCCCTACTTAATGACAATCCTATTTTTGTAGTTTCTATGAAATAAAACATTAAGACTTATATTGGCTTCCCAATCATTCCTTTATTTAAACTAGATTCAACATGCTTGCAGAATAAAACCACTTCTAATCATATCCACAGCTACTATTCTAGTATGAACCATCTCCTTTTGACTGGATTGTTTGTGATAAACATTTATCTAAACTCTCTACTTCACACTTTTCCCTTTTATTGCTGATTCTTAACATAAAGTCTAATCATCTAAAATTGTTAGATGGTCATTCTTTTGCTAGTGATATTCTCAGAATTAAAAAAAACAGCCACTGAAATAACATTTAAGATCTTATCCAATAAGTTTCATGAGGGCAGAAGTTGCCACATTTTCTTCATTGATGTTTCTGTGGGAACTTGCAGTACCTGCACCATAATGGGTGCTTGCCTAATATTTTTTCATTGAATTGATAAAAACAAAATTGGGTAAAAGTTATTCTACCAAACGAGTGGTTGTCTTAGCCTATTGTGGTATCATGTAAATAAAATCTAAAGCTATATAACTTACACAGAATGTACATTTTCCCGGTTCTGGGGCCTTGAAAGTCCAGGATCAGGCTGTCAGTAGTTTAGGAACCAGTTTCTCTGCTTCTGAGAGGAACGCTCAATGATGCATCCTTTAGAAGGGAAGAATGGTAGAGGAGCTGGGGAGAGAGAGAAAGCTCACTTCTACAAGCCCATTTTCTAGAGGTTCTATTTTTATATTAGTGCCATGTATGAGGTAGAGCTCCTATGGCCCGTGTATCCCCCATCAGGCCTCACTTCCCAGCACTGCTACATTGGTGCTTGCACATCTAGTATGAATTTGGAGAGGATTTTTTTCAGAGCATAGACATGGCTGAGTTGAAATTGTTTTTCCTCTAACTTCAATGAATTTTTATCACTTGTGCAGTGTTTAACTTTTAGGAAATAACAACTCAAAATGTTTGGTTCTTCATCTTACATTCCTCCTTCCTTTAATTGTACTTTATTAAATTTTTCTTGGGTAAAAAGTTGATTGGAGTCTGGGACACAGCTCAGTGGGTATTCTTATTATAAAAGCATGGGAACCTGAGTTTGGATTCTAAATATGTTTGTAAAAGCTGAGTTTGGGGGCACTTGTCTACAACCTCAGTAATGTCAGTTTCGAGACAGACAGATTCCAGGGGTTCACTGGCCAGGTAGTCAAGAAAAACATTGAGCTCTAAGTCTAGTGAAAAATTATGTTTTAAAAAATAGTGTGGGGAAGCAATTTAGAAAGACATCTTGATGTCCACCTACAGCATTTACACACACATGCATGAACACACTCCCTGCCCTCCACCCCACATACATACATGCAAAAAAATGTAGGTTTGTGGTTGTGGGAATAAAGAGTGATTACCAAGGAAAATATTGGGATTGCATGAAGTTAGTTTAGAGGACAATTTTGACAATTTCCTCGTTTTCTAGTGTTAGAAGTAATTCTGCATAGTAAGGTCGAGCTGGATGGGGCTCTATGAGGGGTCTCACCTTTCTATTTTGATAGTGAACTTTATGTAAATTTGAAATATTTTCATCTATAACATGAAAGTCATGCTTTGCAAGCTTGTGGCAGAATGCATGATAGCATTCCACCAGAAAATAGTAATTCTACATTTCTTTCAGTATTTCGTTTTATTCTGTCAGTCCCAGAGGTGGACACTCATTTCTTTAGACATAAGCCCTTGTGTCTTGGAGATCATTATTAAAACACCTTCTGCCCTTCTGTCCTTCAGTTTTTGATAATGTCAAATCATTTAACCTTTATTCCTAAATCCTATTTCTAAAATTTTAATCATTTTTTTATTACTTTGTTGTAAATCCTCTTCAAATTCTTCCCATATTAAAAGTTGAAAAGCTTCTATTACCGTTCTCCACTAGGGGATTTTTTTCTATGTTGGTGTCAAATATATAAGCACAGTAGGATTAAACACACAGACTCTTCTGAGCCTCATTGTTAGCCAAAATATACATAGAATACCTTGTATAAACATTATTATAGTGCTGCTTTATGTATTAATGACATATTTATTTTGTTTTTATAGCATTATTCAGTTTCAGATGATTTTAAATAATTCTACTTTGTGCTCAAATCACACTCTAAACCATTTATAGTTCTTGATTCCAAAGACTTACAATCATGTATCTTTAGAGTTAGAGCATCATTTTACTTTATAAGAGAAATTACTACTGAAACACCACAAGAAATGTACAAAAGAGAAAAAGAAATAAAGACCTTTTGGTTTCACCAAAGCAATTGTATTCCATGATATGTGCCTGTGTTACCGAAGTCTTTTCTTTCCCTGAGGCTAAAAGACTGATTTGGAAAAAATTTTCCATTTTTTCTTTATAATTACAGCTTCTTTCAAAGATTACTGTCGACAGCAAGTAACCATTTGTTTCTCCTTGTTTTCTGAGCAGTTGTCTTTCATTTCTTAGCTTTGGAAGCTGCTTACTCTGCACTTCCTGTTTATTCAGATACATTTATCCTTCTCAGGTCTCTGATGTGGTTAAAGACTAGATAGTTATAGTCTCACAGTTAAATTTTAAGTTGTTTAGGAATTAAAAAGATGTTCTAGGTCTAAGAAGATGTTTTTTAAGTTGGTAATGCAAGTTAGGATGGAAACTGAGTTAGGTATAGAACTTTAAACTCATTGAGATAGACTACAGAATATTAATATCAGTTGCCAAATACATATGGGCTGAACATTGGAAATGTATGTTATATCCTATAATTTTTTTATAATTGTGACCTAATTGTTCTTATTGTCTTGTATTATACTTATTGTTTTAAGAAAAAGTGCCTGTTATTGGACCAAAAGGGGGAGCTGTTGGGGATAAAAAGATACACCTTCAATTAAAAAAAACAACAAGTGAAAAAAGCAGATAGGAGGGTGAAGGAGGAAGAGAGTAGGAGGGGGGGACCAGCAGTGGGAGGAGAGAGGGGACTTTGACTGAGATGTATCTTGAAGAAATAAATAAATGTTAAAAAATGAAAATGTTCACTGCTAGAAACTTCAAGACTAATATAATATTCTTTACATAGATTTATCCAATAAAACAGCTTTTATATTAACCTTAAAATGCAAGGGTAAGATGCACTGGCTTGACTAATGATGTTGGCAACTTTTACTAATGGCAAGATCTTAACATGGGAGCAGAGCTATAGTAAAATGATTCAGTTTTTGTCTATTGATGCAATCTTCAATCTAATCTAACACTGAAATTATAATTTATTTTGAAATTAGTAATTGTAAAACTAGCTAAGATATTCTATCTTCAAAGTTTAATTGAAAAGTTTTTTTAAGAAAAGATGCAGATATTTGTGGTTAACATTATATCAGTAAAACAATGAGGCTCAACGGAAATACCCCCCATCTCTACAGCATAACAGGAGGCCTTGGACCACATCTTGTTACTGAACTTTTGAAATACAGCTATTGAATAGAATGTGAAACTTTATGAACTCAATAAAATCAATTTAATTCAATTCAGTGCATGGAGTTGAGTAATTGAGCTTATAATTTAACTTTAATTTAAGACTATCTAGTAACATGTGGGTTAAGCAGCTATTGCTTTTGTTGTTGCTTGTTTTCCAGCTTCTTTTCTGGCCAGAAGAGGAGGTTATACTACCCATGACAACACCAAGAGGACAATTTTAGACCTCTGCTCTGGTTATCAGTGATTCATGACAAGCCACCTGAAATTTACTAGATTAAAGGGATAGTATTTTAAAAACTATTATAGCAAATATTGGAACCATATTATTTAGAAAGATATTCCAAATTTTGTCTGTTGTTATCACCACTATTTGTTTGTTTTGAATCATTATTCTTAGTTTTTGCTCAAGATTTATTAACTAATTGACATCTGACTTCTAACATCAGGGAATTCCATCTGAAAGCCAATGTTTCCCCTGGCTTCTAGTTATAGTTCTTTTATGAAAGTTTTTGGTTTAGGATAATAGGTACTTTAATATTACTTGAATAAACAATACTGATTTTTTTTTTTTTAGTGGCACTGAGAATAGGATCCAGTGCCTCACACATGTTAAGCATACCCTACATCAGTGAGCCCTAGAGGTATTTTTTCAACCTTTACATTTGATTGCATACATGGAAGTGATGAGGAAATCAGTAGCATTCTTGATGGTACTATAGGCTATATTACCTTCACTATATTCTCCTGTTAATTTTACATTTTTCTTTTCATAAGCTATCCAATGTAGATATAAATAATAATAACATTTTAAAAGAATTAAATAAAAGCTATGAAAACAACAGTTACAGATTTCTTGAAATAATTGCTTTTTGGTTTGTGATGTATGCCAGGTACTGTGGCCCTTGAAATACATAGCTATCTAATGACAAAATTGATTTTTCTCTGGAGCAGGTGCCTCACTACAAAAACTCAAATTATTCTAGCAGCAGTGTAGCTGGTTTATAACTTACATTTGTGACTCAGATATATTTGTGAATTTCTACCTTTTATATTGAACTTTAGTTGACATAAATTTCTTTTTATAATATGGTGAAGAACATGTTGCCTATTTTCAACTCAGAATTTAAAGTCAATTAATTCCATAGTTTCTATCTCCCTTTTCTTCACTGTGCAGAGAGAGATTTTTAAGGTCTTTTATAATTTATGCAGAGTGCTTGCATTTTCCAAGATGTGTGTTATTTATCACTTTGTAATAAGCCACCTCAGAAATAAATGAATTAAAAATTAAACTTGTCATTATTGTTCATACCTAGTCAGGCAGGTATTTGTCATTGTCCCTTCTGGGTTAATTTGAGTATCTAAAGAAGAGTTGATTTGTCTTGTGAGTCATCTGTCAAGAGTATGGTCCATGTTTGCCTTTTCTGGGATAAGTTTATTTTCCTGTAAGTGATCTTGTATGCTTCAGTAGGATAGTCTAGGCCTGTTTTTTGTGGTTATGGCAAGGTTCCAAAAGACTACACAAAAGGGCAAATGGTCTATAAAGGCTCAAAACCAGAGCTAATATACCACCACTATGTTTCATTCTGTTGGTCAAAGATTAGATCAGTTTCACAAGATGGGAGAATCTTGTGATATGAATGTATGAATTAAGGTAATCATTTTGGTATCAAGCTGTTATGTGACATCAGAGGAGATTAACAAGGGTAGTGTGGAGGGCTTCATCTCTGATCACCCCTGTCTGAGTTTCATCCATCTGGTTGTTGGATATCATTCTTGTTGCTTGGCTCCACTGTAAGGTATCTGAATTTCCTATTATGTCCTCTGATCATGATGGCTATGAACTTTATGTTCTCTTTGTAATGGTACATGAATCTTTAAGGTGTTCATTCTATATTGTAAATAATTTTGATTTTCTACTGGTTTACCTTTATTAACCACAGATTTATTGCCATATACCACCATAAACATTTTACTGTGTTATCTCATGTTTTTGAGTTCTACTAGTTAGTATCTCTCTGGGAGAGAGTGTTTAGCTTGTTTTAATTATTGCTACACTCCCAGAACTCAAGGAAGTGAGAAATTAGTTACATGAATAAGTGTTTTAACTCCTCATACCTATCTAGCTACAAACTTCCCTTGGATATTTTTTTTTTTTATGTTTTCAATACATCCTGACTACAGTTTCCTTTCCCTCCATCCTTCTCATTCCCTCCCACCCCAATTCCTCTCTCCCCAAGATCCACTCTTTCTCCTTTTCCCTTCAGAAAAGGACAGGCCTCCCAGAAATATCCACTGAACCTGGCATAACAAGTTACAACAAGACTAGGCACAAAGCCTTATATCAAGGCTGGGTGAGTCAATACAGTAGGAGGACAAGAATATTCGAGGATAAGTCTGTTAGATATGTGGATCTTAATATGTATGAGAAGCTTTATAATAAAAACTTAGATGAAAATAATTTATGTCCTGCAATGTGGTTTCTCTGATTGAAACAGTCATTTTAGAAATACCATGTCTACTATTTATTTTTGTTTTTATGAGGAAATTATTTAACATTGATAGTCAATTTATTGTCTCCTTAAGGATACCAAATAGTATGAAGCAAAATAATGAGATCAAGGAAATTTATAAGGACAAAAAAAGAAAATCGCTCATCAGTGTCTCAAAATATTACCGTGCTTTACAAGTTAAAATTGTTTCCAGTACATTCCAATCACATTGACTCCTTAGAAGGCTGAAAGGCTATAAAACATTATTTCAGTTAACCTCATTGTTCAGAATTTATGACAAAAAACTCTAAGTTAATTTGTATATTACCCTAAATTAGGTGTCAACAAACAAAAACAAACAACAAACAACTTTTGTAGCTATTCTGTAAACCACCTTCATAAAGTGCCATTAATCCTAATGAAAGGAAAAAATCCAGCTAATGTACTAGGAAAAAAATCAGTAATTGTATAAAAGTAAGCCAGATATAGTTTTTAAAATATTATTTATTACTTCAGGTTACATCTCCATCACAGTTACATTACAATGTAACACCCAATCCTTCCCTTCCACCCTCTATCCCTTCCATCCCACTCCTCTGGAGTGGAGTGTCCCTACATATCAGTCCCCCGCACCAGTTCAGCAGTCATATGAGTGCCAAGAGCCTCCTCATACACTGGGGGCCTACAAGGCAGCACAACTAGGGAAAGTGTCTCATTGACAGGAAACAAACTCTATGTTCCTATTCCCCTTGGTGTGTTAGTTGTAGTGTAGTTATCCTGTACTATAAAAGCCCAGATATAGTTAAAGGATAAATTAAATTGTGCAATTCTAGTATCTTGATAATTTAGTTGTTCTCCCTTCCTTTTTACTTTCTGGTATATTTGGAAGGATGAAAATATTGTATAATGTAATCTTGTGTAATTGCTTAAAGTTAGATGTAGTTCACTGTTACCTAATAGAACCAAGATATGTTGGGGTTCAAGATTTGCTACAGACTTAAATGGACTCTAAAAGTCTTTTCCTGTTTTATTTTGATCACAGACTTCTGAAGTCTGTTTATGAAGAAACCAGGAGCTGGAATTCAGTCTACAATGATGTTAAATGAGTTGGGATTTAGATGATCATTTTTTTAACCAAGCAAAAATAGTCCTACCATTGGAGGAAAGACTTGACTCGGAATCTATGAAAACAGTAGATAGGCATATTGCGAAGGTCATGCTATCAGCCAATTAGATATGTGAATGGGTTCTGCTTACATGTCTCAGGCTCACCACTGCTCCCAGTTCCAAGTATAACAACAGACACCTTATTTACTCTAGACCCTGTATATGAACCTGATAAACCAGCCAGATTGTTCTCGATCTATCACAAGTATTCTTATTTATACTAAAAAGGAAGGAAGCTGGTAGTTTTTAAGAAGCTACAGAATGCCAGTTTTTAACCCCGTGGTTTTCCAGAACCAACAGCCAATATATTTCATCTTACAAGTAGAAAGTATGATTATTTTTTACCTTATTTATCTTTCCTGTCTTCAATCTCATAAGTAGAGATGCACTATGGATTTTAAGATAAATGTCACTTCATATTGAGATTGTAAAATACCAATTTACACTTGGATAGGCTCACAACTCTTATAAAATATATATAAATTATTGTTCCAGGGACTGTTTGGGTTTGCATACATAAACCTGACAAATAAGACTTTATCCTGTAATTGTTTCAGTTTGAGAGGGGAAAGGTACCACTATACCACATTTCATATAATTTTTTTTGCCAGTCATTATGCATGTTATATATTTGCTGATGGAAAGCTAACAGTTAACTGCTAGATTCACTGGGAGATTAGCATCCTCTTTGTAGAAGATTCTTGTTGTGCTTGCTTCTGGTAAAATGCAGTGGAAATGACAGAAAAATGTAAGAATGATAGGGGGAAATAATTCTAGTTGTTAGGTACCTATAAACAGTTGGAAGGGTGATACTTTTCAAATTAAATTCTCTATACTCAAGGATGATAGAAAGCAGTAAAATCTAAAAGAAGACAGTATTTGAGGGAATTATGGGCAAAGAAACATCTCATTGTATATCATTTGAAACAAGGGAAAAGAATCACACAGTATATAATGTTGTTAGAGCTATAATGTGTGCTCTGCTTCAGAAAGTGAGAATTGATTTGTATCATAGCTCCTGAAATGAAAGTTATAGTTTATAAAAAAAAATCACATTTTTTTTGAAGCTGAGCTTCTCCTATGGACTGAATTTTTGCACATCCTCAAAATCCGTATGTTGAATCCTAGCTTCCAAAGTAATTGTATTAGCCAGGGCATGTTTGAGAAATCATTAGGTCATAAGAATAGACCACTCAAGCCGGGCGTTGTGGCGCACGCCTTTAATCCCAGCACTTGGGAGGCAGAGGCAGGAGGATCTCTGTGAGTTCGAGGCCAGCCTGGTCTACAAAGCAAGTCCAGGACAGCCAGGGTTGTTACACAGAGAAACCCTGTCTCGAAAAGCCAAAAAAAAAAAAAGAATAGACCACTCATTATGAGATATGAAAGGGGATGTGAGGTGCCTGACTATAGTATGCATTTAGTGCACATGAAGCTATTTTATTTTTTATGTTATGCATATGAGAGTATGTGTATTTTTCCTCCATGTATGTCTATGAACTACATGCATACCAACAGCCACAGGAAACAGTAAAGAGCATCAGATCCCATCTGATGTACATCTGAATGAAGCTGTCCACAAGAGACAGAAGAAGGTGTCAGATATCCTGAATCTGGAGTTATAGGTGGTTGTTAGGTACCCACATTGTTGCTAGAAACTGAACTTGGTTTCTTTAAGAGCACTAAATAACTTTAACTACTGAGTCATCTCTCCAGCCCTGGTATTATAATTTCTATCTAATGGGAGATTGAGAAAAAAAACCCACAATGTTAGACAGTTGTGAGCCATCAGGTAGGTTCTGAGAAGTGAACCTGGGTCCTGTGGAAGACCAGCCAATACTCAACCGCTGAGCCATTTCTTCAGCCCCCCAACAAGGCTGGATTCTATCCCCAGCACTAAGATACATTCAGAATCCCTTCCCTCCCCCCTCCTTTCATCTACCATGTAGGGACATAGGAAGAAGCTATCCATCTGCATCCTTATAAATTGATATACTTTAGATTTTTGAAAAGTATGAAGAATGAATTTATTTTGTGTAAGCTACCTAGTCCATGGAAATGTTGTTATAGCAGTCTTGAAGTAGCTAAGGTACTTTCTGCAAGAATTTTTACTACTTAGCTAACAGAAGCTGCTTATTTCAAATCCTTATTAGAAAGTTATTGAGTTGTTTTCTACATGGTAGGTATTGTAGTACACACTGGCTCTCTCTGAGTTAAGTAAAAAGTTATTTTCTTCTAGAGTTCTATACTATTATAGTAGAAATTTCTTGGACAAACCCTGATTTGATTTATAGAATAATATTCTTTATTAATTTTCCCATGTCTAGATATATTCTCATATTCTTTCTCTCTTATCTTCATCTTCTACCTTTCTCTTAGTGTTGTCATTTCCTACTTTGTTTTTTTTCCTAGCTGCATGTTAATACTAAAAACCTTGGTTCAAGCTTGAGCACAAGCCACCAAATGTCATCTTTTATAAAGGCTGATAATATAATTCAGTCACAAAAGCAAAATATTAGGGGAGAGTGAAAGCTGATACTATTAAATTTTCTGAGGTGCTAGTGTTTTATTGCAAGGTCTCCTAAAAGTCCATGTGGTAAAATATTACTTGTCAGCATAAGCATGGTGTTATTGATAGGTGGTATATCCCTTAAGAGGTGGGGCCTACTGAGATGTTTCTAGTAATTGAAGGTATGCCATTGGAATAGTGGAACTGAGATTCTTTGTCTTCTCTTTTTTACTTTCTATCTATATAGTGGGTGGTTTTAATCCACCATTCATTCATGTCATGATTTGCTACTTAACCACATGCCCAAAGCACCAACTGTGGACTAAACTATGTAAAATGAACCAAAGTAAACCTTTATTGTAATAGCTTAAATCATTTCTTGTTATAATGTGATCATCTCAGATATTTGTTGCAGTAACAGAAAGCTAACCTGTGGGGCAACAATCCTAAATAATGAATCTGTGCAAATCTATAGCTTTGGTTGCCTTAGGAATAGCCTACAATCTATTGACAAAAGAAGATACTATGCTTGATCAGTCAAAAAGCTCAGAAGTGAT
>CAJQZJ010000241.1:192322-253691 GCA_907164525.1 Lophiomys imhausi | reverse complement strand
TTTTTTTTCTTACAAAGCATTGTTTTTAGGAAAGTATGCCAGGCTTATGAGGACTCCCTTGAAGGTGTGTATTTATTTCTTGGGAGTAAATATACATGACTATCTGAGACAATGTAGTCCCTAAACTGCATACACTTGGTGAAAAGGAGCCATTTTGTTCTAATTAAGCATGTGAAATGGTGCCGTGTGCATCATATATGTTATTCTGATCTTAGCAAGACTGATTCAGGAAAACTCATGGAGCACTAACTGTAATTTAATAGTGCAATCCAGGAGGCATTTGCGGATCCCGTAGATGTGCTACAATCATCATCCTGGCACAGAGAAATGGGGCTAGTTAATGGAGATGTCCAATTGCTAGAATACTGCCTAACCTGGCTTTCAGGACACTTCTGATGGTGATATCCAGATGCACGTACAGAAATGATACCCCAGAAATACATGGACAAGTATCCATTAACAGTCTTTGAGCCATTCAGTCACATTCACAGTTTAGCTCTTCTCTGTCATAGGAGACAAATGAACAAGTACAAGTTATTGCCTCGGTTTGTAATTGAGAAGCTCTGTGGGGTTGGGATTTAATGGGTATCTGCTAGAGTATAAATAATACTTTTAAAAGCTTCAACTACATGCATTCTTAGTGAGTATACCGGAAAAGAAATCAAACTGCAGAGGTGTTTGTGTATGTTAAAGTTTCCACATATGCCACAAAGTATCTGAGTGTGAGAGAATTGAACTTCAGTTCACTGGCCTTTAATAAAGTTATTTAGGTATAATCCTTAGGTGGATATAAGATAATCAGAAGTGCTTGATTCAGATAGACACCAGGTGAAATGAAAAGAAAAATAAAGCCTGGAACTCAGGGAAAGGTAATGCTACACAAGCTTTATCAAATCCTCCTGCCAGCACAGTAATTCTCAGTAAAGCTCAGCATGACAGTTCCAAATAAAACAGGGACATGACAAGGCAATAACTCAGGGAGCATTAGGGTAAGGTACAATAAGTTTTCTTTCCCCTATTCCTTTCACTTGGATTCTCTTGAAACAGCTGAGGGAGCCAAAGGAGCATTGTAATTTATTCTTGTGTGTAGAGACACTCCCCCCCCCCTTTGCAGCTTTTTAACCAGTCAGCTCTGTGGTTATTGAACTACTCTTTAAAGACTTTAATCATGAGTAAAAAGGGAAATGTGAGTTAGCAGTGATAACAACAGTGCTGTCTAACAACAAGACACAAAGTCTCCTAGGCAACAGCAATCAATAAGGATTTGTTCCACACATGAGTGTGGTGATTGGCTGGGAGTAAACTGATACACATTAAGCTCTGCTGGAGTGGTTGCATGTCCATCTCATCCTGTGACTGAGTGGTGACACGGAGGCACAAATGGGCAATGGAAAGGGAACCTAATTTTCTTGATTCTCAAGCTTGGATATGGCAGACCATCATGGCACCCCTAAATTTGGTGTAGGAAAATGTTGAAGAGTTACACTGGGTAGATGTAGGAATGGTGTGAATTTGGTTTGTTATTGTAATGAATCTTGAAATAGACAAGGATTAGAAGCTTGTATCCATTTTAAGTAAAAATGAGTTGTGGAAGAAAGAACAAAAGAACAAAGGTAAATCCAAACTGGAATGCTTAGTTGAATCCAGCCTTCCAATGAATCATTTCTTTTTTACAGTACAGGTATGGTTCGTGCAGTACTTGGTCATTTGCTCAGAGTAACTGATCTCTACAGGGACCATGATGTATTTGGGGCATACAAAATAATTATTCATTATTTGTCTTAAATTCAGTTTTACCATAGTCCTTATTATTTTTCCACCTAAGTTTGACAGCACTGTGAAGCTCGTGAGAGTGATAATGACAAATCTAAGAGCATGATGATGATTAAAAAAGTAAACTTTGTAAAAATCTTATTTCCTATTTTCTAGCACAATAGTCAACCAATTTTAAACTTTTCTTCATTGTTGTTTCCCTCCAAGAACAATTGTTTTGTTTGTTTTTTATTTTATTTTTGGCAGGTCTGGTAGTTGGCTAGTGGCCATACAGTAAACAGCTAACGTTCTCTCTGATAGATTGGGCATGTGAGTGGTTGGTTCATGCCCATGTAGTAACAGTTCAGTATTTTGAGTATTGCCCCTAGCTACTGGACAATAAGAAGGCGCCTGACTATCAGATGATGATGTACTTCCACTGATCCTTTACTGTCTGACAAAACATTAATCTTTTAGTGTGTCCCAAAACATTTATTTAAAATCAAGACTAAGCATTGAGAGAAGAAAGGAAAGACTGCATAACCCTCTCAGTACATATATGAACTGGATAGTTTCAAGAAATACTTTCCTCAGAAAACAATTTCAACCCTGTCTGCTCTTATCTGACTATTAATTTCCTATTGCTACATAACAATCTTTCACAAACATAGCAGTTCAAATAAACACCCACTTCCTGGCTCACAATTCTGTGGTTTAAATATAGAGCATGGGACACGTGTGGTGGTACATACCTTTAATCTTAGCACTCAGAGGCAGAGGTAGGTAGATCTCTGTGAATTTTACTCCACCCTAGTCTGAATAAAGAGTTCCAGGTCAGCTAGCTACATAATGAGATCCTGTATTAAAAAACAAACAAACAAACAAAACAAACCTGGTCTGGCCTATGTTTAAGGATGTAGGTATCATAGACTAAAATCAAGTGTCATCCAGGCAGGATTCTCAGAAGGAGACTCTAGAGGAAAATCTACTTCTAAGTGATTTTTATGTAGCAAGCAGAAGTCAGTTACTTACAATTGTGGAACTGAGGTCCATAACCATGGTGGCTTATCGCCAGGGGCTTCTCAATTCTGGAGATCCTTTTTCATCTCCAAGTCAACAATTGTAAAGAACTTTAGATCTCTGACTTCCTCTTCTGCAAGCAGCTTAGGATAATTCTCTCTTAAAGCACTCGAGTGTTTACATCAGGGCCATACCAATGCTCCATAGCAGTGCCTAGCTTAGCATTTGATTGAATAAATGTATACAATGTATACCAGGGGTTAAAAATCTTGGATGGGACATCTTAGAATTCTGGTTGCCATAAAAATAATGTCTCTAGGGACTTCACATCCTCAGCCTCACTCCAGAATTCTCTCCTGTCATCAAATCCATGTGTTCCATTTAGCTATGTGTTTCAAAACTCTTTTGGAAAAACTCATTTCTTTCGTTATAAACTTAATTTTCAGGACTGTTTTCAGTTACCTCTATGCCTTGAATGAGCCTATCTGTGATTCTAGTCTGTGCTACCATTAATTGGCTGTGTGTGGCTTGCTGTAGCAATTTTCTTTTCTGAATTTCTTGGTTCCATGTTATATGGCATACATGTTCAGTGACTTACAGCTTCTGTTTAATTTCTAATCCACCTCTTCTGCTTTTGTAGCCACAACAGAATCTCTTTTTATCTACTTCTTTAGAAATGAATTTTTGTGTAATCCATATGCTTAATGGAATTTTTTTACTTTTAAGACATTCTATGGTGACACGAGCTGCTCACACAATCCTCCTGCTGGAAGAGAGATTGCTGTCCTTATGCAGTTGCTGGTTAACATCAGGGATTAGCTCCCTGTTCCTTCTTCCTGGTGATGAACAACTAATATGGATCTTTAGACTTTCATTTTAGTGCTCAAATCCACATAGTCTATTTTCCTCAGGATTCTCACTTTTAAACAAAATCTCATAATTATTTCATATTCCACTTATTCCAGAAGATGGCACTGCTGCTTCTGAAGTGAAAAACAACACGGGTGGGGGGGTGTGTGGCAAGATATTTTAAGTTTCAAAAATAACACACCAGGCATCCATGTTGGCAAACAACATACTTTCAATTGACATTTTAAATACCTACTATATCATTTTTCATCCTTTTTCTGAATTTAGTTTTAAAGAAAAGATAATCACAAACACGGTTTTATAGAAAAGATAATTAAATATGTTGAGGCAGTAGGAGTAAAAAGCCTCTCTGGTTTGCTGGTGTCAGACTCAGGACACTCCTCATTCCTGAATTGAATGGATAGTGTTTGAAGTGGATGCCAGTGGTGGCCGAGACTGCAGTAAGACCTTTTTCACCGACTCTGTTCTTGTCACCAGTGGTGTTCACTCGTGATAAGTGCTGTAAACATTGTCACTAATAGAAACTTGAGTTTTTACTATTGAATGAAGGGAGAATTTTTGTGCACAAATACTTTTACAGAATTCAGTAAGTGTCAGATATCAACCACTGTTTTATACCTGGAAATCTCATGTTCAATTTAAAATTTCCCCATCAGGTATTTAGATGCTGAATGCCTGACAAGCAGGTCACATCTTAGCAATTAGCATTGCTGTGCTGTATTTTCTTCTACTGAGGCTTATTGCCAAAGAAGAATCCAGACAAATGGTGTCTAGAAGGTTTACTAGCAACAAGAAACCAAGGAGGAAAGTGATTGTCTGCCTAGAATATGAGGACTGAAAACAAATATGTGGCACTGAATTCTTCAGGAAGTAATAGAATGCCTTTTAAAATGCATTCATTCTATAACAAATTTTGAAATAATGTAAGTCACTTCTTCATCTGTAGTATGTAGAATGGTACCTGGCATATGTAGGGATTAAATATGTAATTATGGAAAATTGTATTCCTGACATGTTATGAAGTGTTATTTTGTCCTATTTCACTTTATTTCAAGTTGAAAATATTATGTTACCCATATTTGATAACTTTCACAATGGAGACTAAGAGTGGTTCAGTAAATTTCACCAAGTTATAAAATATACAAGTGGCAGGGCTGGTGCTCATATGTAAGTGACCTGCCTCTCAAATCTGCTTTCTCTCCTCTTCCCTCTCCCCACTTCTATTTTATTGTGGACATTGCTACCTTGAAAATGTAAATATTTCTTTGACATTCTGTTTGAGTTCCTTTGGATATGTAGTCACGCATTACTGATTATTCTGAAGAACTTCTTTGAAATTATTAGTTGAATTTTTTTAGTTCCTGTTTTCATCCCTGGTTTTAGAAAGTATTTTATCCAAATCTTCTCTGTGGAATTATTACAAACTTCTCTTTAGGTACTAGCACTTGAAGTAATTGAAACAGCTATCTAAGATACCAGACAAATCTAATCACCATTTATTTTCAAGGAAAAAAATTACTAAAAATTTATTTTGTGGGACTGGGAAGATAGTTCAACTGGTAAAGTATTCAAACATGAGGACCTGAGGCTGACCCTCAGAGCCTATCCAAAATAGCCAGGGATGGTGGCACAGGCTTGGAATTCTAGCACTGTGGAGGTGACAAATCTTTGGCGCTCTGTGCCTGGGCAGTCTAGTGGAACTGTGGAGTGTAAGGCTAGCCAGAGATCCTGTCTCACAAAACAAGATCAATGACACTTAAAGAGTGACCACTGAAGTTGGTCTCTGGCTTCCAAATAACATGGGCACATATGTACACCCCCACATAAATGTGCACTCACATGTGTACACACAGACAATTATTTTTACTTTTATTGGTTTGCCTGCTTAGGTACTTGGTGATAAGTTTAATGGGATAGTCTGATGATAGCATTTGTTTCTACTCCAAACTAGCTTTGCTATTATAATTTTCTTTCAATAACTTCAGAAATCTGACATGAAATTCCTTAGTATTTTTCCCCATTTTTTTTCTGCTGATGGCAATGTAAGAAAGGAACTGGGAGCTGAGAGGAATTTTCAAGAATGTATGTAGGAAAGGGAACATAGCTTATTGCAACTCTTGGAACAAAAGCGTTTTAAGATACACTGAAACCCATAGTTGAAGCAGGCCATTTACTAAAGATCCTGTTGAAGAACACCAAGTTAGGAAGATGATGGAAGAGTTTAGACGACTTTGAAAATGCTGAGCTGGTGACAGTTTTTAAAGCTATAAGTAGCAAAAAAAATAAGCATTTGGATGAGCTCAGAGGAGCGTGGGCAAAAGTAGCCATTTTATGAACTTATCCATCCCCTAAATGAAGTTTTGGTCACTTGTGTATTAGGTTATTAGGTACTCTACCATATTTTATCAATATCTGGCTTAATCATAATTTCTTCAGACTTAGCTGGGTCAATGTCTGAAAGTTCATATTTGAAAATATGAAATATGATATAACCTAAGTGAATTGACTTTAATCAGGAGGTATAATAGACAAATGAGAACAAAAGTCAAATTAAGTGCTGCAAATTGAAAGCACACATAGAATGTAGATGCTGTGGTATTAAAATAATTTTTGTAAATTGTGGCATTTAGTTGAAGTGAAAATATTTGTTGACATAGAGAGGTGAATAGCATCTAATGGGAACAATTTAAGATAGGATTAAGTAAAGAAAGTGTGGTTTCTAGAGGAGAATATGACAGAAAACGATAAAGAGATAGTTGAAGAAGCAGGTTTTGACTATTTTATTTATTTCTTGGTAATTTCATACTTTAATACAATGTACCTGATCATAATCACTCCCTATTCCTCACTCCTCCTCTCCTTTTATATCCTTGAGAGTCCTATTAGTGCCGCGCAAGGGTGTAAGGCCATCTACTGGAAAATGGGCAAACTACCAGGGACCACCCCCTCACAGGAAACCGACTATCCCTCTCCAAGCAGCCATTAACACTCAATAGCTTCTAAGTTCAGATGCCCAGCATGCACAGAAGTACCGAGTAGTGCAGCACATGCCTATAAACCTAGCACTGGGGAAGCAAAGACAGGAAGAACCTTGGGACGTGCTAAGAATCCATTCTAATCAATTGGTGACCTCCAAGTTTGATGAGAGACTCTGTACACACAAGAATTAATTACAAAATATTTTTTTTGAGACAGGGTTTACTTTGTAGCTGTGGCTATTCTGGAACTCACTATGTAGACCAGTCTGGCCTGGAATTCACAGTGATCCTTCTGTCTCTGCCTTGCAAGTACTGAGATTACAGGCGTGCACCACATTCCCAGCTCTAGATATATTAATGTAGTGAGCAACTGAAGAAGACAGGGGACGATGAGCCTGGGCCTCCATACATGTGCATAAACTTGTAATCATACATATGTAAGAAATTTTCATATATATCTTATACTCCATAAAACATATAAGTTTATCTTTTTCTATCCTCTGGAAAAGTAACGTGTCATTAGTTCAATTTAGCTTTTGATATACTGGGTGTATTTTCCTGTGTGTGGACTTTATATTTTGGTTATTTACTAATTTCTGTCTATTTCTTTTTATAAAAGTTGGTATATTAGAGTTTCTTTTTCATTAGAATCCATTTATGTTCTCAGAAAATTACCAGTTTTATTTATGATTTTCTTATATGTTTATAATGAATAGCATGAGGTTTTTTTTCAGCTTTCCTTTTTTTGAACATTCATTTATTTCTTCAAGTTACATCTTGATCACAGTCCCCTCCCTTCTCCCCCTCCTAATCCCACCCTACTACCCTCTTTCCCCTCTCCCTTCTATTTGCTTTTTTTTAATTTAAGGTGTATCTTTTTTACGCCCAACAGTTCCCCCTTTTAGTCCAATAAAAAGTTCTTTGTCGTGTAACAATAAATACAATACAAAACAATAAGAACAATTAGGCAACAATTATGAAAATTATAAGGTATAACATATATTCCCAATGTCCAGTCCATACGTATTTGGCAACTGATATTAATATTCTATTATCTATCTATTTTGATGAGTTTAAAGTTCTATACCTAACTCAATTTCCATCCTAACTTTCATTACCAACTTAAATAAAAACTTCTTCTTAGACCTAGAACATCCTTTTAATTCTTAAACAACTTAAAATTTAACTGAGAATATAACTGTTTACTCTTCAACCACATCAGAGACCTGAGAAGGATAAATATATCTGAATAAACAGTAAGTGCAGAGCAAGCAGCTTCCTAAACTAAGAAATGACAGACAACTGGCTGCCTGGACAGTCCCCAATTTCTCTCTGTAACGTTGGAGCACCTATCTTCAGCCTTTTGGCCCAGTATCTCTGACAGACATTAATTGTAAAGCAGGAATTATGAAGGACTTGCTGGAGAGATGTCTCAGTGGCTAAGTGCACTAGCTGTTCTTCCAAAGGACCTGGGTTCAAATACCAGCACCCATATGGCAGTTTGGAACTGTCTGTAATGGCTGGGTTTGGTGACACATGCCTGTAATCCCAGTACTTGAGAGGAAGAGACAGGCAGCACATGAGTTTTTTTCATAAGCCAAAATTATACTAGGTAACAGCTCTCATATTTAATGTGGTCATTTGGAGGGAAGTTAGCGAAAGGGTAATAAGCAAAATCCATGTAATGCCCAAAGAAGCCAAGGAGAAATGACATAGAGTCCTGGGCAGAGCAGATTGAAGGAGATGACAGAAGCTGAGTGGCAGTGTTTTCCCAGTGAGACTACCTGGAAGGAGCTGTGGCTTGTGGAGAGGAATGTAGCCAGTTCAAAATAGCCCAGTGAAAGAGTTTTCTCGCAGCAGGGAGATGAATAACCCAATCTCATGACTTTGCCTTTCACCAATCTTTTGTTTGGAGAACCCCAAAAGGAATCCAGAGGACAAAGACCATCATAACACCTGAGCCAGCCCTGCAAAGGCTCACAGTGACAGAAACATGACAGGGAGTAGCAAATGGAAGGTGACCATCTCGATTTGTTCATTCTACCATTCTTGTACTACTAAGGATTATTTAAGGGTTAGTTCTTTGTGATGATATATTTTTCTTACTTTGCAGTTTATTCTTAGCTTAGTTTTCACTTTTGTAACTATGGCTTTGGCCTTTATAAAACACTGATTTTTTTTTATTTATGTGTATGCATTTCTGCCCAACTTGTCTATATATGCACTACAAGCCTGCAGGTACCCTTTGGCATCAGAAGAAGGTATCTGAGCTGGAGTCACAGGCAGTTATAAGTGGCCCAATGTGGGTCCTGGGGACCAAACCTGAGTCTTCTGCAAGAGTAGGAAGTACTTCTTTTCATGGCATTAAGATTAGGTCAGTTGATCTTCTAATTTCCTGTCATGGATTTTATATGATTGTTTCCTCCTAGTATTAGCATTTTTATGTACTCTCATCTTTCTTGTAAGTCTGAAGGTAAGCTTGATTAATATTGTTTACACATATTTAGTGAGAAGGCCACAGAAGTGATTCTATATTTCATAGTGCAGCACATCATCATATAATATAAGTTATCCACAATAATGCTGAACTTGATCATTGATGAAAACTGTGTTTGCCAGGTCATGCTGTAATTAGAGCTAAATTCTATTTGTAATTAACAATCTGTAGAATGATTCTTTAGCTTCACAAATATTCATTTTGCCTCTATGTTACCCACATCATTTCCTTTTATGTATATCTTGTGCTTCCTTTTTCTGACTAGGTGAGATAGTGGTTGATTTGTCTTTAGGCTTTCAGTAAACTCCCTACTTCCAATCTCTTTTCTAGTTCATTTTTTACTTCCCACTTTCTTTTTGTTTTGTTTTATTATCTCTCTAGTTGGCTGACTGGTTGATGTTAATTTTTGCTCTAGTTTTTCACTAGTTAAGATAATGGGCTTTATTGAGCTTTTACTGAGCATCCTTTACTACTGTTGTTCTTTCCAAGCCTTTTATTTAGGGTTTCTGAGTTCATAATTTATACCTGCAGATATGTGTTGTAAATAAGCTTTTTAAGGAGCACTAACAGTCAGCAATACTTTCCCATATATCAACAAATACCCATTTGCAGGATCAATACACAGAAAATAACAGTTCTACGACCAGGAAAATTGGTGCTTGAAAGTTTCAATAAGTTACCAGCCACAGCATTTTATGTGAAATTAAAAGGTGCTATTGTTCAAGCAATTTGTCAGAGTGGCAACATGGTGTTCAATAATCTACATTAGCTGGATGGACTCTGGTAATAGTAAGGTAAAAATGTTTTACTGAACTATCAAAATGTGGCAATGAAAATTATTTCCAAAAATGTGAAAATTAAAAAAGTCACATTTTAACTAATATTTTATGACATCTTTTTATAATAGCACTATGTATTATGAAAATATTAAGTCAAACATTAAAATGAGATATTTGAACATATTACCTTTATCTCTAATAAATTTTCAAAATACATGTTCTTGCTCAAAGAAATCTTTTTTTGTGTGTTTGGTGCTGAGTAGGTATTTTCTAGTTAGGAAAGTAAGATAGTAATTTTAATTTAGGATTCAATTAGGACTTTAAATATGATTTCTACCCCTTACAAATTGTTTTCTTTGAGATACTTAACTCTCCTAATGTAGTTAACAAGTTGGAATTTTTAATTATTTCTATATGCTATTGTTAGAAATGGTTTTTCATGTAAAGGATGTATTTCAGCTTTAAATATGGGCGTTAATTACTATATTAGTGAGAGGTTAAAGACTATACCATTATTGCATATTTGTTTCTGCCTTCACCCTTTTCCAGACTGGGGTTTCAGAATTTATCCTATCCTTTAATGGTAGCAAACATAGTAATTGTCCCATAATTATTTCCTTTGTATGATTTCTTTGTCCATAGAGACATAGGACAAAGTAAGGCACACATTTAAGGAAAGGGAAGTTGGGGGAGAATAGAATAAGTGATACTACTAAAATTGAAGTGGGAACAAACAGATTAAACTCTTTCAGGATAACAACTAATACAGGAATTAATGTGGAAGCAATGTGATTTAGTGGAAGCAACAACAATTTTGGAGGGAAACATGCATTTCAGTTTGGTTTTCTTGCCATTTGAGTTACATATCCTTGGGAAAGTTATTTGACAACTCTAGGCTTCAATTTACATGTCTAGCATAATGTTAAAAATTATATTAAAACTTTCTAGATCATAGTATTCTGAGAATTAACACGAGCCTTTGTGGTCGCATCTATATGATGCACTCATAGTTATACACTGTCTATATTAGCATCCAGTATGTTGACATTTTTGGTTCATTTAGGAGGAGGGGCAGCTGGCTGGCTCTGTAGCCCAGGGTGTCCTATAACTTTCATTTCTCTTGTCACAGCCTCCCAAATGCTGGGGTAACAGATGTGAGCTCTAGCTCAGAAAGTGTTTCATGACAAAACTTTTCTCTAGAACTTAAGTAAAATTTAGATCTCATTATTAGTTAAAATATGCTGATAACAATATAGCTTTATGACAGTAGCTAAGAAAGGTTCCAAAGTCATTTTTCATAAAATTCAGTAAATGATTTTTATCCTATTTTTCTTATCATCTACAAGGTAGAATCCAATTTTGGTAAGGAAGGGTTTAACTTTTCCTAATTTGAATGTTCTAAATAAGAGAGAATATAAAACATACTGGAGTTTCTTATGAGTTTTAAAAGATCAGAAAACTAATATTCTTGATACTATATTTGTTACGTAAGAAGTTGTGATTGCCCTCCTCCCAATATAGTTCTGACCAGTCAGAATCTGTAGGGTCTACAGTTGGAGTTGCTCAACACTGGACAAGCACTTTTGCTGACCTATCCTTGTGATTCAAAATATGTTTCTCATTTATTCTATACCTTGTATAATTTTTTCTTGGTTTGTCTCTATGAACTGGATTAGAAAGATAGTAGTTGCCAGTGTAGGCTTTCTTTCTTTCTTTCTTTCTTTCTTCGTTTCTTTCTTTCTTTCTTTCTTTCTTTCTGTCTCTCTCTCTCTCTCTTTCTTTTCTCTTCTTTCCTTTTTCCTTTCTATCTTTTTATTTGGGGGAATTATAACATAATTATATCATTTTGTCCTTCTCCTTTCCTCCCTTCAAACCTTCCCATGGACCCTTCTTGCTCTCTTTCACTTCATGGTCTCTTTTTGCACTAATTGTTGTTACATACATAAATGTATATTTCTAAATATAATCTATTAAGTCCCTATAATATTACTTGTATACATGTTTTCAGGGCTGAACATTTGGTATCGGATAAAAAATTGGTGTGCTCTTCCCTGGGGAAGACCATTTCTCCTGCTCTCAGCAATCTTTGGTTGCCCGTAGCTCTTCACATAGGCTTTCTAATGAACCCCAAACCTTGATGATATTCTGGAAAAAATGGCTGGATTCTTCATTTAATGTATCCAAATAATCTAATGAAAGATAACAAAAAAACCCTGTATTCATAGTTCGGCAATTATTTATTTGTGAAGTAATTATGCTGGAAAACAATGGAGAAAATGAACAATATTTTTTGGTAATGGAATCAATATTGCATTACAAAGCAAAACCTTCACAACAAGTTCTGCTACATAGATTTGTGTCAAAGTGAGAATATTTCAGGAGCTAAATCTTAGACACTTGCTTTCCCTGTCCTAGGCCTTTCTTTTTCTCTTATATACAATTTTTTTGCATTGCTGAACAAAGCTGCCATTGTACTCTATATTGTCAGTAAAGCTGTTTGTTAACAATTGAATCCACTTCCTAATATTGATTATTTTGAAGGGATACACTGAGATTTTAAAATTCTTTTCTAGTTTATTAAGTTTTAGACTTTTAAGAAACAATGAAGCCTATTTCAGACTTATTCAAGCAAAGAACACAGGCCAAGGTGTTGGATGTAGCAAGGTCTGAGAAACTTATGTAACTATTGAGAAATCAATGCATGTTGATTGAATGAGAGCATGTACCTCTATTATTTGAAATAGTGAAAGAGAAAAAGGAGGAATCTCTAATGGCATTGAGACATTTGAAGAAATGCCCAACATCCTTAATCATCAGAGAAATGCAACTCAAGATTACTCTGAGATTCCATCTCACACCTGTCTGAATGGCTAATATCAAAAACTCAAATGACAGTGCATGCTGGCAAGGTTGTGGAGAAAGAGGAATTCTCCTCCATTGCTAGTGGGAGTGCAACTTATACAACCACTATGGAAATTAGTCTGGTGATATCTACCCAGCCATACCACTTCTGGGTACCCACCCAAACGATTCCTCACCAAACCACAAGGACATATCTTCATCTATGTTCATAGCATCCTTATTTGTCATGGCTAGAAACTGGAAACAACCCAGATGTCCCTCAGCCGACGAATGGATAAAAAAATTGTGGTACATTTACACAATGGAATACTACTCAGCCATCAGAAACAACAAAATCATGCAATTCGCAGCCAAATGGATGAAACTAAAAAAAAAAAAAAAAAAAAATACTCATCTTGAGTGAGCTAACCCAGACTCGGAAACATGCACATGGCATCTACTCACTTATAATTGGATTTTAGCCTTATAGTACAGGATAACTATCCTACAACCGACACACCAAAAGGATCAGAAAAATAGACTTTGTTACCTATTAATGGGACAATTTTCCCTAAGGGTACTACCACGCAGGCCCCCAGTGCAAGAGGAAGCTCTTAGCCCTTATATGACAGTTGAACTGAGAGGGGCTGATATGTAGGGACACTCCACATCAGAGGAGTGGGATGGGTGGGAGAGGGAGGAGAAGTTGGGTGGGTGGAACCAGTAGGGACAGAAAGAGGACACTATGATGGAGATGTAACTTGAAATAATATAAACATTAAAAAAAAAGAATGAATGTATACAAAATAGAAAATGAGTGATAATTCATATGGAATTACATTGTACAGTGTTTCTTGAAAATATATTTGTGAAGTACAAGACAATATAATCTGAGGCCACAATATCATTTCATAATTTAATTAAAATGCAAGTTTTGCTTAGTTCAAAACAATTAAGAGAAATGAATAAACTTCTCAACTGAAATACAATGACAGATAAATATCAGAGAACCTAGTAGGTAGGTAGGTGTGTGTGTGTGTGTGTGTGTGTGTGTGTGTGTGTGTGTGTGTGTGTGTGTAAGTATGTGTTCCACTAGGTGTACAACTAAATTTGCGTAGTGTTTGTTTGGTATTGGCTAGCCAAATAAAATAATGATAGTCCAGTCTCTAATGCTAGTGCAGACTCTAGATTGATAGACTGTGCTTTTATTTTTTCAGTGTTTTACTGAAATCTTCTCTCCATGACTTTTTGCTTTCATTAATACTATACACTGCTCTCACTAAAAAATACTGTGCATCTGTCATTTTCCACAGTGTCATAATTTTCAATCGAGTCACTTTACTTTTGATTAGTAGTTTACTTTTGTTTTGAGACCAGATCTCAACATTTAGACATGTAACTTGCTATGAAGTCCAAGCTAGCCTTGAACATAGATCTCTGTCTCCACCTCCTGAGTGTTAAAATTAAAGGCATGTGCCACTATATCTAACTATTGACATTTTATTAAGTTTTTGTTTATTAGTGTGCATTAAGCTTATACAACAATGGGTTTTGTATGCCATTTCATGTATATATATATATAAAGCACTTTGTTCTTTATTTTGTTTAAACCCTTCAAATAGGGCCATTTTAGTTTTATATATTTACCCAGAACTATTTACCCACAACTATCCTAAAGTATTTATTAGTAATGTATCTATTCCTTAAAAAGGAATTTATAGTGCATACCACAGTGTAAACTCCTAAGATACAGTACATGTTTCCCAGCTTCAGAGTACTGGATAGACAAAACGAGTTGACATGTACAACCATACATTTTAGTATAGAAGCTTTCCTCAAACCCCAAGTGTCGCGTCCCCCTCGACCAGCAAGAAAGACGCAACTTGCAAAAGCTCTTCTCCAGCAGTTTATTCAGATCCCTTGAAAACAGTCTTCCGAAGTTTATTCAGGTCCCTTGAAAACAGTCTTCCAAAATACCCGGGCAGACCCAACCCACAGGCTAAATACTATATGAACAGCCAATCAAGTAAAGCCACGTGGTGCTATCTTAGAGGCCCACGTATGCGGAAGCAAGCCAGATCAGCAGTCTTAGCCAAATATGGACTTGTTTACCACCGAGAGTGCTCACCGTTGGGCTGGTGGAAGGCGGAAACCAGCACCATCTTTAGGGTGCGGCACGTCGCAGCTCTCTACACCCAAGACAGTTGAATTCCTAACAAGGTATGATTTATTGAAGTATCTCAGCAAAAAATATTTAGTAACTCTCTGAAAGATTGCTCCGGTTCTTAAAGTAAGTTCACCCGAAAGTAGAGTGAGAGATAGACAAAGACACAGCATGAGGTATCTGAAACTCGTTGGCCTTTATCTAGGGTGCAGATTTGTGTTCATTTTCTTCTCAACTTGTTCAGGCATGATCCTCTTCAAAGATCTTGGCCTTGTGGTTTTTGTAAGAAATATAATTGAAGTAGTCTTACCTGTGATCTGGCTATTTGTAAACACATAGAGAGAAGAATTGTACTTAGCACCCAACACTGTGCCTACTGGCGTGTCTCCTAAATTGGCAAATCCATGGCAACTTAAGTCACAGATAAAATCTGCTATTGGAGATGCATACAAATTGTGATGTTAATCAGATGAATTAAGCCAATAAATCAATGCATCCCAACAATCTGACACATTCCTGTCATTCCTGTGAAAGGAAACCTAGGAGTAAGAAAAGTTAAAGATAACATACATATATTTGAAAATTCAAACCTGAGCTTTTATTTTATAACTCCAAATCTTAGCAGTTTAACTATATATACAACTGCTATTGTGAAACCAGAATATTAATCATTCATGAATACTGGCTCATGAATCACTTCATTAATGCTGCTGCTAATGCTTATAAAACATTCCAACACAGGGCTTTCGTGATCTCTTTACATTTAGGCTACTTTGATCTTCATAAAACTTCCAAAATAGATATCATTATAATGCTCATTTTATAGGTGATATTTAAGTTGAAAGGGTTAAATAACTTAAGATTGCAATACAAGTATTAAATAAGTACTCAGATATGCAATTATCTAACTCTGGATAAGCTTAGGAGAAGTAGGATTATATGGAAAACTGTAAAGATTATTTTATTTAATGTTTTACTTTATTTTATATATTTTTGATATGTAAGAGTATTTTGCCTGCATGTATATGTATGCATTGTGTGCATGCAGTATTCATGGAGAGCAGAAGAGGACATCAGATCTCCTGGAGATGGAGTTACAGATAGTTGTCAGTGGCCATGTGGGTGCTAGGAACTCAACCCTGCACCCAACCATGGGTCTTCTACAGATCAGCAAGTGCTCTTAACCAATGAACCATTTCTTCAGTCCCATGATAGATTTTTGATCTTTGTTTTTATTTAATTTCTACCTCACTGTTTTGCTCTCATCCCCCTATCCAAATACTCCATTAGACTGATAGACATAAAATCATGTATGTTTCATGTAACTGAGACTATTTAATTAAGACACTTCTATCTCCAACAACTTGTACAGAAAATTTCTCTGGTGAACAAGATTGTGTATTTGGCACAACGGCTTCAAGTATGTGCTTTATTGTTAGCTTTTCTGTCTCTCTCTCTCTCGCTGTGTGTATGTGTATGTGTGTATGTGTATGTGTGTGTATGTGTATGTGCATGTATGTGTGAGTATGTGTGTGGTATGTATGCTTGGTATGTGTGTGTATGTATGTGTGTACGTGTATGTGTACGTGTGTGTGCGTGTATGTGTACGTGTGTGTATATGTATGTGTGCGTGTATGTGTGGTATGTGTGTGTATGTGTGTGTGCATGTATGTGTGTATGTATGTGTGTGTGTGGTATGTGTGTGTGTGGTATGTATGTGTGTGTATGTGTGGTATGTGTGTGTGTATGTGTGTGTGGTATGTGTGTGTATGTGTGTGTGTATGTATGTGTGTGTATGTATGTATGTGTGTATGTGTGTATGTATGTATGTGTGTATGTGTGTGTACGTGTGTGTATATGTATGTGTGTGTATGTACGTGTGTGTATGTGTGTGTATGTATGTGTGTGTATGTGTGTGTATGTATGTTTGTGTGTGTGTTTGTGTGCATTTCTCAATATTGGAGGTGGAACACAGGGTTTACAGACTCTAGACAAGTGCTCTTTGTGGGTTGTGCTTCCAGAGCAAGGGTATTCTTTTACACTCAGTACTGTTTGTTTTTCAGTGCTTCCTCTTTGACCCTCTCCTGCTTTGCCTCTGCTAGAGTCTGCTGTTTTTACATTTTTCTCTTTTAGTAATATTTCTTTTAAAATAGATTTAATTCTTTGAGAATTCTGCTGTTATTTCTTTTATATATATATATAAGTACTTTATTTTTTTGTTCAAGTTACATCTCAGTCACAAACCCTTCCCTATTCCCCCTTCCTGTTCCACCCTTCCACCCTCTTCCCCCCCAACAGCTTCCCTTTTCAATCCAACAAATGGTTCTTTCTCTTATAACAGTAAATTCTATACAAAACAGCAGAATTAAATATGCCACATTTATGAGAGTTAAATGGCCCAGTATACGTTCCCAATGTCCAGTTCATACATATTTGGCCCCTGACTTTAACCTTCTACCTTCTAACCCTCTCCATGAGTTTAAAGTTCTATAACTGACTTAGCTTTCATACTAACTTGCATCACTATTAAAAACATCTTCTTAGATCTAGAACGCCCTCTTGATTCCTAGACAACTCAAAATTTAGCTATGAGACTCAAGCTGTCTATTCTTCAACCATCTCAGAGAGCTGAGAAGGATAAATATATCTGATTATATAGGAAGTGCAGGGCCTGCAGCTTCCAATACTAAGAAATGACAAACCAGTGACTACCTGGACAGTTCCCATTTTCTCTCCAAACATTCCAGCATCAGTCTTCAGCCTTTTGGTCCTGTTTCTCTGACAGACATTTATTGTAGAGCAGGGATTATGAAGGACTTACCTACCCTGTCTTGGCAGAGCTAGGCTGTCGACTTCCCTGCTACCAAGTTTTGTCCTTTTTGGACAGCAGTCTGTCTGCAGTTGAAGCAAGGAGTTTTTACATGCCAAGAGATAAGCTTGCCACTAATTCAACCATCTCACACTGGAGATTCTTCGATGCTTTTCTTCTACTTGGAGTAGAATAGGGGGTGCTGTCAGGAGCTGATATGTCACAATATCAAAAAAGTCTTAATTTAAGACCACATCTTTGAATGCCATATTCTGCAGATCTCTTGGGGTTTTTGAAGATGCCCTATCTATCTCTTGTATTTAGATAAGCAAATGTTGCTTGTCTCTTAACAACTTGATTACTGAGTAGCTTAGAGAATATCTGTGATAGACTGTCTTAGTAGCTAACAAGGTGACATGCATGCATGACTAGGAGTCTGTTTTTCTTAACTATCCTAAACAGTTTAAGATGGTTGGTATCAAGAGGCCAGAGCTTCACATTTCATTTTTAAGTATCTCTAGGTACGATACCATTAGGAAGCATTACCTTAAATTTTGTATCAATATACAAAGATCTATTCAAATGTGGCTAAATATACTCTTAATTTTGTATCAATATACAAAGATCAATGCCTATGCGGCCCAATACAATCTTAATATTGCGTCCATATACAAGGGTCAATACCATTGTGGCCAACTATAATCTTAATTTTGTATCAAATTACAAATATCAATACCGACGTAGTCCAATACAATCTTATTTTTGCACAATAAACAATGGTCAATACCACTTTAGCCAAATATACTACTAATTTTATATCAATATACAAGGTATAAGGGTATATTCAATAATCTGCCCCTTCTACTTGGTCCTTCCTGTGCTATGTCTATGTCTCAATTTTTCTCAAGTCCGTGCATTCCTACATAGGAGATAAAGAAGGATACAGAAAAGGAAAAGAAGGAATACCCTGGGTCTAACCTCCAAAACCCATTAAACAGGACCATTTAACAACTTGTAATCTCTTCCCCTAAATAACAGAGTTTTCAGTTGTCCTGTTATTTCTTATTTTCCTTTCTTCCACAGTTCTTATGATCCTTCCTTCTAAACACAAAATATTCTACTTATAATTGTTTAGGTCATTTGTTTCTTTTTTCCCATGAGTTAACTTCACAGATCCTTTTTCTTTCTCACTTGAGCAATAAAAACCAAAATGCTGAATAAGTCTTTGAAAGAACTTGGTAAGTTTCTTTTTTAATGTTGACATTAATTACAGTAGACAGTGCCCTCTTTTTACTTTTAATGGACACATAAAAGACACTTCCTACTAATCTGCTCAAATCATGCCTTCTGAGACCAGTGAATTTGTTCACAATATGGAAAAGCACATGTGATTTTTTTTTAATTTATTTTTTCAAGTTTCATCTAGGTCTAAGTCCCCTCCCTCCTCCCCTCCATGTCCGGCCCTCCCTCTCTCCCTCTTGCCCATCTCCATCCTCTCCTTCTCCTGGTATAATGGGAGCCCCCACCTATCAAACCCTGTCAGTTCATCAGTCACATGAGGGCTAAGAGTTTCCTCTTGTACTGGGGCTTGATATGGCAGCCCAACTAGGGTAAGATGTTCCACTAACAAGCAACAGGGTCCATGACTCACTGCTGGGTTGAGTTTTTTTGTAGGATAGTTATGCTAGGTTCCTGTCTGTTTGGGTCAGTGGGTTGTAGGATGGTTGTCCTGTGCTATATGGTTAATATCCACTTATAAGAGAGTACATACCATGTCTATCTTTCTGGGTCTGGATTAACTCACTTAGGATAAGCTTTTCTAGATCCATCCATTTGGTTGCAAATTGCATTGTTTCCTTGTTTCTGATAGCTAAGTAGTATTCCACTGTGTAAATATACCATAGTTTTTTTTTTTAACCATTCTTCTGTCGAAGGATATCTGAGTTGTTTCCACTTTTTGGCTATTAAGAACAAAGCTGCTATGAACATTGTTGATACAATATCCTTGTAGTTTGGTGGATTATCTTTTGGATATATGTCCAGGAGTGGTATGGCTGGGTCTTGAGGTTAGAACTATTCTCAATTTTGTAAGATATCGTCAGATTAGTTTCCAAAGTAGTTATACAAATTTGCACTCCCACCAGCAATGAAGGAGTGTTCCTCTTTCTCCACATCCTCGTCAGCATGTGCTATCTCTTGAGTTTTTTATCTTAGCCATTCTTATAGATGTGAGATGGAATTTCAGAGTCATCTTGAGTTGCATTTCTCTGATCACTAAGAATGTTGAGCATTTCTTCATGTACTTCTTGGCCTTTAGAGATTCCTCTTTTGTGAATTCTTGGTTTAGTTCTGTACCCCATTTTTTTCCTTTATTTTTTATTTCTTCAAGTTACATCTCAATCGCAGTCCCCTCCCTATTCCCCCTCCAGTCCCACCCTCCCACCCTCAACCCCCCATCCTCTTCCCTTTTTTTTTTCTTTTAAGTTTAAGGTATATCTTATTTCCCCCTACAGTTTCCCCTTTCAGTCCAACAAATGGCCCTTTCTCTTATAATAATAAATACAATACATCTGTACCCCATTTTTATTGGATTAATTAGTTTCTTGCTGTTTAATTCCTGGAGTTCTTTATATATTTTGGATATTAGCCCTCTGTTGGAAGTGGGGTTGGTAAAGAGCTTTTCCCATTCTGTAGGTTGCCATTTTGTTCTAATGACAGTGTCCTCTGCCTTACAGAAGCTTTCCAGTTTCAAAAGGTCCCATTTATTGATTGTTGGTCTTAGAGCCTGAGCTATTGGTGTTCTGTTCAGGAAACTGTCTTCTGTGCCCAAGAGTTCAAGACAAGGCTTTTCTTCACTTTCTCTTCTATTATATTTAGTGTGTCTGGATTTATGTTGAGGCCTTTGATCCACTTGGACTTAAGTTTTCTGCAGAGTGATAAATATGGGTCTATTTGCATTGTTCTACATGTTGACATCCAGTTAGACCAGCACCATTTGTTGAAGATGCTTTCCTTTTTCCATTGTATGGTTTTGGCTTCTTTGTCAAAAATTAAGTGACTGTAGGTATGTGGGTTTATTTCTGGGTCTTTGATTCTATTCCATGGATCAACTGGTCTGTTTCCATGCCAGTACCATGCTGTTTTTATTACAATTACTCTGTAGTACAGCTTGAAATCAGGGATGGTGATACCTCCAGATGTTCTTTTATTGTACAGGATTGATTTAGCTATTCTAGGTTTTTTGTTTTTCCATATGCAGTTGAGAATTGTCCTTTCAAGGTCTATAAAGAATTGTGTCAGTATTTTGACAAGAATTGCATTGAATCTGTATATTGCTTTTGGTAGGATGGCCATAAGCAGGGGAGATCTTTTCAACTTCTGATATCTTCTCAATTTCATTCTTTAGGGACTTGAAGATCTTGTCCTACAGGTCTTTCACTTGCTTGGTTATAGTTACCCCCAGGTATTTTATGTTATTTTTGGCTATTAGTGAAGAGTGTTATTTCCCTAATTTATTTTTCAGCCCACATGTGATTTTTTTTGCCCTTCTTTTGTTTCTTTTCTTTTTTTTTTTTTGGCTTACTCTTGGCATTTACTGGTCTTAAAAAACAAAATATATGCATTATGAAAAGGACAGAAATGAAATGAAAAAAATAATTCTTAATGAAATGATTACAAGAAATAAAATCACTTAGAGGGAGATAAATCTTATTATATTTATGATAGCTTACAAGTATTTTGATAGGTTTTAGGATTGCATGGGGGAGATAATCACTTAAAGCTGTCTAGTAACTGTATGAAGTGGAGGGAAAAGAGTGTAATAACCTTGTGATAGAATTCCCTAGGAAGCACAGACATAAATGATTGTAAGGTGGCAACAGAAGTGATGAATTCATCAGCTTGTGTCCTCTTTTACATTTGCTTTCCTATAACTGAAATATTAAGAGATGTCCAAAAGAAGAGATGAAATTGTTTTTCAAATGAATACTATCAATCATTTTAAGATCTAAAAATTAGATGAAATTTACTCAGATGATTATGATAAAGAGAGCAGAGGATGGGATAATTTGTCTTGAAATGATGCCAACACTTCAAGACAGAGAGAGAAAGAGAAAGTATAATAATTAGTGGAGGCTAAACTGGCTTGACATTTTGGAACAAGGTTGAGCAACGTTAAATATCCTGAGGTATTTGGGGGAAACTGAGTGAACAGATGTTTTTAACCTCATTTGGGAAACATAAAGCTCAAATTCTAATAGCTGGGATGGGCAGCATTATAACAGAGAGATAGAAGTAACCACTAGCTGCATTCATCTGAAATAAATTTACATAGACATCTGCATGTGTTTGTGGATTGGTTTCCATCACTCAAATGTCCACAGTGATCCAAAGGAGAACTAGCAACTGCTGGCATTGCTAGTGTTGCAGGTAGAACAAGAGTAGTCAATATTTTCTGTTGGCCAAGTTCAGAGATTTAGGATAATGAATCTGTGAAAAGAATAATACTTAAAACTTTGATTTTAGAATGTAACCATAGCCCAGAGAACAAAAAACAAAACACCTCTAAAGAGAAGGCAGAATTTATCAAGGGATGAATGATGTTGGTGTTCTACAAATTAGAGTATGATTAATTTAAAACTCTGCAAACAAAAAAGCAAAGAAAAGCAAAAACTCATAATTGATGACTTAGAAATGCAAATTACCTAGATATTATTTATACAAAGTTTAAATTTGTTTGTTCTAATGATGTCAAGTAAAGCAAATGACTAAAGGGAAAATCCTGGTCTACTGGAAAAAAAGAAATCTAAACGATGTAATATAAGAGATTGGGGTTGAATCTTTAGTTTTGGCAAAATGCTACTTTAAAAATTATTAAACTATTTGAGCCTCATTCTTCTTTTTATTAGGATATATAATTGCTCAAAACATTATATTTCTTTGTGTTATTTAAATACACATATAAAATATATCTTGATTATATTTCTCTCCATTGCCCTCTTTTGCGCACTATCGCACACCTACTGCTCTCCTTCCTCTACCCAAATAGTACTTTCTACTTGGGCATTTTGCAAAATCTATATGACACACATGAAGTAAATCATGTACCATTTACCTTTCAGAGTCTAGTTTATTTCTCTTATGATTTTCATTTCTATTTTCCTGCACATATGTTACAATTTATTTTTATGACTGAGCAAAACTCAAATTTGTATATGTACCACATTTTCTTTATTCATTCATCTATTGATAGACATATAGGCTGATTCTATTTCTTAGCTTTTGCCACTATTGTGGAGATAAGCACAAATGTGCATGTGTCTTTGTTGTGTGAAAATCTCAACTCTTTCACATACTGGACCATATAGTAGTTCTATTTTTAATCTTTTGATAAATATCTGTCCTGATCTCCATGGTGGCTGAAATAATTTATTTATCTACTAACAGTGCATAAGTATTTTTCTTCATTGCATCTTTTTCGGCATTTGTTGGTTTTTGTTTTTCCTGATGATAGCAATTTTGAATGAGGTGAGATGAAATCTCAATGTAGTTTTGATTGGTATTGCCTGATAGCTAAAGATATTCAAAACTTTTTTATAAATTTATTGGACATTTGTGCTTTTTTAAAGAGAACTATTTGGTTAATCTGATTATATATTATTTGGATTAGTTATATACATTATATATTATATCATATACATAATTTTGTGAGTTATTTATATATTCTTGTTACAAATCTTGTTAGATGAATGGTATCAATTTACCTGCATTTCATAGGCTGCCTTTTCACTGGGTATCCAATTTGCTGTACAGAAGCTTTGATGGAATCTCATTAGTCAGTTCTTGAGATTATTTCTTGAGCAATTGGAGTTCCTTTCAGAGACCCGTTATATACTTTAGCATCTTGAAGCCTAAGTTTTCCTCTAGAGGTTTCAAAGTTTTTGGTCTCATGTTAAAGTGTCTGATCTATTTTGTGTTTTTGTTTTCTTTGTTTTTCTGTACAAGTTGAGAAGTAGGAATCTGTTTCATGCTTCTACATGTGGATATTCAATTTTCCCAACATTATTTCTTGAAGAAACTATCGTTTTTCTAGCTTGTGTTTTGGAGGTCTTGGCCAAGAATCAGATAGATATTGCTGCATGGGTTCACTTGTAGGTCTTGCATACTATTATAATGGTCTGTATGTGTTTATGTTCTAGTACCAGTACATTTTATTACTATGTGAGCCTATGTTTTCTGACATGTACATAAGACTGCTAATTATTTTGGTTTATAACATTGTTTTATACACTTTTTAAATCTAGAAATTATTATTGTTATAAATATTCTAGGCTGAAGAGATGGCTCAGTGTTTGAGTGATTATTGCTCTTGCAGAGGACCCTGGTTTGATTCCCAGCACCAATGTGGTGGCTCATAACCATTTGTATCTCTAATTACAAGGGGATTCAATGCCATCTTATTACCTCTGTGGGCACCAGGTGGCACATGATGCACACATGTACACAGAAATCACACTTACTTATACATATAAAATAAGTCTTTAACAATTAAAATGTATTATACATATTCGTGGTCCATGAGTGGGATTTAAATGTCAGCTTCAATTATTTTGTGTATATTACTATCTCCCAGACCTTTTGTTGATTGCTACCTGGAATCATACATCATTCTTTGACTTGGCATCTCTACTTGAATATCTAGCACAAGCATACCAAAACTGAATCTTTATTCTTATCTCTTTCTATTTTTTTTCGTTCCTCAGTGAATGGTATCATTATCCACATGCTTCCTAAGAAAAACATTTCAAAAATCTCAACACTTCATTTTCCTTTCATTTACTTGTTCTATAAATGAAGTTCTGTTCATTACAACTTAGGAATTTGTTCTTCACTATTCTCAAGCAAGTGTCTTCATTCTGGCACAATGATCAATTGCTTAAATTATCCCCAGACAGAACAAGACCAAACGAAACTCCTAAAATTGCTCTTATATTCCAAAGACTTTCTTTCTAGTTCTTTCTGGAACCATTTAGAGTATCTTTCCAACTATAAATGGAAAGACTTTACTCCTCTGCTTAAAATCTTTCCACAACCTCCCTCCCCATTTTCTAATGAATCATGTCTAATTTGAGTACTTTACCATAATGTGGTCTCTGCTTCTTGCCTCTTAACCTTTATAAAGTGTTAATCACTGCACTTTAGTAGGTAAAGTTGTGAATGGCAGTGGAGATTTACAAATATTTCTAAATGAAACATTAAACACAGAAAATAGAACACATCACCTGATGTATGTTATGTTTTGTTGTTGTAGTAGCTAATTCATAGATCCATATGTGTGCATGTATATATGTGTATATATGCACATATATAAGTACACATACATATTAGGTATCGTTGAAAATTTACTAATTATACTCACACTCTGATGCCTTTTTCTTATTGCCATTTCTGTGTGACAATAAATATTAGTGTACTGTTTGTAGATCTTTCAAATGTATATTGGATTTTCTTTCCTCTTGGGATATTGCCAGAACAAGTTCCAAAAATGAAGTTGTGCAAGGAGAATTCTGAGTGCTTGTGAGATTATAAAACTGCAAGAAAACAATTTTCTTCAAAAGCACAGGATTGTTCTTGGAATGTATTTTTGTGCTCCTCCAGGTGTACCAGATAGGAGTGAATTTACAACAGATTATAAATTACAACTGCCAATTGTTATTTGTTTATATGCCTCTATGGAAAAACATGTTTTGCCGCGTGTAGATTGTCCTTGTGATTATACACTTTAGTCATGTGAATCTTCTTAACCCTCAGAGTATAAACTGTCTGATGATCTCAATAAAGTTGGCTATTCCATGAGACTTTAGTCCTCTCATTTTTAGGCTCCTTTTTCCCAGGTTTCACTGCCTCTAGAGTGGTAAATAGGCGATCTAGTCAGTCACATTTCTTAACATATCTTTACTTTATTTGGACTGTATATGTCTTAATCTTTATTGATTTAACTTACCAGTCACATCCTTCGGAAAGTTATTTTTGGTCCTAACATAGTTTTCAAATTAAGAGATAATGTCATATGTGGGGCTTTCTAATCTTTCATATTTATATCAATTTTCCATATGCTTTGGTATATTGTAATTTTCTGGTTGGGTATTCTCCTCTCATTAAACAAGCATCTCTTAAGACAAAGAATATATATTACTATCATGTTCAGTTTACCTTCCATAAACTGATGACTCATGCAAGATAATCTGCAAAATCTATCTGACCAGTAAATTTGTAGACACATATAATTCTTGGATTTGACATTTCAGAGAAGATTTATGATAAGTGTGTAAAAGAGTTGACTGCTACAGCCTAGTCATCAATGTACCTGTTTCAAAGTGCTTCTGTCTGTTATTGATAAATCTCAACACTTATGTTATGATTTTCCAATTGGTGCCAAAATATAAGAAATAAACATTACCCACTGAGGTTTGGGTGGTTTCTTTTAGGTTCTTGCTGTGCATCTGCAAGCCTGTGAATCAAATATAAAATAAACAACTATTTAGTCTTCAAATATTTGGCTGTCTGCCATAATGATATAATACCATTTCACATTGCTATTTTATTTTAATCCAGGTGTTTCAACATTGGATGTTGAAACATTTTGAATATTAAACACTTGTGTTGCCTTTATATCACAAATTTTAAATAATCTCTTTATCAACATGCAACTATCAAAACACACAGTAAACTACCCTTCCTTTGGTATTTTCAATAAACTAAAGTTATCATGTTTCTCCAAAATGATGTTAACACATGGAAATAAGACAGTACCAAAACCACCAGTTTTCTTAGGACCAAAAACAAAAGAGGAGAAAAAAAAATCAACAACCTAACTACTTACCTAATGAAAACAAATCAATGGTAAGAAAAAGGACATTGTTATAAATGCCCTAGCTTTGCTGATTAACCATCTCATTTTTCTTTGTAGAATAAAAAATAAATTGGAAGAGAATCCTTTGGGCAAGTGGCTTTCTGAATTGTGTTAATGTATGATTTTAATTTTAAATTTATATTTCCAGACACTGTTAGAAATTCTTTCACTGTTATAATTCTAGTTTTAAATCCCCTTTAGAGTTCAGTTATCACTTTATGTTTTGAATTTATTGAAAAAGCTATATTAACTTTAAATTAGATTGTGTCCCCTCCTGTTATCATGTCTCCTACAGTCGCTATTACCTACCCTGCCCTTTTCCTGGTAGTACTCCCTCCTCTTTCCTTCTCAAAGAACTGTTCCTTATTTCAAAGCGTCTTTGCAGTGACAGATATTCATTCCTTTTGAAGAAATTAGGGTACAAAGAATTATTTCATTTTGCTTCAATCACTTTTCATTGATTCACTCAAGAAATATCTTTTGAACTACTACTAAGTAGTATTATGCTTTCTATGTGCTTGAGAGAATAGAAACCCAAACATTTCTGCATTTGTATGGAATATTACAAGGATAGCTTGAGTCTCCTTTTGAAAAATCTGAATAGTCTGTTTTAATGCATGTTCTTGAATGTGAATGTCTTCTATCTGTGACATCACTCCAGAAGGCAGTTCACTCAGGAAGACCAGATTTAATGAACTCTCAAAAAGTTATATTAAAATTGGATTATATCATACTCAGATATAGGAAGGCAAAATAAAAATTATTATTTTATATGCATACCCATGACATTGAATAGTTTAAACTATATTATTAAACAATAGCACAATTATAGATATTTAGTTTGGTAAAATGACTTGAGAGAATATGGTTTGTAGAAGGCTGATTATTGCCATTCATAAAGAAACACTTCTGAAATACCTTTTATTTTGTAGCTGGTGTGGAAGCAGATGGGGAAGATAAAAGAAGGAGTAGGATGTATATTAGATCCTAAAGTAGCCATTGACTATTAAGATTAGTAAGTTAAAAATAATCAAAGAACTCAAATCTACTTTGTGTTTATGTAAAGCTGATTTCAAGTTTTCATGATATTACTTTACTGTCTTCCATAAAAGGTTAAGAACTTAATATTCTTTAAGAATTATTCCATGATTTGATTTTGTGGCACTTATGTTTTTAATTTTGTCAACATTTACAGGAGATTCTTTAACATACACATCTAATTTACAAGCAAGCTTTAATCTTCACAATCACAAGTAAATTTATTAGCATTTAGTATGTTGACAGATGTTTGGTATTTAAACAAATTAGAGCAAATTTTGTAGGCAAGAATGAACTCTTTATAATTCTTGATCACATTTCCATTCACTACTGGATTTTTTTAATTCATAGAAAGGTATATAGTGAATAAATCCATAATGTTAAGACAAAATGGAATCATATCTGCAGGAGAGCAAAAACGGTTTAAGTTTTCTAGCAATCCCCAATTCACATCAACTATTTGTTAACAGTCTTAAGGGTAGAATTGTTTGCATGCTAAATTACCTGCATAAAGATATCTCTTCGTTTCTTTTGTTTGTCAAAGAAGTGGATGTTAAAAATTAATTTTAAAGTTAGCATACAAGGTAATAGGGTCTGTGATATTTTCAGACATATATATCATTATGCTTTGTTCTAATCTTCCCCCTCCGTCACTATGCTCCTGATTCCTTTCTAACCTGTCTAGCTTTTTTCTCTCCATTCCCCTTTGCTTTGCTTCCACACTACATGTATTCTGTTTTCTTTTCATTTCCCTTTCTCTCTTCTGCTTTAAGATCTTTTCTTCCCTTCCATGATCCCCCCCATAGATTCATTCCCTATACACACATTAGCTAGAAAACAGAATTAGGTGTCAGTTGACAGATAACTGGATAAAGAAAATGTGGTACTATTTTGTTTTCTCCAGTTACTTCTAGAACATAGTTTCCTCCCTCCTCTCCTCCTGGCCCCTCCGTTCCTCTCTCTTTCCCTCTCTCCCTCCCTCCCTCTCTTCCTCCCCCTCCTCCCTCCCTCCTTCCCTTCTTGTTCCTCTACTTGGTACTCTCCTTCTCCTCAGATAAGTTGGGCCCTCACATATCATACTCCCTCAGATCTTTTGTCATGTGAGGGCCAAGAGCTTCCACTTGTACTGGGGCTTGATAAGGCACACCATCTAGGGTATGGTGTTCCACAAAACTGAAGTAGATTCCATGACTCACTGGTGGGTAAAATTTTTCCTAGGATAGATATGCTAGGTTCCTATCTATTTGGGTGTGTGGGTTGTAGGATAGTTATCCTGTGATGTATGGTTAATATCCATTTATAAGGGAATACATACCATGTTTATCTTTCTGGGACTGTGTCAGCTTGCTTAGGATGAGCTTTTCTATACAACGGAATTTCATTCATCCATGTTAAAAACTGAAATCATAACATTTGCAGGAAAATGGATGGAGCTTGAGATGATTATGTTAAGTGAAATAATAAAGACTGAGAAAGACAAACACCTCACATTTTCTGTCATATGTGGAAGCTCGATTTAAAGAAGTAGTTTTTCAGTAGGTGAAGCATTTATAATATTTAACATACTAGTCTACTAACAGCATCATATATTGAATTCCATTATATTTTTCTAATAGAATTCTTTTGAAGGATTTTTGGGTAATTTTTTTGCTAATATGACTTTTAAATACTTCTTAAATTGTAAGCTAATGATTCATAATCCCATATAACATTTAATGTGCATATAAATGCACATATATGAAACTATTTTTATATGTGCACATGTATATATATATATATATATATATATATATATATGTTGCAATTTTTGCTTTTTAAGTTTGGTTATTTATAATTTCATTATTCCTCCTCTATCCTTTTTATCCTTTCACAGTTATTTGACTTATGGGTTATTTTATTTTGTTTTATCTCTTAGCTTCCTGAACTTTTTTGTAGAGTGGAATTTCAAAAAAAAGCATCTTGAGGAGCTGACTTCTTTAATGTTTAAAAATCTCTCCCTATTACAGATCTTCTTAAACAACAATGTGTCTACCAGCCTAGGCCTGATCCTTAGAACTTATAGACAATATTCCATTGCCCTCTGGCACTAACTACTCATGTGGAGACTTTGAGTCCCCTCTACAACTCCACTTTGATTTGTGACTTGATTTTTCTGCCTGGATGCCTGAAGAATTATTCATTTATACTTAAAAATTTATTAAGCCCTTATATTAGAGCTTCAACAAATTTTTGCTAGTGTATCTTTTGACCTTAAGGTTATCATCTTTACTTATTTACTTAATATTTCCAAACAGTTCTCACTACTAGAAAGTTTTATGCTTGAGTATTCTTTCATATTTGAACTGTTGTATTACCTACTTTGGGAACATTACTTATGCACATGATTTTATTTTCATACAGGGAATTGTTGTAGTTACCCTCTGTATGTCTGAATATCAGATGTTGAAATTTTCCTTTTTGTTGTTGTAATATAAGAGTGGCAATTTGGTTAGAAATAAATTTTTATATCTCACCTAATTACTCTTTTGCGATTTTTCACTAAATGGAAATAACCATATGCAGCAATAAAAACAGTAAATATTATAATGTATAATAGTAAATAGTAAAATATACAACACAATATTTCTGTATCTAAATTTCTCTATATACTTTACCTACATGATTATTAATTGATTTCTCATTTCATATTATTTTTATTTATCTTATTTTTGAGTTTATAATAAAATTACATTTCTCCCTTCTCTTTCCTCCCTCCAAAACCTCACATATATTCCTCCCTCTATCTTTGAAAATTATAGTGTCCCTTTTCAGTAATTTTTATTGCATGTATCTATGTATATATATATATATATATATATATATATATATATATATTCATATATAAGCTGTTCTGTCCATATAATGTTCCATGTATGTATGTTTTCAGGGCTGTGATGATTCCAACGACTTAGGTCATGAAAAAGAGTGATGAAGGAAGATAGCCTAGGTCTATGGCTTTCTAAATAACCTCTGTGAAAAGAGAAAGAAATGAGATGGGACCTGTGATTGTTTTGGCCAGTTGCCTGAAGTCACATGTTGCTTCCTCTGTAGTGAAAGGAATCCCAAGCTGATCCAAGACATTTCTCTGACTCAAAACAAAACAAGCTACTCCCAAAACTGAACTAGAAAAGGTAATGAGCTGAGTCTTAAAGGGTAAATTTTGAGGCTGGAAATAATGAATGTAAAGAAAAAGCATCAGAAGCTTGAGTAGGAATAATTTGGTTTCATAATACTAAGTCATTTACGTATATAGAGAAATATTAGCATCATAGACCTTTCTCAAAAAAAGGGAGAAAAGAAAAAGGGGCAACAAGAAAGTTGTAAATTCAGTAGCATTTAGAAATTATTTAAATCTTATAAACGGTAATAAAAATTATATAATTCTGCAAAAAATCCATAATTGTTTTGATGGTTTTTAAAAAGAAAACAGTTTCCCTTAGCACACAGATCAAGGTATAGTCCATTATGACTGAAAAGTTAAGACAGCAGAAGCTTAGGGGAGCTTGCCATGCTGCGCCCACTATCAGCAAGCAGAGATGTTAATGATCAGCTCACTTTCTCCATCTTATACAATCCTGGATACCCACAAAGAGAACAATTTCACCCTGATGAAATTAGCTTTTTCCACGTTAATTAACATAATCAATATATGCCTTCACAAGCATAGTCAGTGGCCCATCTTCCAGGTGATTCTTGATTCTGGTAAATTGACAATAATAACCACCACAAAAATCACTTCTTTTTCACTTTCAACACATTTCAAAATATCTCATGAGATATTCCAAACTTGCAAATACATGTTTTATGTTCTATATGACTTTCCTCACCTTGATGTTAATGTTAAGTGTTCTGAGTAATGTAATGAAAGGGTAACATAAGATTCTGCTATCATATCTTTCTCTCTGGAGAAAATTTCATTGAGAAGATGGGGAGTCTCTCCAAATGGAAAGCTGCAGATAGTGCTCTTGCTGAGATTTACACACCCACTCACCAATCATTCCGTCCTAACCCTGGTGTTCATACTTGAGAGAGGTGCTTCTGATAGCAGGGTTGTGTTTTTCGCCCTGTGGTCCTGCTGAGTTTGGAGGTATTGCTATAGTGGTCTTTTTTTTAAATTCATTTATTTATTGCTTCAGGTTACATCTCCATCATAGTGTCCTCTTTCCACCCTTCCCAGTCCGGCCCTTCCACCCTCTACCCCCTAAACCTTCCATCCCACTCCTCTGGAGTGGAGTGTCCCTACATAACAGTCCCCCGCCCCAGTTCAGCAGTCATATGAGGGCCAAGAGCCTCCTCATACACTGGAGGCCTACAAGGCAGTACCACCATAAAAAAGTGTCTCAATGACAGGGAGAGAAGACAAACAAACAAAAAGAAAAAAACAAAACAAAAAAGTCTATGTCCATGTCCCCTTTGGTGTGTTGGTTATAGTATAGATATCCTGTACTATACATATAGCTAAAATCTGACTATAAGTGAATAGATGCCATGTGCATCCTTCTGAGTCTGGGTTAGCTCACTCAGGATGACCTTCTCTAGTTCCATCCATTTGGCTGCAAATTGCATAATTTCATTGTTTCTGATAGCTGAGTAGTATTCCATTGTGTAGATGTACCATAGTTTTTTAATCCATTCTTCGGTTGAGGAACATCTGGGTTTTTCCAGTTTCTACCTATTACAAATAAGGCTGCTATGAACAAAGATGAGGCAACTAACTTCCTTGTGATTTGGTGAGGAGTTATTTGGATGTATACCCAGAAGTGGTATGGCTGGGTCCTGAGGCAGAGCTATTCCAAGTTTTCTAAGATATTGCCAGACTGACCTCCATAGTGGTTGCACAAGCCTGCACTCCCACCAGCAGTGGAAGAGAGTTCCCCTTTCTCCACACCCTCGCCAGCATGTGCTGTCACTTGAGCTTTTGATCTTAGCCATTCTGACAGGTGTGAGATGGGATCTCAGAGTCGTCTTGAGTTGCATTTCTCTGATAATTAAGGATGTTGAGCATTTCTTCAAGTGTCTCTCGGCCTTTAGGAATTCCGCCTTTTTAGCTCTTTCCCCCAATTTTTAATTGGATTATTTGGTTTCTTGGCATTTAATTTCTTGGGTTCTTTGTAAATTTTGGATATTAGCCCTCTGTCAGATGTGGGGTTGGTGAAGATTTTTTTCCCAATCTGTAGGCTGCCGTTTTGTTCGAATGATAGTGTCTTTTGCCTTACAGAAAGGTTTCAGTTTCATGAGGTCCCATTTATTGATTGTTGGTCTTAGGTCCTGAGCTGTTGGTGTTCTGTTCAGGAAGTTGTCACCTGTGGCAATGAGTTTGAGGGTTTTTCCCACTTTCTGTTCTAGTAGATTTAGTGTGACCAGGCTTATGTTAAGGTCTTTGATCCACTTGGACTTAAATTTTGTACAAGGTGATAAGTATGGGTCTAATTTCATTCTTTTACAAGTCGACATCCAGTTGGACCAGCACCATTTGTTGAAGATGCTGTCCTTTTTCCATTATGCGGTTTTGGCTTCTTTGTCAAAAATTAGGTAGCCATAGGTGTGTGGGTTCATTTCTGGTTCTTCAATTCCATTGATCCACTGCTCTGTTTCCATACCAGTAGCATGCTGTTTTTATTAATATTGCTCTGTAGTACAGCTTGAAATCTGGGATGGTGATACCTCCAGATGTTTTTTTATTGTACAGGATTGATTTAGCTATTCTGGGTTTTTTGATGTTCCATATGAAATTGAGAATAGCTTTTTCCCGGTCTATAAAGAATTGTGTTGGTATTTTGATAGTATTTGCATTGAATCTGTATATTACTTTTGGTAGGATGGCCATTTTTATTATGTCGATCCTACCTATCCATGAGCATGGGAGATCTTTCCATATTCTGATGGCCTCTTCAATTTCTTTCTTTAAGGGCTTGAAGTTCTTGTTTTACAGGTCCTTTACTTGCTTGGTTAGAGTTAACCCCAGGTATTTTATATTGTTTGTGGCTATTGTGAAGGGAGTTGTTTTCCTTATTTCTTTCTCAGTCCATTTATTTGTTGTATAAAGAAGGGCTTCTGATGTTTTTGAATTAATTTTGTATCCAGCCACCTTGCTGAAGGTGTTTATCAGCTGTAAGAGTTCTCTGTTGGAATTTTTGGGGTCGCTTATCGTCTGCAAATAGGGATAATTTGACTTCTTTGCTTCCAATTTGTATTCCCACTATGGTTGTCTTTACTCATTTTCTACCATGGAACAATTTCCTGTGGCAAGGGTGGCATTGTCCCTAGTTCTGTCTGAACCTCACTCTATCTATTTGGAACTACTTCCTATTTTGAGTTCTGAGCTAAACAATTTCCTCAATTTTTCTTCTTTGCTTATAACTCACCTTTTCTAACCTAATTATTATGTTGGTTCATCCATAATAGTGTGTCTTATATGCCTCAGTTCATGGAACATGCTATTATTACAATATAAAAAAGCTAACTTCCACATAAATTTTTATATACTTCCAAAATTTTCTAGAGAAAACATTTAAGTTAAGGTAGGAAAGTATTTCCTACAGATACTATGAATTTAGAACAGGCCTACACCTGTGCACTATTAATATTTGAATCAAATTTTTGTTTGAGAGACTATTCTGCAAGTTGCAGATTATCTAGCATTATCATTTGTATCTACCACCCAAATACTCATCATGTTCTCTCACTTATGATGATCAAAAGGGTTTCTATACAATGCCAATATTTCTTGTTAGGTAATGAGAAACCTAAAATTTATGTGAAATGATTCTATTTAAAAGTAATTTAATAGGACTAAATACTAGAATATGTGCATGTGTGTTATAAAATGGGTAAGTAAAAACGCTCAAATATCTTTTTATCACTCCCAAGATATAATCCATTGAAAATCGCCAAGGGGGTGTAATAGTTAAAGTGTATTCATTCTAGGTTTTAATGTAGATTAAACTGAAATAGAGACAAACCAATGACTCTGGCTTCTGATTTCTATCTTCTAACCAAGATCTTGAACAGTTTATATATCTTGAAAACAAGCAGGGATGGGGGGGTAGGGAATGATTGATAGCAATCAGAAGAAAACTTTGAGGACTCTACTCTCTCCTTTTACCACATGGATCCTGTGGATCACACTCAAGTCATCGGGCTTAATGGCAAATGGCTTTACCAACTGATAAATATTGCTGGAATCTAACCTGTGGTCTTCTCAGGAGGCAGTACAATTTTTTAAAAGGTCTAGGTGTGAGGAATTCCAGTCACTGGGGACATGATCTTTAAAGGGCTATTGAAACCTTGGCCCCATCTTGACTATCTTTGCATCATTACTGCTATGATATGAGTGAATTACATCCTCTTTAATGCTTTCTTGGCCATGATGCTCTGCCTTGAAATAGGAACTTAAAACACAGGGCCAAGCAATCATGCAATGAAAACAAATGGTAAAGATTTCTTTTTACTTCTTCAAATACACTTTAATAGTGCTTGAAAGTCCACAAAGTTTCTTGATGAAGTAAGTGAAAATAAAGATTACAATTGTACATACCATATTGAGTGAATTTATAATTTATAATCAACAATATAGAGATTATCTCTGAGAAAAGAGATACAAGGTAATTAAAAGGTTTTGTTTTGAGCTTCTGGTTTTTTCTCTAGTTTATAAAATACATATGACAACATACTAAAATATTTTCTAGCTCTTTCTATTGACAAATTTCTTCTGGTAGAATTTGAGATAAACATTTGATCGCTGGCACAAGTAGATGGCATGCCTTAATCCTACATTTAGAGATTAAATGTGACAGAGTTTATTCCAGCTTGGCAGTGGCATCAGAACAAAAGATTAACAGAGTGATCAAGGGATAAGGAAATGGTCTCATTGTACATAAACTTCTTTATTACTTGCTTTTCTTTTGCTGAGATAAGACACTGTGACTATGTCAGCTTATAGAAGAAAGTAATATATTGGGGCTTACGGTTTCAAAGGGGTGGTGTCCATCATGTAGGGAAAGCATGGCAGCAAGAAGCAGGCACAGAGGCTGGAGCAGGAAGTTGAAAGCTTACAGCTTTAACCTTGAGCACAAAGCAGAGAGAGGAAGAGTGGGGGTGGACACAAGAGCACTGGGAATGGCACCAGGCTTTGAAACATGCTGCCCTACTTCCTCCAGCAAACAGTGCTACCAAATTGGGACCACAAGTTTAAATATATGACTCTATAAGAGACATTCAGATTCAAGCCACTACAGCATCTATTTGGTTGTGATTCAGCTGTTTAAGTAAATTAAAATGAAGACAATTCATTCGTGACCATGGGCTGGGGTTGGCAGGATGTGTGTTTAGAAATTAACTCCAAGGTCCAGGTGGTCAGCACTTGGCTGATACATGATCTAAACTAGAATAACTAATACTGACCAATTCACTCATCTTCTAAGAACTCTGCATTACTTTTCTAAAAGTCCTTTAGGCAAGTAGAAGAACATCTGTAAGCTCCTTGCTGAAAAGAAGACCCTGCTTGCCATTCATGCCTGTCTAAATTTTATAGAGGGTCTGCGCTGAGCAAGGGTGATGTAGGTATCTAAAGGCTGTTGGTAATTGAGAACAGTTGGCTGCATAGTGAATGAAGCCGGCGGCCGTTTATCTTGGCAGAGACATTTCATCAACACGTGTTGTGCTTTGTAAGTTCCATATTTGCCTCTTAATATTTCTGCTCCTCCTTTGCTGCTGATCTGACACCTTTCGTAGCATATTTACAGCAAAGAACTAACTTTGCTTCATGTTTGAAGCCCTTGCTTCATGTGCAAAGCAAACAGATAACTCAACATTTTCAAAATATGTTGAGTGAGCTGATTTCATTTGGGTCCTGCTTTAGTATTTGTACTTTCTGAGAGCTAGGTTTGTGTCTTAAATGACTTTTACTTTTGTAAATGTTAGGGTTTAGGTATAGTGAGGAGCAGTAGTTCTTCAAGTTCAGTCAGCCTTATCAGTACCACCTGAGAATGCAAATTCTGCCTCAGTGCAGAGTTAATGAATCAAGACCTCCAGGGATAGGACTCAGCCTTCTGTGTTTTAAGGGTGTCAGTGGACTCTGGCACACTTTCAAATCTGAGAACCACTGAACTTGAGCCTTTCTATTGAAAGCATGGTTAGTGGAACACTATACAAATTATAAGAAAGCTTACTGGAAATCTAGAATCTTGGGCCAAGCTCTATAATGAATTCCTCATCCATCCTTTGCACATGAATCACTTGGTTTGCACTTTTAGAAGTTCTGTTTGATATTCATACTTGAGTTCTCTTGGTTGGGATTTGTTATGCTTTATCTGAGACCTAGGCTACTTGTTATCATTCTTTAAGAATTTATGAAACATAATATGCATATAATATACACATTAAATAGCAGCTTGTGCCTTGGTATTTTAATTATTTGTTGTTTTAAGTGTATGTGTGTGTGTGTGTGTGTGTTTACTTGCGTATATATCTGTGCACTATTTGTATGCAGTGCCTATTGAGGCCAGAAGAGGGCATCAGTTCCCTGAGATTGGAGTTACAGACAGTTGTGAGCTGCCATGTGGGTGCTGGGAATTGAACCCTGGTCTTCTGGAAGAGCAGCCAGTTCTCTTAAGCACTGAGTCATCTCTGCAGCTCCAAGCCTTGGTATTTTTAAAGCTCCCTTAGATAACTGTAATATGAGAGCAGGGCTGAGTTCCCACATTGAGAAAGGAAAATAATAATAAAAACAAGAAGAAAGCCAAAATAGAAACAAAATCTCTTGTGTTCTTAATAACTTTCATCTCTTACTCACTGAAATCACATTTTAATTTTTGTTCTTCTCACGAGTCTGCTTGCTATTGTTGTTAATTATGCAAGCCTTCTCTTGACAATATGGACAATAGCCACATTCACAATTAGAATAATCTCAGTGTGTTATTTTTCAGAAGATTATCTGAGAGTTCCTTTCTTGAAGGTGCAAAGGATTTGAAAAATTTTGTCTACTCAACTTCATTAATATTTACTGAAGTGCTTAGATTAAATTGGGCTGATCATCAAACAGGTGCAAAGAGACCTACTTAATAAGCAGAGTATTTCTATAGCATCAACATACTCATATTCTTTGTAGAAAAATAAATGTGATTTGGTTTGTATTCATGAAGCACAATTTCTCTGTTGGCCCAGATGTTGATTACCAACATTGGAATTGAAGGGAGCAATTTAAAGTTCTGGATAGAGATCTAAAGTGTTTGGTGAAAATGAAAAATATTTGTGGCTCAAAGTATAAGAAATCCTACACTGCTTAGCCCCTTGCCACAGGTAATAAGCATCAGAATAACAGTCTAGATTATGCTGCTTGGGAGAATAAACAAAGAACATAAGTAATTCAATTTATGTGGTTATAAAACTGTGCCACTGATATCTTTACTCATGTAGGCTGTTCAGCAAAAAATGAAGGGCAGTGGGGCAGGGAGGGGATCAGTGAGGTGTGTCCTATGCAAATGTGAGGGCCTGGGTTTGAGTCTCCAGCACCCATTTACAAAACCATTGTGGTGGTGTGCTTCAGTAACTCCAGTGCTGTGGGAAAGATGGACAGATCTCAGGGGTTGCTGCTCAGCCAGTCTAACCAGTTGAGCTTTGGTTTGATTGAGAGACTCTTTCTCAAATGATACAGTGGTAAGAAATAAAGACTGCAGACAATGGACTCTGACCTCCACATGTACACACACACACACACACACACACACACACACACACACACACCAGACACAAACACTGCACACACAATTTTAAAATGGAATGGAATGTAAAATACAAAATAAATATGGCCTTTAAGGATTGGAGTCCTCGGGCAATGTTGATGGGATTGTAAAAAGATACAGTCCACTTAGAAAAGATTTCTATTTACTCAAAATATTAAACATACAACCATGTAATTCTACTCCCAGTAGAACTGAAAACACATAGTCTCAAGGCTGAGGATATAACACAGCTGTACAGTGTTTGTCTAACATTTGTTGGCCACAGAATCAAACTCCCAGCAATCCAGCAATAGGAGAAGGAGGACAGCAGACGGGGGGGGGGGGTAGAGGAAGAGAAACAGGGACGGAGAAATAAGAACATGACCACAAAAATGGATTCCATAAATATTCATATCAGTGATATTCATATTGCCTGCATGTACATCTGTGTACCATGTATGAGCAGCACCAGTAGAGGCCAGAAGGTGGTATCAGATCCCCTGGAACCACTGTTAGTAGATGATTATAAGCCCCTATGTGAGTTCTGAGCCATTTCTCTAGTCCCTAGCAGCAATATTCATAATCAGACAAACATATTACAACCAGAATGTCCACTTGTATAAAGAAAATTGGTATTTCTATACAATGAAAGATTATTCAGGTATAAAGGCATAAATTATTGCTATATGTTACAATAAGTTGTGCAAATATGAAGAGACTATAGTATATGATTTCATTTATATAAAATGTCCAGATAAGAAAGTCCATACCACAAAACATAATTACATATAAAAATAGAAGCTGTGACTAGAGGAATAGAGATGGCATATAGTTCATTTTCTATACTAAGGATATTGGGGATATGGATGGTACTATGTAATGCTCAGATGGCAGAAATATGAAATTTTATGTCAAATTTTAAGCAATGAATAAAAGTAACCAAATTGATTTTTAAATTTCAGGTCAGGTTTAAACTGAATCGAGGGGAGAAATAACCAAATTTAACAATTCACTGAAATCAACATAGTCTTGACTATGGTAATTCACAAAACAAATCATATAACTTCACAGTTTCTTGTGTCACACAATCTGTTTTACCTGGATTATTTAAGCATGTCAAATAAAAAAAAATCCAACAAAATCTCAGTTCAAGTAGAATGTAGAAATGTAGAAAATACAAAGAAATATTTCTAATTACAGTTCAAATTAGTAATTTTATACAGTAGCCTGAAAAGACAGTTATATGATTTGCTTTGTGAATTTTCATAGTCAAGTCTAATTAAATATCACAGAAAACATTCAACGTAGTAAATCCAAAATATGTTTTTTAGCAGTTTTGTACTTTAGAAACTTAAGATTTTAGTGTTGAATTTGTCCCGTAACATCACTCATGCCATGATAGTTACAGAACCGGTATGTGGAGTTGTGAAAAGAGAAGCACATGTAAACATCCAGGTTAAACGAGCACCACTTGTCAAGAGCGGGGTGAATTGATAGAAAAGGGGGTCCCCTTTTCTGAGAAGAAGGAACAGAGGAGAAGGAGAAGAGGGTGGGAGGCTGGGACCAGGTGGAGGGGAGGGAGGGGGCTGTGATCAGAATGTGAATTGAACAAATGAATAAATGAAGCAAGCAAGCAAGAAAGAAAGAAACAAACAAAAAAACAAGCAAAGAAACAAAGAAGTATAGAAAGAGAAAGAGAGAGAAACAAAAGCATTACTTTCCCTCTCTCTACTTTCCCATTTAGCCTGGTCCTCAAATTGCCTTTTGGATTAGTCCATCGTGAGCTATCAATTGGATTACATCTTATACTGATGGAATTAAATTATAGATAAGTATATAAAAGTAACACAGGGATTTATTGAACAGAAATCCACCTAGCTAATCTGTTTATATGGAAAAGTATACAGAAATATGTGGTATAAGTTTATGTTGTAAACAAGTTGATGAAAAAGCTAGGAATGTAACAAGTCATATATTAAAGGAGTTGAGTTGCTGTGTATATGAAAATTTTAGTACACTAGTGATATGTATTGATCAGTTGTTATACTTGAAAATGTAATAGATTTTCTACTTTTTTTGAGACAGGATCTCATTGTGTAGCCCTGGCTGGCTTAGAACTCACAATGTAGATGAGGCTGGCCTCAAAATCACAGACATTCATGTCCTCTGCCTCCTGATTGCTGAGATTGAAGGTGTGCCCCACCACACCTAGCAGATTTTCTGCATTTGCTCACTTGTTATTGACAGAATTCTGGAAACCCTGAGCTGATCATGCAGTAAGTTCTCTTGTGGATGCAGTGCTTTTGGTGCTAAGCCTTAGTTTAATGGAGCCTAAAACAATTCCTGCAGTGGGGCAATGGAATTGGAAGCATTCATATAATTCTAATTAAAATGTATATAATCAATTGTGGTTTTGAATTTTATGAGTTGAGTTTTGTAGAGCAGAGCCATAGAGAATAGAAACTGTAACTGTTTTCTGCATAGCCAATATTTCAACTTTAATAATGGGACATAAGCCATTACATGTTTTAGTGCTTTGGATATTTATTTTGTATTCTCAATATTAGTTTAGATTTATGTTCAGATGTCTTTCATTTGACTTTGTAGAATTGGAGCAAGAGCCTCTACAAAATAAGAGTTCATTAGAATTTATACAACACTAATGAACATGATGAAGGTGAATGAAATGCGGAAGTGCTTAAAGTACATTTATTGTGCATACATTTAGATTCATGGTATTGAAAACTGGATAATTTTATGTAAAAACTTTAAGCTCAGTATATTAGTTAATTTTTTGTTACTGCAATAAAATAACATGATCCAAAGCTTCTTTTGGAAGAAGTTTATTTAAGATTATTGTCACAGAGAATTGTTACAAGAATCCATCATGGTGAGGAAGCATGACATTAAGCAACAAGTATGACAACGGGAACAGTAAGTTGAGACCTCACATCTTCAACCATATACGCAAGGCAGAGAGTGAATGGCAAGTGGTACAAGGCTTTTAAACTGTGAAAATCAGCCTGAGCCACATACTTCCTCTAGCACAATCTTAACAATCAATCACTTCTGTTTGACCTTGGCTATGATTTTCAGTACCTTAATAACTGTGTCTAAAAGGAGTAAATCAAAACTGGCAAGATGGGCTCAATGGGTCAAGACCTTTGAGGGCATGCCTGATGACCAAACTTTGTTCCTTGAAACCCACAGGTTGGATGGAAAGAACTAACTACACAAAGTTGTCTTATGACCTCCACATGTGCAAAGTGGCATGTACACACATACACACACACACACACACACACACACACACACACACACGTAGTAATAAACCACTCCATGGTTTTGTGGATCTTTTTTCTTTGTATTATAAACCTCTCCCACATGTTATCTGATTTTTTTAAATGTATTTTAAATGTATAAAGCCATTCCAGTTATTTCCGTAGGTAACATTTATTTTATTCCTTTCTCTTATTAAAATGGGTTGTGATCTGTGAAGTCTTCCCTTACTAATACGCTACATTCTCAACACTAAACTTTTCATTTATATATTTTTGTAATCTTCATTTACAGCATAATGCTTTATTAGTATCCCAGTGTAGGAATTATCTAATTTATGTTAACTAATACTTAGCACATTTTACAGACACTATTTTAAAAAAACACATATTGCATTTTATGTAAAACCATTACATGTAATAAGTTTTGAAATCTTCCTCAGGGTAGTACTAGCATAACATGAAGATACCTTTTAATTTATTGTCATAATTAATCTTAATAATTCTATCATATTTTAAAGTACATTTGTCACCAGCTGTAAACCCTCTTTTCTATGGTGACCACTTTATCCTTTTAAACATTGATTCATGTTTCTCTGAATGAATGCTATCTCTTTCATACAATAACACATTTCAAGATTCTCTTTATTTTGTGGCCAAAATAAAAGATGTTACAGAGAAACGTAAAGAGTTTCCTTTAAGAAGAAAACAGGAAGCTCAGTGGTAGAACATTTGTATCACATTCACAAGACCCTGAGTTCCATTCTCAACACTAAAAAGTAAAGAGGAAAGAGAGGGGTCAAAAGTTCATACTGATTTTTCAGTTTATCTTTTTCTATTCTGACCTCTCTTTACTTACTTTTCTATTTTTTCCCTTTTTTGAAAATAGTTTTATTTCTCCTCACATAATATATCCTGATTATAGTTTTCCCTCTCTCTACTTCTCCAAGTTCCTCCCCACCTACCCTCCCTTCTGGATTCACACCTTTTCTGTCTCTCATTAGAAAACAAACAGGCTTCTAAGATATAATAATAAAATAAAACATAATAAGAAAGAACAAAAATATATCTATGATATATAATTATTTTGTGTTATATATTATAATAATATATCTGCATAATAAAATGAGGAAAATACCCCTTCCATGACATTATGACATAAGGAACCTCTAATGATGCCATTGACTTTATTTTCTGCTGGCCATCTATTGCTGCACGTGGTGCCTGACCTTAAAGAGTGGTTTGTTTCCTCAGTGAGACTCCTTTGGAGAAAACAAAATTTTCATTTAAAAGTGGTTATCATTGCAGATAGCTTCTGGGTTAGGGATGGGGGTATGAGTCCACTTCTCTTTTAGCTCTAGGACCCCATCTGGTACAGACTCATGCAGACCCTGTGTATGCTGCCTCACTCTCTGTGAGTTCATATGTGCATAAATCATATTGTTTTAGAGGGCCTTGTTTTCTTGTCCTCTTAAACATTTCCCACCTCCTTTTCTGCAGGATTCCTTGTGCCTTGAGGGGAGGGATTTGAAGGAGAGATCCTATTTGTGGCTAGTGTTTCTAAGATCTTTCATTCTCTGTTTAATGTAGGGCTGTGTATCTCTGTGTTTGTTCCCATCTCCTGCAGTAAGCTTCTCTGATGATGGCTGAAGTACTGAGCTATGATATAGCAGAATGTCATTAGGAGTCATTTTATTGCTACATTTCTTTGGACAGTAGTATTTAGTTTTACCCTAGGTCCCGGAACTCTCCAGTCTCAGGTTCTTGGTTAGCCATGAAGTGTTGGATATGGGTTCTGTCTCATAGAGTGAGCCTTCAGTCAAATCAGGTATTGGGTGGTTACTCCTGCAAGCTTTGTGCCACTGCTGTACTAGTATATCTTGCGTGGACAGGACACCATTGTAGATCAAAAGGTTTGTAGCTGGCTTGCTATTTATGTTTCTTCTTTGATAGTGTGCAGAGTACTTTCCTGCACACTAGATGCTAGCACGTAGGTGTAGAATCTATGTAGGCTCCAGCTTGACTTCTCTGTGTTCAATGAATTGTGTGTGTGTGTGTGTGTGTGTGTGTGTGTGTGTGTGTGTTCTCTTCAGAAATGGGGCTTTGCCTTCAGTTTCTGGAGAACAAACTTTATAGTCTGTATACACAACTCCTGGGGTATTTGAGGATTCCCAAGGAACCCCTTTGGCCAGCAACTCAATTAGATGTAGCCTGATTCCAGTAGTGGAAGCTTCATTTGGTGGCAAGAGATATCCAGTTGGGGTTCTGTTTCCCCAGTCATTTGGAAATTTCTCCATGTAAGTCATTTGGAAATTGCCTCCATGTAAGTATATATTATCAAAGCTTCTATTGCATTAGATTTACATAGTACCTCTCAAATGGCCCCTAATTTCAGCAGTCTCTTCTCAAATTTCCTCCCTCATCCCCTTCTCCCCCTCTACACTTGGTCCTCCAATTCCACCCCCTTCTATCCATAACTATCTATTATATTTCCCTTTCCTAGGGAAATCTATCCTCACACACAGACACACCCACATCCCCCCACACACCCTTATTTATACCTAACCTCTGTAGTTCTATGGAATATAGCTTGGTTACCACTGTCTTAGCAGCCAGTATCCACATATATGTGAATATACACCTTATTTGTCTTTCTGGGTCTGTGATACGCCAATTAGGATGATTGTTTTTAGCTCCATCTATTTGCCTGCAAATTTCCTTTTTAACAGCTGTTTAATATTCCATTGTATAAATTTACCACTTTTTCTTTATCCATTCCTCTGTTGAGAATAATCTAGGTTGTTTCATTGTTTCAATTTTCTGAATATTATGAATAGAGCAGCAATGAACATGGTTGAGTAAGTGTCTCTGTGGTAGGATGAAGCATCTTTGGAGTATGTCCCCAAGAGTGGTATAGCTGGGTCTTGAAGTAGGTTGATTCCCAGTTTTCTAAGGAACTTCTGTATTAATTTCCATAGTGGATGTATAAATTTACACTCCCACTAGCAATGGAGGAATGTTCCTCTTGCTCTACATCTTTGCCAGCATGAGCTGTCACTTCTATTTTGATCTTGACCAATCTCAGAGGAGTAAAATGGAATCTCAAAGTACTTTTGATTTGCATTTCCCTGATGACTAAGGATGTTGTACATTTCTTTAAGTGCTTATCAGCCAGTTGAGTTTCTTCTTTTGAGAAGATCTAAACAGAGAGTTTGGAGTTTTAATACCCCATTTTTAATTGGGTTATTCATTTTCTTGATATCTAACTTTTTGAGTTCCTAATATATTTTGGATATTATCCCTATATCAGATGTGTAGTTAATAAAGAAAAAAAAAATCCTATTCTGTAGGCTACCACTTTGTCCGAATGATGGCGTCCTTTGCTATATAGAAGCTTTTCTGTTTCATAAGGTTCCAGTCATTAATTTTTAGTCTTTGTGCCTGTGCTAACAGTGTTCAGTTCAGAAAGTCTTTTCCTGTGCCAATAAGATCAATACTCCAACGAACCCCATTTTCTCTTCTATCAGGACTAGTGCATATAGTTTTTTTTTCTTTGTTTTGATTTTTTAATTTTTTTGTGCATTTAGTTTTGTGTTGAATTTTTTTTATCCATTTGGAGTTGAGTTTGATTTTTATGTGTGAAATTTTATACAACGGCCAAAAAAGTTCATGTGATGTTTTATCTACCGTATTTACTTGAACATAATAATGCCCCATTAATTTTAATTATGTATTATAAATCAGTTTTTCTATATGCATAAATAAATTTTGAATCATTTGGACATTTTTATACATCATTAATGTGGTCATTTGGACTAACTAGCAAAATGCAGATGAATTAATCTGTACATATTTCAAATAAAAGTCACATTATTTTTACTCTTTTCCCTGATTTATGTACTCATTTTCTTTCCTAGATCTTTGTTTGTATTTGTATGAAATGTGTGTGTGTGTGTGTGTGTGTGTGTGTGTGTAGCTTATCCATATGAAATTTTAGTTTGCTATTAGAAATGTCATCTTCTGATCATCCACTATGTTGCTTGTTTTTCCCCCAACACCACAGAAGTTCATTACAAGAAGTAGAACACTAAACTCAAAATACAAAGTATATGCTCTGCCTTTAAATATCTGGAAGATGTTAAGCAAAGCACTTTGCCACACCAGGTCTCAGTGATCTCATATTAACATAGCGAGATTAAACTTTTTCCAACTAATGTTTACAGGATCTAAACATCTATTTTAGATAGCCTTTTCATTTTTTGTGTTTGGGTAATTACAATTATTCTTTTCGCCATACTCATTTTTTGATTTGTTTTGTTTAAGTATACAGATTTATTGTTTATTTTAGAGCTGTGTAACTTTGGTGTCATTCTGGGATTAGTTTGGATTTCTTTTCTTTCCAGAGATCCTGAACTCAGGTGAAGTCAACAGAATAGAAGGTATATAAATATTCTGGCAGAAATGTCATTGTAATTTAGGCAAACACAAATTTTTAGTATGACAAAGGTAAGAGTTGATGTCTAAGAATGATAAGCAGGAAAAAAAAGGATATTCTCAGAGAAGAAAAGTAGGTAAGGACTGCTGTGTAAAATTTACTCACATAAGAATCATTTCCACTTGTCTTTCCATATCAAAATTCTCAATATAATATATATTATTTATGGCACACTAACTGTTGTATATGATGTATATTGTACATATATAAAATATATACCTACTGTTATTATCATTTTAGAAGCCCATTTATTCCTGTATCAGAAGAGAACATGTATGCCTTAAAACTTTCTATATATATTAGTCTCAGCTAAGTCCTATATTCTCATTGGGAACAAGTCAGAAAATAAATTCTCTGTCATTTATCTTCCTAGTAGGGATTATTGGATTCCCCTCTAAGCAAACTAGACTATCAGGAAAATGAAATTGAAATGACTAGTTTTCTAAATAAGTTATCAGATGGAAAAATGTTTTCATAGATCTTTTCATACTATTTAAAAGGTTTAAAAGAGTTATGATTTCTTATTATGCATTTAATGTATTATGAGATGCTGGCAAGACAGCTCAGCAGTTAAGAACCCTTTCACTGGTGGTACTGCCTTGTAGGCCCCCAGTGTATGAGGGGGCTTTTGGCCCTCATATGACTGCTGAACCGGGCAGGGGACTGTTACGTAGGGACACTCCACTCCAGAGGAGTGGGATGGAAGGGATGGGGGTAGAGGGTGGGAGGGAGGGGCTGGGAAGGGGGGAAAGAGAACAATATGATGGAGATTTAACCTGAAGCAACAAATAAATAAATTTAAAAAAGAACACTTGCTGCTTTCACAGAGGACCTAGGTTCAGGTCCCAGTACCCACATAGTAACTAACAATCATCCGTACCTCTAGTTCCAAAGAATCTGACTGACATCTTCTGGTCTCCGAGGACAGTGCATGCAAATGGTGCACTGATACACAAACAGACAATACACCCATTCACATAAAATAAAAATTAAAATCCTTAAAATGAATTGTGCAGTGACCATCTTTAGAATAATATGAGAGTTGCAGTGAGAATATGTGGTGTTGTATAACAATGTAATAGAACTATTATGGGTTGGGTTTCTTAAATAGGAAGGCAAATGAGCCAGAATTTGTACAAAGAGGAAATAAGACTGAAAGACAAAATTTGGTAGCTGTTTATTAATTATCTGTTATGTATATAAACTTAATGGCCAAATCACAGAAAGGCCTGTTTAACTCAAAGTTAGTAAACCTACAAAGAGATTAGTAGAAATGTGTCAGAGGACACAGTCTTCTGTGTACTGTTGCTTGAAACAAAGGGTAAGACAACATACCTCATTAGTAAGGGAATGGAGTAGGAGGGAAAACAGCAATTTTCATGATGATGCCAAATCACTGTGTATATTTATGAGCAATTCTATAATGAGTTAGGTTTCAAAATGTAATATATTTGATTTTTCCACAAAGTGCCACGTTTGATAGTAATATTAGACAAGAAATTCTGCACTCAAATCTCATTCTATACTGCTAACATTCTGGTCAAATTTTTTTGTGCCCAAATAAGTGATCCTAGCAATAAGTTAGCTCACCAGAGGCTTTGTGACTTTCCTTTTAATTCTGGTAAATTGATAATCTTTTTGGGATTTCCATACCACATAAAGAATGATTATTAGCACTACTTTTCCTAACTTAGTTAATGATGATAATTGGAGCTTAATTCTCTCCTTCTTTCATTGGTTGCTTATTAATAATTCACTTTGTACTGACAGTTTTTGGGAATCTTGAGACTCTGTGGTTCTTTAAACTTTGATTTTACTTAGTGCTACCTCATTGGATAAAAAACTATAAGGTCCTCAGTATTTTCATGGTTCTCTAAGAAGTGCAACCAGATCATTTATAATTGATTGTTTATTCTTTCTATAAGGAAGTTGACTCTGATCCAGTTTAAAGGATAATACAAGAGAATAAAAATGATGCAATTTGAAATCACGCAAATTGACATTATCATCAATGAGAAGCTTATGGTTATTTCTCGACTTTTAAAAATCATTTTCAAGATAGTAAAACTTATTTTTCGTTTATAAATATATGAGAAAAAAATAATGTAAAACTAAATGTTTAGTACTCTGAATTTAAGCACTACAACTGTTGAAAATTAAAGTATTTTTATCTGTAAACAAATTATCCAGAGAAGTTTGAACAATGCTTGCCTTCTTTCTATTTTATGATATAATTTAGGAAACAGAATTTCTTTGTCTTTATGAATTGCTATAGTCTTCTAGGACTTGATCAAATTTCAGCATTGTGTCAATTGTTCATTCAATGTCATGAACTAACTGCAATGGTTCATTTAATGTGTAGGTGGCTTCACTTCTTCTGGGATGTGTCATCTTTTTGTCATAATCCATTCTCTGTGTTTTGTCACTAAGCTCACCTTTAACAAGTTCCTCTGAAAAGAATCTCCGGAGTCCCTCCAATGATGGTGCTGTTAGCATTCCTCTGACCCGCTATTTCTTCCATAAATCTACTGATGACCTATTTGAATTTCTCTTCTTACATTGTCACTTATTTGGTCTTGCTGGATGTTTTTGTAAAGCCCCACATGGGTTTTCAATGGGGAAATTAAGAGCTCACAAAACTATAAATTTTCTGCTTGTGTGAATGGAATAATAAATACTATTTAATCACTGATAAACTTTGAAAGGGATATGATTTTTCACTAGCCACAATGAACATTATTATTTATAGATTGATCAGTAGGATGAGTAGCCAACAGTACATCATTCATTTTAAATGATTACTCTGAGCTAAAATACAGTAATAATTGAAATTTGAATGGTGTTGTCCAGGATTGATTTTTTTAAACTAAATCATGTTAGCAGGAATTTGCAAATAAGAATCATGTGAGAAGAAACTTTTACAAACATTTTGCACTTGGTGAAAAGTAACGCTGGTAAAGTCACCATAAGGTGATACTGTTTTCAGAATCTTGAGCAGATATTTCCCTAGACAGCACATTCAATAATTTAACTCTTGTGGCTTGTGAACATCTTAATGTTTAGAGTCCTTTTGCATAATTAAAGGTTCCTTTTTACATCAAGCACTTAGCAAGGCATTGCATGTGGAGTGATATAGTAGGATATGAAAAAATAATCAGAGACTCACAGATCATGAGTATGAAAAGACTTGTGAATGTTAATAGGATGAAAAGCTTTCACTTGAATGACTGGACTAAATCTAAAAAGGAAGTGAGACGTTAGAAAACTGTCTGGAAAACAGTTCTGGCCCTGGAAGTTGGCAGTAACTCTACACTGAAAGAGAGAACAGTACAGCTGTATGCAAGTTGTGCTGCTACTGAGAGGAACCATCTGAACTTCCAGTGTGTCATAGTTTTCACCTGGTTCATTCCCAATTACCAAATTAATCTTTAATTTTTTTTTGCTTAAAGAGACTGTTAATCATATAGAAGCCAGGAGAAAGACTACTGACCCAAATCATCATACATTCACTCATAATTGGATTTTAGACATATAGTACAGGATAACGATCCTACAACCCACATACCCAAAGGATTAGGAACCTAGCATAGTGAGAAATTTCACCCAGAAGCAGAACAAAGCAAATGCTGAGACACACAGTTAAACAATAGGTGGAGTCTGGGAGGAGCTCTATATAAGAGGAGGAGGAGGACTAGAGAGACCCAGAGGGGTCAAGATCAACACATGAAGATCAACAAGATCAACAGAACCAACCAATCTAGGCCCCTAGAGGCTTATAGAGAATGAAATAACCAAAAAGAGAAGAAAAAAGTTTAGACTAGACCTAGACCTCCATATACAAATATAGATGATAGGCAACTTTGTCATCATACAAATCCCTTCGCAAGTGGGGGGGGGGCAGTCTCACTGATGAGCTTTATTACCTATTAGTGGGACACCTTGCCTTAGCTAAGTTGCCATGTTGGGGCCCAGAGCAAGAGGAAGTTCTTAGCCCTCATGTGACTGATGAACTGAGAGGGGCTGATATGTGGGACTCCCAACTCTGGAGGAGAAGGATAGGTGGGAGAAGGGGGTAGTGGTTGGGAGGGTAGAATTGGGAGGGGGAGGAAGGGGGCTGAGATGGAGATGTAACATGAATTAATAAATAAATGCTATGAAAATTAATTAACACAAGTAATTAGTTAAAACAAGTTTTTAAAAATTCATGTACATAGGCTATCTCTCCCTTAAGACAGGGTTAAAAAGATCAGCATTGGACATGGGTAAGATGAAAGTTTTTATAGTTTCAGAGTAGGACATTTCCAAATGAGAAATCTGACAGGCAAATGGAGGGGTTACATGAGTAGAATATAAGCATAACAAGTTGGCAGTAACGACCTCCTGAAGCAAACACATGGTTACAAGGTGGTCATAACACGGTAATCATAACAGGGATGTTATAATAACCTTTTGAAACAAAGCCATGCTTGCCATTTCCTGGAATAGGCAGATAGAACCATCTGTAGTTAAGCTTTCTAGTGGGTCATAGCCCAATCCTTGAGATCAAGATTTAATCATAAGCAGGAATAAACCTAGTTTGTCTTTACTATAAGATGGCTTTTAAGCCCAAAATGGAAGCAGGCTCATTAAAAGTATTATTGCAAGAGTTTCAGTTAATGTAGGAAAACCAAACAAAACATGTTCAAAAACATGAAATTGACAAGGTAGCAAAAATGAATAATTTTCCATATCTCTAACCCTTACTATCAGTACTGACTCATTAATGATGGAAGAAAGCCACTTTATTAGTTTCTGAACTGTTTAAGAGAGTTCATGAGCATTTCCCCACATTGGGAAGATTAAAAATTTATGTACTAATACTATTAAAGAGCTTGAAAGTAAATAAGTGTTAAAAGTTATATTAAATATAATAGTATTACTCTAATAAACCATTATAGTAATTGATATTTTCTAAATTGAAAATAATTTTTAGTATGTTATATATGTGTTCCAAATCATGTGTACATTGCAATGCCAAATCTGATTTTTTTTTACAGAGTAGTGTAGGCAATATGACTTCTTACACTGAGACAACAAAAGTGTGTTCTTAAGTTCTTTGTGGAAGGATGTATCCTATTGAATGACACATTTTTTAGGGGTCAACAAGTTCATATAGCTAGTCATAGTTGTATGTATTTGTAAGTCCAGCAGTTAGAAAGCTGAGATGGGAAGATTCAGAATTTCAGGTTAGTGTGGATTATGTGGTGAGTTCTAGATGAACTAGGACTAAACAGCAAGACCCTATCTCAGATTAATGATTAACAATGTTTACATATTAAAAACTTCATATTTTCTTACAAAAATAAAAGGCCAACAATACATTCTATATCTTTCCCTTATTGTGGCTATAGCTTTTAACATCTGTTTAGAGCAGAGGAATCCCTGAATGAGTGACATCCCAAGAGAATATATATTTTGGGCTGGGCATGGCCTGTCAAGAACTTCAAGGCTGACTGACACATGGGAAATAGGCAAAGCCATTACCCATATAGGCCAGGTAAGGCTTTCCTTGGGAGCCCAAATATAAGTGTTCATGAACAATTGGTCAGTGTGTAAAAATACTGACAACTGCAATGTTCTTCTCCAGGATGTTTACAGTTCCTGACTGTTCACCTACAGAGATCTCCTACAGGGATTAGCTAACCCCTCTCCTGTGCTGTACATACTAAGCATGCTGAGGTTTCAGGTTACAGCAGTGTGTATTACAGTACCCCAGCTTCACTGGACATGTGTCTGTCAGCTTTTTCTTCAGTCCATCTCTACTCTTATCCAGGGGTTCCAGGTCCCAATCTGTGTGGGATGTGGCAAACCTCTTTTAATATTATAAATCGGCATTCATTATGACATTTAAGGATCTAAATAGTTTTTTTGTTGTTGTTGTTTTTCGAGACAGGGCTTCTCTGTGTATCTTTAGCTGTCCTGGACTCCCTTTGTAAACCAGGCTGGCGTTGAACTCACAGAGATCCACCTGCCTCTGCCTCCCGAGTGCTGGGATTACTCATTACATATTTCTATTTATAGATGCCCTTTTCCTGCTTTTCTATTCATTTTAAAAGATGGATGAGTTTCTTGACATTTCTAAACCTCCATTCTCAACTATGAAACTGGTAATGGTAGTAATTGACAGTAAATTTTTAATTATTACAATATATTTATTAATACGTAATAATTACCTAACAATTGTCTATAAAATTCCTAAATCCTAAACCCAAACCCTAACTCTGAAACCTAGCACCTAAAACTTCTTGGTACCTATAATACAAGCATTTAACATTAACCTAAGGTTTCTCAAAAGGATATTTTTCTCTGAGCATGGGTCTGTATGGTCTTCATACAAGTTTTCATTTTTAAAGTCTCTTAAAGTCTCTGAATTTCCCTTGCCGCCTTCTTGGTCTTAAGATCAATTAACATATGAAAGGAGAGAGAGAGAGACAGAGAGAGAGAGAGAGAGAGAGAAAGAGAGAGAGAGAGAGCCCTCCATCCACATGGATCCTGCCTTAAATACCTTCACCTGTTGGCAGAAGCTTTTGTGCACCTTTCAAGTTATGACCCTGGTCTCAGTCTTTTTCAAAAAAGCTTTTTGCAGAGGGGCGTGAATTCACAGGAGGTCAGCAGATGTGGGCAGGTGCCTCAGGGCATGTCATTGAGATTTTTTTCCGAAGAGGGCTGTGAAATGACAGGAGACCTCCGGAGGGCAGGCACCTCAGGGGGCATGTCCTGCCCTTAGCCCTAAGATCAAAGAGGTGCTGGTCCTTGGCGAGTTCCCAAGGACATGCCACTTCGGAAGTAAGTCTTTTATCTTAAAGTCCAGGCTTTTGCCATCCCCAGGCTATTATATGCTAACACTAAACCTACCACAAAACACTACCACATTATGGCTCAAATTAAGGAGGGAAAATATTGTAAGCATTTAAAACAGAATCTGGCAAATAGTATGTGTTTAATAATTTTAAGTATCATTGTTGAAAGAATTTAGTATTGTTTACTATATTCAGTAGTTCAGTATTTTGTACTCAAAGGCCTCCTGTTATCTGGCATTATCTTGGTGTGATTAATAAAATATTTTGATGAAAAGTATTCTGTCTTGATTGCACATAATAAGGAGGAAGTTAAAATCTTTAATTGAATTAATTTCCCATTTAAGAAAAAAATAGATTACATTTGACTTCCAAACCATTCAAACTATAATTTGTTCAACAATTACTGAGGAAGTATGCTTAGTAATGTAGAACCTGAGGGTCTTTCCTAGAGCCATCTGTTATAATTGTATTATGGATATGTAGTTGAGCCAATTAATATACAATGTTAGTCAACAGTCTTGAATAAAATAGACCACATTATATAAGGCTAGAGCAATGCCTCAAAGGTTAAGAGCAAAGAATCTGGATTCAGCTCTCAGGATTCACAGGACAAATCAAAACTATCCTTAATTCCAGTTCCAGGGGATATGAATCACTCTTCTAGTTCCAGGGGATATGAAGCCCTCTTCTGACCTCCAAAGGACCAGGCACATATGACACCTGTGATGCACATATATACATGCAGGCAAAATGCTTGTACACATAAAACAAAAATAAATAAATCTTTAGAAGTTTATCACAATATATTGTCTAATTTATCCATCAATTTTCTTTAATTTTTTTATTTTGCAGTTAACAATTATTTTGTTTTTAATCAACACATAATTGCACATACTTATGGTGTGATGTTTTATTTCTTTAAAAGGAGCATTTTTAGGCAGTGGTGGCTCACGCCTTTAATCCCAGCACTTGGGAGGTAGAGGCAGGCGGATCTTTGCGAGTTCGAGGCCAGCCTGGTCTACAAATTGAGTCCAGGACAGCCAGGGCTATACAGAGAAACCCTGTCTCGAAAAGCCAAAAAAAAAGGAGCATTTTTACTTCCATTTTTGGCAGACACAGTGTTTGTTTTCTGTTAGTGTTATGCCCAGTTCACAAAACCATAAGATAAGTCAGGAAGACTTCAACTGGTTGCAAAGGCAAAAGGATCTTTATTCAGGGTAAGAGCCAAGGCAAGGACTGTCTCATGTACTCCACACAGGGAGCCAGTGAAGTACGGTGCCCAGGCTGGAAAGCCTGAGGGCTTTAAGGGATTGTAAGGAAGGGGGTGGGCAGTTAGGGAGACTAAACACACAGAATCACAATTGGTCTTGTAAGATGAGCTCAGAGAGTCCTCTGACAACTCTGTTAGGGAGGAGAAGGAAACTCTCAGTCAATTGTTTCATGATTGACAAAGCATAAAACAATCTTATGAGCCGGGCGGTGGTGGCGCACGCCTTTAATACCAGCACTTGGGAGGCAGAGGCAGGCGGATCTTTGTGAGTTCGAGGCCAGCCTGGTCTACAAAGCGAGTCCAGGACAGCCAGAGATATTCAGAGAAACCCTGTCTCGAAAAACCAAAAAAAAAAAAAAATCTTATCAGTCCTCTCAAGGCAATCCTCACAGTTTCCCAGACTAGGCGTTTGAGATAGATTATGGTCCAGGGAGCAGGTTAGTCTTACCTGCGAATACCAAGAGGTTCATGACCTGGTCTGGGGTGGAGGTCAGTCTTCCTTGTGCATACCAAGAGCCTCACTGAGAAGGGCTCAGTATGGCTTATAACCAGGTTGTATAAACATTAAGTTCTTTTGAGAGCTCTTTATCTATGACTGTCCAAATGGTCACTCAAGGCCTCTGAGGGAGGGAAAGCTAGGTTTTCAGGCCTTTTTTGTTATTTTACTTTTATGAGCTTGTTACACAAGAGGTGAGTGGGTAAGAACTTGGACAGGCCAGGATGAGAGACTGGAGTTTTTGTTCTTTCATTTCTAAATTTCAAAAATGATGAGCTACATATAGTGACTTATAGTGGAAGATACTACTATAAAGTCTCTTCTAAAATGTATCTGTGATACCAAGTGGAAAAGCCCTGGTTGTCTGCTTGATCTTATCCCCTCTGAAAAGTACAGTTGTTCTAAAGCTAATTTATGTGCCATCATTTGGCCAAACTCAAATTCATCTGGTTTCTGATTCCTGGGTTCATCCCTGCCATCAGTGTTGACCCTGATTCTCTCATTGGACCTGATGTTTCTCTCTGCTTTTCCTGGCTTTCACTATTGGCTTTTCTCTAGGATATTGGCCTAGATTTGCATCAGGAGCTCTTTAGAGGGCCCACAATATGATGACATCCTTAGAATGTGTTCCCTTGGGTTTAATAGGCTAGCCAAGGAACAGACTGGGCTTGACTGTTCAAAGGACTCCTCTAATCAAAGAGAACATTGGAACATGGGGCCTTTCATCAAGGCTCTTTTGGAAGCTCTGAACTATGCAGAATTAGTTTCCCTAATAACCTTCGATTACTCTTGGGGAGGATAGGATTTGCAAGTCAAAATAAATTCTTGAAGCTTTAGGAGAAACATCATTATAATATGTAATTCCACTTAAAACTTTCTGGTCACATGTTGGTCTGTTTCTCTTCTGCAGTACATATAAAATATGTAGACATGTCTTTTCAGTCTGTTGTCACAAGTCTGTTATAAACAACATTGATTATCAACCTTCATATATAGAAGACAATGCAAGTACTGCAAATCAAAATGAGAGAGCTTTCATGATATCTGAGGTCAGTTTTTCAATATGTATTCTTGTGAGCTTGATTAAATTGTATGGTTTTTAAAGTATCATCTTAGGAATAAAGAGTTTCTCATTGTTTTATTTATCTTTCTGACATAAACACTTGTGATTTCAAATAATAAAACAATGAAAATTGTTGACATTTTCAGCTTGTAATTAGCAAGCAGTGTTGCTTTAAGCACTTACTTTGAAGTAAGAATTTGCACATTTATGACATTTATAAATGAAAACATTTGGCTGGTTGATTTTAATGGCAGTGTTATTTGAGACATATTTCAAAAGAGTGAAAACTGCTTTTTTGTTTCTATTTGGTTGATGTTTCAGTGTAGAAATTTGTTTTAAATATGTCAGCTTTCTGAATTGTTCAATTTAGCAATCAGTAATTTAGATACAGTACTCAAGAGATGGGGTGAAATCTACAGACTACAGCCAAGGCTAGTATTCTGAACATGAAAGTAAGATTTTATATTTTTCCTGAGGTCAAATAAAGTTGTATGAGACTGACTTGAGAGTGTTGAGGGTAGAGAGGGTGGTAAAAACCATGTTAGTAAAAGTTCAACACAATGGGCTATATCTTAGCTGATATGTACAGAATAAAGGCTAAAGCACTCTTCAGAAGTATAAAGGGATGGCATTAGTGGGGATTTCTGTGGTATGACATATGGTATGATATATGGAACCAGACATTAAGAAGGTATAATGTAGGCAAAGGTAAGATAGAAGAGAAGCTACAAGACCTGTAAATATAATAATAAACATAATAAAGTTTGATTAGAAAAGTAGACAGAATTTAGTTCTCCAGGATTCAGGAGTAAAAAGGGGCTAATAATACAAGTTGGAGGGAGTTTTTCTGGGATGACTATTAGCATTGCAGATGGAAAAAATTAGGACTAGAGAGTGGAATGGAATTAGGACCTACATGGTCATAAATTATTAACTTTTCTGTGCTAAAGTATTACAATTAAGGAAAACAGACTACATACCATGTTTCTTTTATTTTTGTTTTATGTAAATGGGTTTCTGTCTGCATGTGTGTCTGGATATCCAACATAATCACTGAAGAAGAATGTAGAAGTGGCCAAATTGGATACAGCATAGGTAAAAAGTCTCATTGTAGACACGAATTTGTGAAGGCCGAAATCACACATGAACTTGAAATGTAGCCACAAAGGAAAAACATCTAGTGAGAATAGAACTAGAAGAGTATTAGGTTTAAGAAGCAAGTAGAAGTGGCTTCCAAGAAGAAATTTGGCAACACTTCAAATCCTAATGCTGCATCAGTCTAGGAAATGTCTATAAGACTCTTTCTTACTAAAACTCAAGAAGATGGAAAAATTCTAATAGGTTCTTTAGAAGATACTTACTTGAGGCCATTTTATTTTAGGTCTCTATTTTATGTTAAACCAGTTTTGTTGGTGTTGTTCAGCATAATTCAGAATCAGTAGTACAAACACAACATTTAAGATGCCACGATTATTCTCTGAACTCTAGCACTGAGTGCTTCATTCACAGCCCCTAAAGATCACTGATGCAATTCATTGAGACAAAAAATAAATAAAAATTTACTTTCTAAATGTATATCTCAGTACTGTTTTTGTTTTTGTTGTTGTTGTATGGTGAAAACTTGGATGAATGTTACAGTATGTTTCTCATTTTTTTAACTGAGATGAACAATAGTTTCCCCCCTAGTTTCCTAGTGGCCATGAAGGACTCTGGGTGTGCATGGTAGCCACCATGGTGCTGAAAAATAATGAAAGAAAAGCAGACTCTTATAAAACAGTCATCAAATTATATTCAGATCCTTTCTAACGTTGTCCAATGTGTTATAAATGACCTAAATAGAAGTAAGAAAATAAAACCCATGAGCTAAATAAATTTGTTACTTTTCACCAGCTTTTGTATGATCAAACTTTCCTGTATCTTTTGCTAAAGATACAAGTTGCAAGTATTGAAACCCAGAGGAATTTTTCCAAAAGTATTTACAGCAGAGAAGTTTATCAACAGGTTGTATGTTGTGTATTCCTTTCCAACTATGTAGAAGAAAATGAAGTCTATAATTTTATGTGTCTCAAAAAGAATCAGCTACTTTCTTTTGTTAAATTTTAGGTTATTTTGTGTTATAGGTTGACCTACCTCAGTTATTAAATATGGAACCTGTATTTTTTGCAAGGCACATAAATTAGGTAGATACATCTCTTGTAAAACCCTTATACATGCCTGCAGAAACCTGATATCCTATCATCATGCTGACAAGTTTAATTCTTGGATTGTTTCCTTTACTAAAACACTGTGATTATTCACCCCGACAGGTTTTGCACTCCTCTCATAATGTCTTTACTTTCCATTTAAATATTCTGTGTGAATTCATATTTGTGCTTTTTGGACACTCAAAACAAAAAAAAAATTCATTAAGATTTTTCCTCACTCATTAATACAACTTGTTTTTTTAAAAAAAGGCTCTGGCTGTAAACAGTAGTTTATTCATTCATCATGTCCTATGGCATGTAGAGGCACAGGTAAAGATTTGGCTTGTTGTTTGCATATTTTACCAACATAAAGACTATTCAAGCATATGATTTTGCATCGTCTTTGCAATCACTGTGGTTTACTACTAGAGTGATAAAACTTAGAAAAGTAGCATGCTCCTGAAATACAACCCAATTTGGTTTCTCTGGTGACAGTATTTCCCACTTAGTGTAGCCACTAAATGGATGTGTGTACAAGCTGTTCCCTTACTCTCATCAGTTTCTGATGAGGTAGATTTATTTCTGTCTTAATTTTGTGAGAGACACAAATATTTCCTGTGAACACTTGCCTCTAAATAAAAACAGAAGTAAAGAATGTCCCTGGTTAGAAAAGTACTTGAGTGTGCTTTCTTCAGCAGATCCCATAAGGTTTCAGGAAGGAGCCTCAGGAAATCCAAATGGGCTCTTATAGCAGTTTGTCTACCTTGGTTGTGATTTTAAGACAGATGTCTTAAAATTTTTGTAAGAATACATTTGGGTGCAATTGTTGTACTTATAAATAATCCCGCCCTAAGACTAGCTAGGTAGAAGAGTGAGTACATTTCATTAGTTTGGTTTTCTTTCTTTCTTATAATTATTTAAAATGAATGGAGAAGTGATAATTCTGCAGTTCATATTTGGGCAACCAGCTTCATCTTTACCTTTGCCCTGATCAATGTGTTTTACTGCATTTTTGTCTCACAATTACAGCATTAAACTATGACTCCTTTGCCCCTGTGGGTCTTGGCAAGGGATGAGTAGAAATATTTAGATTTAAATGTTCAATTTAAAAAAGTTTTCTACTCAAAACTCTTGTTCTTAATGCCTTAAGAGTGTTTAGAAATTTGATAGTATTAATTTTGTGCCAATATTAAGATCTTCCACATTATCAATATATGCTTTGTAGTCACACATGCCTAAAAGAGTGAGATAGGGCTTAATGATGGCAGAGTGGATTGGTTCATTTTATAAAGTCAAACAGTATGTCCTTGTACAATTTAGTTTTGCTCTCAGTCCTTGTTTATTTTTCCCTTAGAAGCATGAAATGGCAACATAGTGCTGTGCTAGGATTCTAAAGAGCCTTTTATTGCTGTGGTGGTTGCTGTGCCATCTAACTAGCTACAGAGCTACCATTTGGAAAAATAGTCACTGGATGAGAGCAGGCAGTTGTGAGTTCCATTCTCGCTGTGCCCTGGGCAATATTGCAGTTGTAATAGGTTTATGCTCTTGTAAGATAGTGCGGGGCTCTTTGTTGGAAAAAATACCATATGTTCTATTAATGTGCTAATACATTCATGTGCTTCATGAAGGAATCCACTGTTGTCTCAGAATATAGGCCCAGAGCAAGTCTTTGCCAGTCCACAGGGGTGGAAAATCAGTAGCCCCTAATACGACTCTCTTGTTTTGTAGTAGTGCAGATCAGAAGTCAGAGATCCAACCCAATATAATTCTAAATAAAAATCATTAAATTAAAATTTACTGGAACTCAACAGGATATAGAAGGTAAAATAGCTCCACTCTTTAAAAGTAATAGTTTTTGCCTCTGTTTTTATATATTTCACATATACTTCAGTAACCCTGAAGGATACATACCCTTCTATTTTCTGATTTATTATCTTCAAGTAACAGAGATTGGCTCTTTTTATGTAAAAAGAATAGCTGCCTCTTTTAAAATACCCTCCTCTTCCACATGGTTCAAATAAAATCATTTTTGACTACCTTTATTTTATTTCATAATTTACATAAGCATGAATTTCCTATCAGTTTTTGAAAACATTTCTCAATTTTCCACAGTGTAAGGTGCTGGATGACCTTAGACCCTTCCACTTCCCTCTGGCTCTATCCTTACATCTTTTACCTTTTATCAGTTACAACATTTTTTGTATTTTCAAAGTTAAAAAAAAATCATATATTGAATAAAGCCAAATGATAAAAAATTGTATCTCAGGATGCTTTAATTTGAATTTCTTTTATTTTGAGTAAAACAGAAGAGGTTTGCCAAGTTGAATTTGACCTTTTTTGTGAATTTCTTGATTGTATATTCTGCCTACTTTTTAAAATTTTAAAGTTCAAAATTTTGAGAGTCTCAAACATAAGTACTATATTTGCAGCATTTCCACTACTCTCTCCCCCTCTAACTCCTCCCATGTCCCTTTCCATTCCTTCTCAAATTCATGACTTCTTTAATTATTATACATATAATGTATATATAAATATAGTCTGGTGAATCCATTTAGTGTAACTCATGTGTGTGTGTGTGTGTGTGTGTGTGTGTGTGTGTGTGTGCATTTAGAGCTAAGTACTTGGCATTGAATAATCTTTCAGGGGCCTCATCCCTGGAGAAGACTGAGTTTCTTTTTCTCAGCACCTATTAGTTGCCTGTAGCTCTTCATCTAGAGGTCACTGTCACATTTCTCTCATCCACATTGGTATGTCCACTGCTATCATTGTTCCAGTCTTATGTAAGCAGCCATATTTTTGATGATTCATGGGAATAGCTATATATATATATATATATATATATATATATATATATATCAAAATAGACTTCCTGATCCTCTGTCTCGTAGCGTCTTTCTGCCCCATCTTTTGCAATGTTCCCTGAACCTTACATGTAGGGATTTTATTGTATAGTATCAAATGGGGTTGGGTATCCTGAGGTCAATTGTTCTCTGTATTTTTTAATTAGTTGTGGCTCTTTGTAGTTTCCTTCATCTGCTGTAAAAGGAAGCTGATTGTATGTGACTATGAACATGTGCCTATAAAAGCCAAAAAGTGTGGGATTCCCTGGAGCTAGAATTACAGGTGGTTATGAGCCACCTAGCACGAGTGCTAGGAAGCAAATATGGATCCTCTACAAGAGAAGGTGGTCCTTTTAACTATTGATCCATCATCTAACCACTTTTTCATATTTTTAAAAATTAACTATTTATTTATTTGTTGACCTGTATTTGTGTTTAGTAGTAGTAGTAGTAGTAGTAGTAGTAGTAGTAGTAGTAGTAGTAGTA
>CAJQZJ010000241.1:159864-192312 GCA_907164525.1 Lophiomys imhausi | reverse complement strand
TAGTAGTAGTAGTAGTAGTAGTAGTAGTAGTAGTAGTAGTAGTAGTAACAGTAACAGTAGTGGTAGGTCTGGGGGACTGAATTCACTTCTTCAGGATTGGTTGCAGGCACCTTTATCTGCTTAACCATCTTGCTACTCCAGCATTTTTCTTCCTTTTTTTAGTAGTCTGTTCGCTTCTTGCTTAATTGCAGGTCATATCTTATATGGAAAAGATATAAATCAATAAATACTAAATGGTATTTGCCAGCAGTGAATTAGGAATTTACACAGTTACAGTCTTAAATGAACATCAGCCCATTTAGATACTGTAGTCATTTTACTGGAGATTTTTAAAAGTTTGTTTGTAATTGGAGTATCATATCTGTGTCTTAGCTAAGAATAAATTTAGGAAATAGAAGACCCACAGTTATGGACAGAACTTGCAGAAGGTAGTAGATACTATTTTCTCACTTAATTCATTCTATTCCCCATCTGTGTTTCATCAAAGAGCACATTTGTGGCCTCTTCTTCATGCATGGGCTGGAGAAAAGATGTGCTAAAACATACTGTAAGAGTTTCTAGTTTTTCTTTAAGGAGAACCTATCTTCAGAATGGGTATTTTAAACACTGAAAAAAACCTGATATCACTTCAAATTTAGGAAAATAATAACAATTAATATATAATAGGAGTCAGAGAAGGTGCATAGGTGATCACAGCTCTTCTATGTTTTTCTCACAAGCTGAAACAGAGGACTTAAACAATAAATAAATAGCAGCATTTCTATTTTGTGCCAGGATTATTTGCCTGTGAGATCATTGCTTCTTTTTTGCATAGGATTGTTTCAATATTTTTTCCTAAACTTGTATTTACTATACACATACAGACCTTAGTTTCCCAATTCCTGCCATTAGTGCAGCCAAATCTAAAATAGAATGGGCACATATGGAATAAATAGACTTAGGTCATTTCTCTCTCAGTCTTATTAACTAGGCCAAATTCTAGGTATCTTTACTGAACCAAAGAAAGATAGTTAAAAACATAGGCAAATATGTTTTTAACTATCCTTAACATCTAATTTTGTCATTATTTATGAACAATGACAGCTAAAATGAAATAGATGGAAACAATAGAGACTTTAAACCCAATGTTAGAATTACAGCTACACCAAGTAGTTGATAACATACTGCTTTTACAACATAGTGCTTTGGGCCTTTCTAGTGTATTAGATTATTGCTCAGCATAAAATAACAATTTTGTGAGATATAATTGAAAGCTTTTGATATGTTTTGATGTTTTTGAATAAAAGTCTTGCTATGTAGTTCAGGATGTCATAAAATTTTCTGTATGCCCCAGGTTAATATTAAATTTGTAATTGTCTATCCTCAGTTTCCTTTCTGATATGTATGTATGTATGTGTATATACACACATATATGGACATGTACATGAATATATATGTAGTATATATACATATATAAATACATGTGTGTACATACACATATATACATGCATGTGTATACATACATATACAGTTATGTTTGTACACACATATACACATATATTCATGTATTTATATCAACATGTATGTATATATGCATATATGTATATATGATCAGGATTTGAAGTTTTGTGTAATTGATTTAATTTGTTGTGCTTATTAAGCAACTAAACCAGTTATTTTTCTGGAAAGTGTATCTTCTTAACATCCTTTAAGGCATTACTCTAGGTAAAATTGTGGTTGTCAACATTACCATTTTTTGGTTGTTTTTTAAATATCCCAATTTCTATATCTTACTCCAGGTAAATGTTATAATTAATTAACAGAAATAAAACATCAATATTTTCTCTAGCTTCTCTGGTTATGTCAGTGTACAGTAATGAAGAAGTGATAAACACTTGTCTTTCAGTTATAATTTCTATGTAAAGTGCTGTCATCTCATTTTAGAGTTAGATCACTTATTGCATGTTGGTGCAAATTTTAAGCTTCTATTTTAGCATGGTGTTTAAAAGGATCTAATTTTAATTTTTCTTTTCTGACTTTTCAGAGATCATAACAAAATTCAGAAAAACTTAACACCAAAGTTTATAGACTGGATATAAAATATGTGATATTATGAATTTAATGGCTATTTGAAGTCTGAACTCTGCTTCAGAAGTATAAAAAAATGAAGGCTGAAAATAATGTTAGACTTAAAATTGGGATTCAAATCCATAGTTTAAAATATAGGCTGCTATATCACATAAAAAGAAGCTAATGCATCTACCTCACACATTTATCATAAAAAGAAAATTTATTTTTATCATCATGAGAAAATATTAACAACAGAAAAGTACTGGAAATAGAGCAAGAGACAATGGAATTGGATTGGGAAATTTAAAAACCTCCAAAAGAGATGTTCAAACTTACAGAACAGTTTTTCTCATCAGTTTAGGGTACTGTGCTCTTTACTTGTACTTCATGTAGTGAATGACTATAAATTCATGTTGTAACGGTTAAATGTTCAGGACTTGCTGGAGAATAGAGATGTTGTTCAGTCACCTGCTACTCAGCTTTCTTTCTTCTGTCTGTCCTCATCAGTGAATCTGGCCATGAGTGTCTTCTCAAGACAAACTTTCCTTAAGTTCCCTTAAATCTTGTATTTCCTGCATTTTAGAGTAAATCCTGTAGTTTGCTGATAAAAGCTATATATGTTTTCATGATACATCTTCCATGAAAGAGAATATGTTTTTCTCATTCTTACTATTCCTTATGGTTACTTCAATGAAACAATTCCCATTACAGTGGTTAAAACCAGTAATTCAAGCATTTTGGTAAGTATAGCTTTATATATTTTACCTCATTTTTCAAAAGAGATGTATGTATAACTATTTTCCATCAATATATTGTAAATATTAATTTATGTATATGTAAGTAGGTGTGCTTGAGTGTGTTTATATGCATCACATGTGTTCAGGTGCCCACAGAAAAAAGAAGCGAGTGTTAGATTCCCTGGAATTGGAGTTATAGGAAGTTGTAAGTAGCCTAGTGTGGGTGCTGTGAACCCAACCTGGGTCCTCTGAGAGAGTAGTAAGAGCGCTTAAATGCTGTGCCATCACCTCTCTATTGTTGAGATCAATATTTGAAATATATTGAATTATATTTAAAATGCATTCATATTTTAAGAGCAATAGAAAATTTGCAACTAGGCTGTGATCTGAAAACTGCCCATCACTACTGTGCATTACCATGCCATTCTATCTTTCAGTTACTGTGTGTCAATTAGGTTTGCATTGTCTCCTGTGTCGAAAGAACCCATCTGCCTCAGTCTTTTGCATATACTGCCTTCCAGAAATACTCTTCTCCCACCTACCTTTTCTCACCTTGAAAACACATTTTTTTCCTTCATCTTTTTGTGTTTTGAGTTTTTATTACAGGCTCTTGCTGTGCAGACCAGGCTGGCCTGGAAATTGTGGTAGTGGTTTTGCCTTTGCCTGCCATGTGTTGTGTTACAGGAGTACGCTATTTTGCCTGGCAAATTTTCCTTTATCTTATAAGATTTTATAGTTTCCATGCTCTTTACACTTCTTTGTAACGATTGTCATGAATAAAAATATTCATGTCAATGTTTAACAGGTTTCTTCTAGCAAACCCCAAGTTCAATGAAGACAAGGACTGTAGTGTGCATGCCAATTAGGAATGTTCCTTAGCACATTTCAGTTTCCTAAATGTGGGTTCCAGTAAGTGAACATCTTTGTCTCTTTCATTTATTACTTTGGTTTTAACCTCTTGCTACAGGATCTAGTATATGGTATTCATTCACAAATGGTTGATAAATTAATTACTTTTTTTTTTGTACAGTGAAGGGTTATGTGCTTACTTTTGTCACAGCAAGTTTTTAATTTTTTGTAAGTTTGATTTAGTAGCCAACATTTTAAGAAACTAAGATTTTATTTACCTATCTATCTATCTATCTATCTATCTATCTACCTATCTATTTATTTATTATACACCTATAGGTATTTTGCTTACATGTACATCTATACACCATGTGCATGCCTAGTACCTGAAGAGGTCAAAAGAGGGTGGCAGATCCCCTGGAACTGTAGTTCCAGATGGTTGTGAACCACCATGTAGGTACTGGGAATTAAACATGGGTCCACTGTAAGAGCAACAAGTGCTCTTAACCACTGAGCCACCTCTCTAGCTCCTGTCTTTTATAATTTGTAATAATATGTATATAGTAGGTTAGGGGAAAATTAGATCTCTCCTACTGTCATTTTAAATACTAGAACTTCATACTTCTACCTAATATTGTTTTGATAGCCAGTATCTAACCTTCCACAGTATCTCTCCATCTTACTAGCCCCCAGTCAATACTATTATACATTTTAAACAACTTGTGATATTTTGCCTTTTCGTTTAGAAAACAAAGTTTCATTATATGTCTCCTGTTGACTCTTAAGTCTCTGTGTAATCCAGGCTGATCTTGAACTCAGTCCTACTGTCTCTGCCTCCTGATTCCTGGCATTACGGATTTGACCCACTATGTCTGGCTCATTTGTCTATTTTTAAACCTCTATATATAAAAGAGAATGTGTGGGATTTGCCTCTATGTCTAATTTACAGGATGAGCATATTTTCTAGTCCCACTCAGACTTTTGTAAATGATAAGATTTCATTCTTTGAGTAGTTGAATTCTATCCCATTGATTTATGGACCATGTTTTTTTTTTTATTTTCTCACTCATTTGTTGAAGACCAGGTAGGCTGACTTCATCCCAGCTACTATGGCAAGTGCTGTAGTAAATAAGTATCTACAGATATCATTATGGACTATTGATTTTATTTTCTTTGAAATTAGTTGAGTTGGCAGTAGATCTGTTTTTTTTCCATTTCCTGAAGAATCTCCTGCCAAAGTGTATGATTCCCTCTTTCTTCATAACCTTATGACCATTTGTTAGTTCTATAATAGCCATTTTTACAGAGGAAAGATGGCATCTCATTTTTTAAAATTTAGGGTTTTTTTGAGAATTTTATACGTGAGTATGCTGTATTATAATTATTTCTGCTGTTTCCTCCACACCCCAACCATCCCTTCTCCTCTAATACCTCTAAGAATCATGACCTCATCTTTTTCAGTTTCTTGGTTTAATTTATTCTTAACTTCATCAATTTTTATTTTATTTTTTTTTTGAAACAAGGTTTCTCTGCAGAGGCCTGGATGTTCTAGAACTTGCTCTGTAGACCAGGCTGACATCTAACTTAGAGATTTGTCTGCCCCATCTTCTGACTGCTAGGATTAAAGGTGTGCCCCACCACTACATGCCTATTAATTTTGATTTTGTATCCTTCAAGTTCAAAGTTTTTCAGTCAGTTCTAATTGTATTAGTGGAGTCTTTGGGGTTTTAACTGCATAATGTATCATCTGTTAAAAAAATACTATTTAACTTCACTTCCTCTTAATGTATACTTTGTTTCTTTCCTTTGTCCATTTGATCTAAGGTTTTTTTATATAGTAAGTTTTTTTTATTTACTCATAAGTTATGGCAGTGGGAGCAGTATGCTCAGGGGTTTTCATGATTTTGCAATACTTACAACATAGCTTTTTAAATTTTATTTTATTTAAGGTGTGTCTTTTTCCCCCCAACAGCTCCCCCTTTCAGTCCACTGAAAGGCTCTTTTTCTTATAACAATAAATACAATACAAAACAATAAGAACAATTAGGCAACAATTATGAAAATTATAAGGTATAACATGCATTCCCAATGTCCAGTCCACACGTATTTGGCAACTGATAATAATATTCTATTATCTGTCTATCTCGATGAGTTTAAAGTTCTATACCTAAATCAGTTTCCATCCTAACTTGCATACCAACTTAAAAACATCTTCTTAGACCTAAAACATACTTTTATTTCCTAAACAACTTAAAACTTCTAAGGTTTTTAATACTATGTTGGGTGAATGAATTGTTTAGTAAAAGTCTCTCTCTCTCTCTAAATCTATATTTTCCCCACATATATCCCTACCCTCTGTCTCTCCACATCTGTAGAAAAAAATAGCTAATTAAATTATTTACTAGTATTTATATTGTAATTAATTGGTTCAGCAGTGTTAATCACTATCCTGCCATTATAAATAAATACACACAGACACTATGTGGATTTTAACAAGCCTTGGCCTGAGTTGTACAATCCTAGCCCATTTAAGCTAACTCATAATTCTATTACCCAAATATAACCCCATATATACATACATCCCTTTGGACTATTATTCTCCATGCTAAGCCGATGTTCCAGGCCACTTGGAAGGATCTTCTTTAATCTACACCATGGGGTGTCCTCCTTGTATGCTCCTGGCTTTTCCCCAGCAAGCTTCTTCTTCCCAAGATGCTTTCTGTCTCAAAAAGCCCACACACCTTAGTCCTGCCTACTTCTGTCTTTGCCCAGTCTCCAGGCCTCAGCATTTATTTAACCAATCAGACATAGTAAGTAACAGACAGCAAACAGGACCAATCAACATTTAGAATGCTTAACACCACCCCATCACACATCCTTTTTAGTTCTATGTAGTTCTGACTGACTTTGAACTGAAAATGTTCTTGTCTCAGCCACCTGTCTACTGCCATGTCTAGCTGTAAATATGCTTTAATTCCATGATTAGGATTAGGATATAGTTTAAATGAGAGATATTTATTATATTCACATTCTACTGTTATTTTTGCTCTTAGTGATCTCTAGTTTATAAATTTAAGTGTTCTGAAGTTCAAATCCCTGGGCTTCATCTCTACATACCTGTGTGTGAGTGCACATACACACACACACACACACACACACACACACACACACACACACACAAAATTAAAAAAAATAAAAGTGCTTTGGCATTATGCAAGTTAAAATTGTTTTATTTTGTTTAATTGATCACTTGTTCATAAATAATAATCTTTTGTTTCTTTTTGTTGTTTTTGTCTTCAAGTCTATTTTCTCTGATATAAAAATAGCTACGACAGTATGCTTGTGGTATCAAGTTGCATGGGGTATCTTTTACCAGCATTTCACTTTTAGTCCTATGCATTTTTGCCAGGGAAGTGAATTTCTTGGAAATATCCTTTGTCTTCTTTCTGTATCCATTTACCCACTCTACATTTTTTTAATTTATTTTTTCAAGTTATTTCTCTATCGAAGCCCCCTCCTGTTCCTACCCTCCCACGCTCTTCCCCGTCTTCCTCCTCTCCTAATCTTCAGATGAGGGGAGCTCCCACATTTCAACCCGCCTCAGTTCATCAGGCTCATGACAACTAAAAGCTACCTCTTGCTCTGGGGCCTAACACAGCAGCCCAGCTAGGGTAAGGTGTTTCACTAACAGGCAACAGAGTCCATGACCCACTGCTGGGTGGAGTTTTTCATAGGATAGTTATGCTAGGTTTTTTAATTGGAGCATTGGTGGGGTTCAAAGGAGGAGGCTGAAGCATTTCTCCATCCTGGTGGTACTACCAGCCCCTGTGAGATATGATTAGAGGTGGCAATACAGAACTGAGGTATACACTCCTAGGCCTGACAGTGACATGAGCCTATACTTGAGGTTTGGCAGCACCAGGTAAATTCAGGGCCCTTTTGGTATCTTCTCTTAGTTCTGGTAGTGGCATATGACCTATATGCTTTATATGGGGTAGGCTATGGTGAAGAACTCTATCACAACATCAATAGCATGTGTCATTGGTCACAGAAACAGCATGACACATACCAGTACTGGTACATATCTGCAACATTATGGATCATATGTGGTATACATTCTCTGGTGGCTATTTTAATTCCAAGGTACGACAATCTGAGGGCCCATCTGACTTCTTTTTGTGCTTTACAATCTCATTATCATTGAGTATGAGAGTAACACAAATTTATTTTTTTGTGGGTGAATGTGTACATAGAAGACTAGAAACCCCTTTTAGTAAGCAAACCAACTCCTAGTTAAAAGATGAAAGAATCATCAGTCATATTTGTCATTATGTTGTGTCCGAATATGCTAAACAATTTTTCTTTTTGTCTTAAAACAAGTAACTCACCTGTGTTTTTTTAATTGAAAAAATTTATTTTATTCACATCATGCACCCTGTTTCCTCCCCTCTCCCACCTCCTCCCAGATCAACCCTCCACCTTTGCAATCTGTCCCAGCATAAAAAAATAACAGCTCATTGTGGAAGCTGCAGTGTATCTCAATATGTCCCACAATATTCCCCTTTGTCCACATACTCTGCTTGCAAATGTTCATTATAATGACTCCTTGGTCTGGTACGAGGCCCCTGGTTTCTGCTACTCTGTCAGTACTAAAACTTCACTGGAACTCCTCTCAGATATGCCGTAACTGTCCTGTATCATGGAGATTCTGCAGTCCTGAGTTGTGGAACTGACCTCTTCTTGCACTCCAGCAGTTCATTCATAGGGTATATGTTGGGGTGGGCCAACTCAAAGACCTGGATCTCATCTCGACCTGCAACCCCCACTTGCATGGCCAGTTCTACTATGGAAAGGTGCAGGGCCTGTTCTCCCAAGTGCTTCAGCATGTGAGGGGCAGGGACAGATATTCTGTTCTTGTGACCCCTTCTGGGCCAGAACTCCTGTCAGCCAATGGTGGTGAGGGCAAAAGGGAAAGGGAGGGAGGGCATCTCTCCCTAGCCAACACCACCACATAGCAAACCAAAGGCAGGGCTGACTCTCCCACACTCACTCCCTCAGGGCTGGTTCACCCACAACCACATCCAGGGCCAGGCAGAGTTCTTCTAGTTTCTGGTTTGTTTCCTGTCCTGGGAGTCCATCTGGTGCTTCCCTGGTACTGGTCTGGTAGTCATCACAAGCTACACCATGGTGCCAAAGTGGTGTTTGTATTTAGCTTGTTTTTTCCCCCAGGAATGTTATGCTACTATTTATTCAAATGTTCATAGGTCAGAATATAGATATAGCCTCTCTCCTCTCTGCCTCCTACTGATGCACATGTGATATAGCAGTTACTTGTGTAATGCCTCTAGGGGCAGGACTTGCCTATGTCGTATTGCCAAATTGTCACACTCATATTCATGAGTGATGTGCCTGGTAGCTCTGAAAATAACTAGCTCTCTGGTTGTTTGGTTCTTTTGTGGCAAAATAAGGAACTTGCCTTTCCATTCCTGACTCACAGAATGCAACTGAATAATGTAAGTTACTTATATTCAATTCTCCTGGAACCAGAGATCAATTTTGACTTCTGTGCTTGGTCAGCCATGAGTTGAACTGATTTGGCACTTTAGATTCAGTGAGTCCTTTGACAGGAATCTCAAAGGTAACATAATTCAAATTAGAAATAATTCAAAGTTAATATTTTAAAACTTAGGAATTTTCCTGTTAGACAAAATTATATTAGCTATTAAAATCCAAAATTGGTGGGTGGCAAAACTATAACATTTGAAGAGGTTTGGGGAAAAGCTGAGAAAATTGAAATATTAGTGAGAAGTGTTTTGGAAACGGAAATCTCAAAATCTCTTGAACACAAATTACAATAATATAATGTATGAGATACATACTCTAATTTGTTTGAACACATTTGCAGCCTCGTTTTTTCCCACTATGAATGGAAATTTATACAGACAAAAAACAGAGGAAGGTACTCGTGATGAGGACAAAGAGCACAAGTTTCAGTAAAATTTGAATGGGCACTATGTCAGAAAGTCAAAGGTGCACAATAATCATTCTTTGCCATTAAAGGAATCTAAGTTATTGGGAGAATACCATAATTGGAAGGAAAATGCAAATGCTATTCTGAAAGAACTATTGATTCTCTTCCTTCAGAGTATTAATTTATTTAAGAGCAAATGCACGGCCCCAGCACAGAGCCCCAAATCACCTTGGAACTGCTGTCTCAGGGATGGCTCTGCAGTTAATGGAGACAGGCTTGCATTTTCTCTTGAAGTCTTCAGTCTTCCTTGAGTGTCATTGAGCAAGGGCTGCTGAAGTGTCAGAAAACAATTTATTGTTCTTCCATATGTCAGCGCCCTCCTGCCATTGGCATGTGTACTCATCAGTCAAACAGAAACTACCCACCATGTTTGATTTACTGCAGTTGAAGGAAATCAGTTTGTAGGTTCCTATAACATAAACCATTTTGCTGGAGATTTGCATACAGTTCTGCAAGTTATATCATTAGTTTTCATGATCATTCAGGAGGACTAAATGTAAGAATTGCATCTGTTTTTGCTGTATGCTGTGACTCTTTTTCTTTCCCCTCCCTAACATTTTCAGTAACTTCCCCCTTGTTCAGTGAAGCATTATGTCTCAAGTCCTCTGAAGAAGATTAAGCGATTAAGTTGTAGCAATGCAGAAACCAAAAACAAAGTCCCTCTTTAAGAGACCTGGTAAATGACCTGAATAGCAACATACTTTCTAGTTGTTGCAATGGTCTTTTAATAATCCATAATGGTGAATCTGCAGAAAAATAAAACTGAGTTGTCTTCCTGAGATCTATATTGCATTTATAGTATTCAAAAGATGTGGAAAAGGAAGATTTTCAGAGTGTTTTAATGATAAGAAAAATTTCTAATATCCTCCAATTCTGTATGAACTTCAAAATGTATCTGTCTGAAATGACACTTCTGTTTTATGCTCTGTAGGTGTATAACTGAATCTACTTTGAGTAGCCACACTTGACTGTTACGTGGTACATGTGATGATGGATAGACAAATGACTAGACAGCTTCATTTATTCAGGTGCAGTTCAGAAATGGATAACCATCAAGAGAGTTATTGCATATTTCATCATCTTCAAAAAAGTTCTGAATCAAGGAGATTCTGTTGCAAAAGTTCTTGAAAAGAATATATCACACTAAAATCAAAAGGACTTTACTGTAATGCATATAAACAATATTTTGCAGTTTCAGAAATTAGTCAATATAGTATGAAGACTGCATAAGTAGGTACCAAAAACTGTTCAAGTTAGTACAATTTAATTGAATTCAGGATATATAAAACCAGCATCCAAAGACCAGTTGCATTTTTATACACTGACAATGAGTTACACAAAAAAGAAATGAATAATTGTGTTTACAATAGCATCAACAATAATGAAATCCCTTGAAATAAAATGACTGTAACTGATATATACCAAAAAAGCCAGATGTATACCCCCCAAAAAAGCCAGAAATGAAAGAAATTAAAATATACTCAATGAAATAAGAAGACTCCATGTTCATGGATTGGTGAACTCAAGACTGGTATAATGCCTGTAATTATGGAAAGCAGTATACAGAATAAACACTACCCTCATTAGAATCCCAGTGGTGCATTTTTGGGGTACATATCATCACTTAGGAAGCACAGGCAATAGAACTGTGAGTTTGAGGTCAGTCTGAGCTACATGGTGAGTTCTAGGCTAGCCTGGGTTACACAAGACCTTTTCTCCAAAGTAGAAAAAAAAAACAATACTAAAAGTAAGCTAGGAGAAACAAAAGAACAAAATTCCACTAGAATCCAAAATGATCAAGAATAGTCAAAGGGATCTTGAATAAGTAGAGCAAAACCAGACAATAACTGAAACCATGTGATAATGGTAGCATAAAGATAGAAATACAAAGCAGTAGAATGCAAATGCACATAGTTAATATTTGCTGAACTTTGGCAACAGTGTCAAGAATACACAAGAAGAAAGGATAATCATAAACAAATCTTGCTGATAGCACTCATTGTCCAAGTGTAAAAGAGTGAACTTGGACTTCTATGTAAAATGGAGTGACAACTTAAGTGTGAGACCTGAATCTATAAATCTTTGAGAAGATCTTGATGTTGGCAGTATTTTCTTAGATTAGGAAAAAAAAAAACTGGCAAGAAAAAAGAAAAATTAGGCCGGTAATACTTCATGAGAATACATCTGTTCTTTTAGATTCACTATTAAACAAATCAGTTCATTTAAGAAAGGAAATTCTACTTCAGTAAAAAGTACCAGTTTTCCACCACTGATCTCTATCTTACAGCTTAGGTTTATATGGTGAACATTTTTCTCAGTTCGTTTAAGTACAACTCAGGTAAATGAGTATCTGTAGTTTAAATCTCATCATAAAATAATGTTCTCTTTTCTGGTGTCTCACCAAAATTCTGTGGGCAATCAAGCATCATACATTGTTCACAAATTCCTTCTTATCTTTCTGTCTACTACAGGAACCCAATGTGTGATCCTAGACTCTGATTTCTTATCCCTTTAATTTCAAACTATTTTGACACCTAGCCAGATCTTAAGGAATTCTTTCTTTAATAGCTTACAAAATTCATGTTTTTATCCAATAAATTGAACTTTTCAGATTTAGTTCTGGGCCACTTATCTTTTTTATTCCAGCATCAGAAAGCTGAAACTTTGCTACTTCAGTCAATAATAAACATTGCAGTAAATTTATGTTTGCAGCATTTCTGGCTTGATGTAAATCTATACAATCTTTCCTGTTTATTTCCTTTTGTATTGAGATAATTTTTGCTCTTTTCCATGGCCAAACATCCATTGATCCATTCACACTTGAAAGAAAAAGGCATCATCATATAATCATTGTGTTTCCCATGTAACTAATCTCATGCCATCCCTCCCTTCCCTGCCTGTCTTTCTCTCATGCACAGAGTTTCACTATCTAAAAGCTTAAATAACTCAAGTCTTGGATGAATGGCTTCTTGTCTGATCCATAGACTGTGACATTAAATGCACTCTAAATTGATATTTAGTGATAATACTGTTAAAAACCCCAAAGTGGAAAAGATTTGTCTCATGAAAAATGGTGCATTATCTCCCTACATTGAAAGAATTGACTGCTCAGTTGGAAGTCAATGACATTTGGACCAGTTTCTTAAGATTCTAAGATTAAAGCTTACAAGTGCACTTACTTCTCTATGGACAAAACAAATAAGAATGTGCTATTCACTTTCTCAGCTTTCAGTTTTATGAGCCCTCTAGGCAATTATTAATTGATTAGGAAAAGGGTGAGCCAAATAAAATAAACTCTTCAATGGTTACTACCAATTTTCCTGTAAAGACACTACACAGATTTAAAGGCACTCCAGAGGTAGGTAAATAAACTGAAGACTTGAAGGATAGGGATGGATGCAGGTGAAGTTAAACTTTCTCAAGTGCAACAGAAAGTTAAAAGCTTTGTTATCAAGAAAGCCAAGAAGGGGGCTGGAGAAATGGCTCAGTGCTTAAGAACACTGACTGTTCTTCCAAAGGACCTGGGTTCAAATCCCAGCACCACATGGCAGTTCACAGCTGTCTGTAATGGCCGGGCATGGTGGCACAAGCCTTTAATCCCAGCACTCAGGAGGCAGAGGCAGGCAGATCTCTGTGATTTCAAAGCTAGCCTGGTCTTCAAAGTGAGTTCAAGGATACACAGAGAGACCCTGTCTAGAAAAAAAAAGCCAAGAAGGATGGGACAAACAGGAGCTGATAAAGTCCCTACTATTCAAAGTGAATTGATTAATGGGAAATTTTAACATTTGTTCCTTTATTAATAGAAAGGAAAAATGCTCTACATGTATTATGATCTTAATCATGTTTAATCTCCCTTTCATATGTGAAAATCTTACTTAAAATTATTCATCAAGAAAATATATCAGATAGGAGAAATAGCCTTTAATATAAAATGAGCAGAGTATTAAAAATATGCAAATTAATTCAATATTTTCAGAATCACAGGCGAGGCACAGGTGGAATGAAGAACTTTAATATTTCATCTGAAAATTCAGCCTTCATTTTAGTTCAAATAATATTTGTAAGAATGTTAGAACTCAGTGACAGTAGAAAGTCTTGAGCAGAGGAGTATGGGAGCTAAGTTTGCATCTCTTTAAGAGACTTGCTTGGAGACTTTTAAAGAAATGAGTCATAACACTTATGTGTGAGCTTAGTGGTACCACGGTATCCTCCTGCAGTATATCTGAAAGAAGTTCCTTTACAACTCACAGTTTCGAGTGCTCCTCTTTGGAGCTCTGAAAAAAGAAGCTTTCAAGTTCACAGAGAGAAAAAGGACCAGTTGGTTTCTGAACACGTTATGATCAGTGAAGCCCTAGTAGAATCTTTAGTAGCCAGTTTAAGCAGCTTTAGGTGATTACGCTGGAAAAGCTTTGGTGATCTGATGTAAAGTCTCACATGGGATGAGGTTTAAGATGCACATGCAGAAGTGCATGTGCACACACATACATGGATGAGTGTGCACATATGGGCAGGCTTATATCTCTTTCTTTTTCTTCAAAATACAGAAGAATGTCACTGCTAGGGAAGAAGGAATAACAGGGGAAGATTTACTTTTCTGCATGAAACAATAGAAAGCAAAAATATGAATGAAACCCTTGACACCAGGAAATCCCCAAGAGAGAACAAAGCCATGTGAAAGAGACAGTTCATCATCACGGAGTATTTCTTGGCTGTGATTCTGGTATGTTGGGAGGGAAGTGAAAACCTGGATGGCATCAGTGAAGTCAGTAATTAGAGGAGAAAAAGTGGAGAGTCCTGAAAGACAAAGGTTACTAAAGCTGGTGGAACAGAAGGGCACCTGGAGGGGAGTTTTTAACAAGAAGAAAACCCCAAAGATCTGGAAAGGATTCCACTCAACCTGATTGCTAATCTGTAGCACAAGCTGGAAAAGCAGCAAAAGCACGGGAGTAAAAATAGCCAAAGGCAACGTAACCAGAATGTACACAGGTCTGACAATAGCACTTAACCCTGCTGCTCAGACTGGAGGGGTTTAGGATTGAGGAAGCATTTCAAAGTCAACAGAATTCTTGTGTTATTAGTGAGTATTGCTCTGATATTTGAGCATATTCATTTAAAAGAAAAGAACCAAATAATTTCTGATAACTTAATGGTATCTGAGAATAAAGATAACTATTTATAAGTACAAAATACCCAGCACCCATCAAAGTTTTTGATGTCTGAATGTGTCACCCATCATTGATGTCTGAATGTGATCTGAAATAATGTAGAACCGTATCAGGAATGTCAAGACACAAAAATCCAGGACCCATCATGTAGAAAGAAATTCATCAAAAATGACCCAGCATTGACACAAGTTAGTTAACACATCAGTATCTACAGATATACTGTTGGAAGCCATCCTTCTATACACTATCATATGCCTATATATGTATATACACACAATGCATAGGTATAAGGGATCTTAGTTACCCTTCCTTGGAGATTTGTTTACAGAAAAGGAAAAATTACCATAAAATTATAAAATGTGATAATCAATCAATTTATACTCATTAGTCTGTTTCTCACCCCCATAATGTTCTCTCCTTCACATTAAGATATTTATCTCACTTGTTAAAAGTTGCCAGAAAAACTGACATCACAATTTTTAAATTATGATATAAAGATCTACTTGAATGAATAACTTAAATGTTAACGTTTCTGTGCTACCTACTTTCATGTCATCTTCACACAAGCTAGAGTCATCTTAGAGGAGGGATTCCCACTTGAGAAAATGTCTCCATATAATCAGCCTATAGGCAAGCCTGTAGGGAAGTTGGTTCTCAACCTGAGGGTCATGACCCCCTTGGGGGTCACATATCAGATATATTTACATTGTGTTACATAACAGTAGCAAAATTACAGTTATGAAGTAACAATAAAAATAATGTTGGGAGCATCACAACATGAGCAACTGTATTAAAGAGTCATAGCACTAAGAAGATTGAGAACCACTTGTTGTAGGACATTTTCTTAATGATAGGTGGCTGAGGGCTCAGCCCATTGTGGGTGTGGCTATCCCTGGGCTGCTGGTCCTGGGTTCTATAATCAGGCTGAGCAAGCTGTGAGGAGCAAGTCTGTAAACCACCACTCCTCCATGGTCTATGCATCAGCTCCTGCCTCCTCCAAGTTCCTTCCTGCCCTAAGTTCCTTCTAAGATGAGCTGTGAAATGGAAACAGAAAAGTGTGGTAAGAGTTTTGTTTATTAAAAAAAACAGTTATGAGAATGTTTTTGTTTAATCACAGGTGTGAGGCTGTTTCATTCAAGATCACAGGTTATTAACTGTGCTGCCTCCTGAGCTAGCGGGGGTGTGGCTTAGCCCACTGAGGAAGTTTAATTTAGAGGACTTGAGAAAGGGATAGGATATCTCCCTGAGGCTGGTGCTCACCCAAATTGCTGCTGGTTCTTCCTGCTACTGTTTCCTGGTTTGCTGGACTTCTGGATATTGTGGCTACTGAGATTGGTATTGCCCTTAAAGAACCTGGTGACTCTAACCAGCAGCTCAAAGAGACCCTAATCAGTAGCTCAAAGAGACCTATGTCCCTTCTCCCTCTAACCTTCTTTCTCTCCCCCCTAGTGTTGGGAGGTTGGGAGGAACAAGGGTTGGAAGAGAGGTAGAGGTATTAAGTACAGTAAAAAGAAGTAGCGTGTATAATAATACAAAGATAATAAAAGCCACCTAGTTACAGAAAAGGTATTCCATTACAGCAACAGAAACCTTTACTAAGTACGACATAAATTGGTACCAGGGTCTTGGGCTATTGCCATGATGGGCCTGACCATGTGTTTTGGGAGAATTGTGGAAGGACGTTATAACTTAGCTCTGGAAAAGCCATTGAGTCTTCAAAGCTTGGTGAGCTGTTGTGAAAGCTTGGAAGATTAGAGGATAATGTTGAGAGCAGTACAAATGATTGGGGCATGGTTTCAGAGGAAAGAAAAGACTCTATAAGGGATGTTTTGATATTTTTAATTAAGAATCTGGTTCTGGTCAGCTGGGGCTGGAAGAATCAGTGATGATTAACAAGAGACTACCATCAGTGAAGTAAAACGTTGCTTTATTGGGACAATTGATGCTGATTAGCTAGTACTAAGAAATTAGTGGTGATTACGAAGAGGCCAACATCAAAAAGGTGAAATCTGGGAAGTGTTTTTGCAGGGTCAAGCTGTGGTCTAGAGACAGCCAACATTGTACCCTGTGCTGGCAGCCCAACTTGGATATATTTCAGAATCTCCCAGATAGCATTGGTTTTGAAAGTATAGGAAGAGCTGAGGCTTGGCACTGTGAGAGGCCAGAAGAGGCCACTGGTGAAGGTGCAGCCCCCGTTGCAGCTGAATCCCCAGGATTGAAGGGGTCATGCAGGGACTTAAGACTTAGCACCATGAAGAGAGTGCATTAGATAGAGGTCATTGGTGAAAGTGTAGTTCAGGTGCCTCAGGAGACCCAAGCATTTTGTAGATGCCAGTACCATGGAATTACCACCAAGGACAACCTTGGCTATGAAGTGGAAGTGGCTTGAGCCTAGGAGACAATCTGTGTGGGCTTCAGAAGGGGGAGTCAGAGAAGTGACCTAGGCCCCTTAGGGGAGACCATGGAGTCCATCAATCATAAGTGAATCACAGACAGTGGACACTGAGTTATTTACACTGTTGGGGCTTGATTTTACTTTGATTTGATTGTGACTGTGCCCTGGTTCTTCCCTCTTGGAATAAGAAATTATTTAATTTATTTCTATTTTACAGGAGCCCACTGTTGAGAGGGCTCCTCAAACCGCTGAACTTTTAAAGAGGTTTAGGATTTTTAAGGCGACTGGATTTTATATTTTTTTAAATTAATTCATTAATTCATCTTACATCCTAATCGAAGCCCCCTCCCTCCTCTCCACCTTTTCCTACCCTCCCACCCTCTCTTACTTTCCTCCCTCCCTTTCTACTCAGAAAAAGGAGACTGAATTTTAAAGTGTTGGAATTTGTAAAGATTATGGGACTTTTTGGTTTGTAATATATTGTGATATTTATTAATATGAGGGTTTGAGGATTATGGATTAATAGTAGTGTGTTTCTGTATTAAGTTGAGAAGTGGTCAAGTGTGCTGGCTAATTTTATGTCAGCTTGAAACAAGCTAGAGTCATTTGAGAGGAAGGAATCCCAACTGAGAAAATATCTCCATAAGATCCAGCTGTAAGCAAGCAAACCTATAGGAGGACATTTTCTTCATTAGTGATTAATGGGGAGGGTCCAGCCCACGGAGGGTGGGGATATTCCTGAGGTGGTGGTTGCAGGTTGTATTAGAAAGAAGGCTGAGCAAGCCATGAGGAGCAAGCCAGTAAGCAGCACTCCTCCATGCCCTCTGCATAGGCTCCTTTCAGGTTCCTGTCCTGACTTTCTTTGATGACAAACTGTGATATGGAAGTATAAGAGAAATAAATCCTTTCCTCCCAGTATTGCTTTTGGTCATGTTATATCACAACAATAGAAACCCTAACAATACAGTTTCATAAGTGAGGCCAAAAGAAATGACAAAGGCCCTCAAAGTTTTCTTACAATGTGATTTTTTTAAAATTAGAGAGCTACCTAAAGCCAAAAATGAAGTGGAGGATTTTTAAATGACATATATTTCTGTTGGAAGTTGTAAAAATATTTAACTTGACTCACTTTTATTTTGTTCTATCAAATAGGATTGTGTCTAAGTTCTGGATATATAGAAATTCTATTTCTATATAAAAAGTGTATTTCAGTAACATTCCATTAATATGAATTCCATTTGAAAGGATTAATTTCTGAAGTCTGGTATGTCTGCTTTAATTCTAACCTTAAGTGGTGATTGTAAAAGGGTTGGTATTTTGTTTTACTTGAGGCATGCTGTGAATTTATGCCACTGAGAAAAAGACATAGATTCTCTTTTATCACACCATAGGTAAGACAACTTTTGACATTTTACAGAAACACTCAGAGTTGTGTTCCTTGATGTGTAGGGACAGAGCACATAAAGCTAAGGGTTGTATAATTCTGAGAAGCTTTAGGTGGAATTGGTTACTGTTATTCTGCAACAAGAGGCAGCTGTATGGAGTTTGGCACTTTCAAAAGATGTGATTGGATCATATGTGGGTCAGCCTTGGGGCATTTTATTTGAGCCCCTTTTAAATCCTGCCTAAGGGTAACTTCGGTCAGTCACAGGACAGCAATAGAAAATTTGTGTGGAATGGTCTGCCTTTAAGGGGAGTTTCTTTCTTTTTTTTTGAGACAAGGTTTTTTTTTGTACCTATGTTTTTTTATACTTTATATTTTTATTTCTTCAAGTTACATCTCAGTCACAATCCCTTGCCTACTCCCCCTTCCTGTCCCACCCTTCCAACCTCTTCTCCCCAACAGCTTCCCCTTTCAGTCCAATAAATGGTTCCTTCTCTTATAACAGTAAATACTATACAAAACAACAGAAATAAACACGCCACATTTATGAGAGTTAAATGGCCCAGCATACATTCCCAATGTTCAGTTCATACATATTTGGATATTTGGCCCCTGATTTAACATTCTACCCTCTAACCATCTCCATGAGTTTAAAGTTCTATATCTGACTCAGCTTTCATACTAACTTGCATCACTATTAAAAACATCTTGTTAGATCCAGAACACCCTCTTGATTCCTAAACAACACAAAATTTAACTATGAGACTCTAGCTATCTATTCTTCAACCACCTCAGAGACCTGAGAGGGATAAATATATCTGATTATGTAGGAAGTGCAGGGGCTGCATCATCCAAAACTAATAAATGACATATCAGTGGCTGCCTGGACAGTTCCTGTTTTCTATCCATATGTTACAGCATCAATCTTCAGCCTTTTGGTCCTGTTTCTCTGACAGACATTGATTGTAGAGCAGGGATTATGAAGGACTTACCTAACTTGTCTTGGCAGAGCTAGGTTGTCAACTTCCCTGCTACCAAGTTTTGTCCTTTTTGGACAGCAGTCTGTCTGAAGTTGAAGCAAGGGTTTTTTTCATGCCAAGAGATAGGCTTGCCACTAATTCAACCATCTCACACTGGAGATTCTTCTATGCTCATCTTCTACTTGGAGTAGAATAGGGGGTGCTGTCAGGAGCTGATATGTCTCAATATAAAAAAAATCTTAATTTAAGACAAGATCTTTGAATGCCATATTCTGCAGATCTCTTGGGGTTTTTGAAGATGCCATATCTATCTCTTGTATTTAGATAAGCAAATGTTGCTTGTCTATTAACAACTTGATTTCTGAGTAGCTTAGAGAATATCTGTGATAGACTGTCATAGTAGCTAACAAAGTGACATGCTTGCATGACTAGGAGTTTGTGTTTCTTAATTATCCTAAAAGGTTTAAGACGGTTTGTATCAAGAGGCCAGAGCTTCACATTTCATTTTGAAGTATCTCTAGGTACAATACCTTTAAGAAGCGCTACCTCTAATTTTGTATCAATATACAAAGATCTATTCCAGTGTGGCCAAATATACTCTTAATTTTGTATCAATATACCAAGATCAATGCCTATGTAGCCCAGTACAATCTTAATATTACGTCAATATACAAGGGTCAATACCATTGTGGCCAACTATAATCTTAATTTTGTATCAATATACAAAGATCAATACCGATGTAGTCCAATACAATCTTAATTTTGCACGATATACAATGGTCAATACCACTTTAGCCAAATATAATACTAATTTTGTATCAATATACAAAGGTTTAAGGGCATATTCAATAATCTGTCCCTTCTTCTTGGTCCTTCCCATACTATGTCTATGTCCCATTTTTCTCAAATCTGTGCACTCCTACATAGGAGAGAAAGAAGGATACAGAAAAGGAAAAGAAGGAAGTCCCTGGGTCTAACCTCCAAAACCCATTTAACAAGACCATTTAACAGCTTGTAGTCTCTTCCCCTAAATAAAGTTTTCTGTTATCCTTCAAATAACCAAAAGGGGGGGGGAACACCTCCCCACCCTCTGGGCATGGGACATCGCTCTGTTAAAATGACTTCCTGCTGATTTGGGTCATAGTAAACCTGTTTTGGGCCCAAACCAGAATGGAAAAATGGTTAAAAATGTTAGTACAATCCTTTCTCGTTCAGTCTTTTTGTGCTCAGCTGTTTAGATGTCCTAAGAAGTTTGTAGGTGGAAGCTGATCTTCTAGGCTTTATTGAAGTTCTGGCTGGGACAGTGTGTGGAGCTGAATGATCTTAGCAATTTTGAGTAGTTGTGGTTGTAGACTTTTGATGGAAACAGCTATTGATGGAGTCTGCAAGGCTGAATCATCTGGGCCACTCGTCTTCTTTGGTGTCTGATTCTGTTTTCTGTTGAGATTTCCGTTGTCCAGTTGTCCCTGGGTTCCTTGAATGGATGCTTTAAATCTCCTGTAAAGATAAGAACAGAGCCCTGCCCTAATCCTAACTCTGGGACAATTACCCTTTTTTGGGGGGAGGGTCAGGTAATATTTCTCCTGAAGCAAATTTGGTTTTTTGACAATATTAAAGTGTTATCTTTCAATCTGGATTAAAGAAGAAATTATTTTGTTATTTTGGAGCTAAACAAGCCTTAGTGTATATATTTGGAGATCTCAAAGGACAATTTGTTTGTATTGAGTAGGCCTTTTTAAAGTAGCTTTTAAACTTAAGTCCTTCCAAATCCTATGTGTCTGTCTCTGCATTCTAATTATTGGGATCAAAGACCTGTGGTTCCCATCTGAAGGGATTAAAGATGTGTTCCACCACTCCTGGATCGAAGTTTTTCTCTATTTAGAGTTTGTTTTGTATCAGGCTGACCTTGAGCTCTGAGATCTGCCTGTTTCTGTCTCTAGTGTGTTGGGATTAAGGGTGTACTCTTCTTGAATGATGGGATTAAGGGTGTGCACCCTCACCACCCTGTTCCGTGTAACTCTAGAATTTATAAGACCACTCACTCTATAGTGCTCCTCCCATCTCTGCTGAAGTTAAAGGCATGGGCTAACACCATACTTTTCATGTATTTTACCTTAGCTCTAAGTTTTTTCGACTCTTGGAGGTTTATAAAACCAGGTTGAATGGCTATAACCTTTATTTTATTTACAGTGTTTTAAAATTGTTACCTGCTTTTTTTAAAATAAATTTGTTTGTTGCTTCAGGTTACATCCTTATCATATTGTCCTCTTTCCCCACTTCCCAGCCCCACCCTCCCATCCTCTACGCCCTAACCCTTCCCTCTTGTTCCTCTGGTGTGGAGTGTCCCTACATAACAGTAACTCGCCACAGTTCAGGAGTCATATGAGGGCCAAGAGCCTCTTCATACACCGGGAGGGGCGAGCTACGAGGGGGAGTTTCTTGCATCACAGAAAATACAAATGACTCTACTTCCTAGTAGAGTCTCTACTAATAAAGAAAAATATTAAAGATGCATACAAGGGAAAAAATCAATATGTTTTCTAACCCTTGAGTGCATGATATTAACCTTTGTCACCAAGGGAGGTTAATTCAGTTTGGTTTCTAAATCTCACTTCATATTGCCAAAGCCCAGTTAGGGGAATGCTCAGTTATTAACTGTAAGTATAGTTTAGAGTTTTTAATCTTTCATTTTTTTGAAATTGGGGTGTTTCTATGTGTGTGCATCAAAGTTCAGGGAGCTTTCTGACTGATTTCCTGCCCTTTTGAGATTTTAATGAGGTACAGAAGAAAACACTAGGCTTCAAAAACATCTGAAGGCTAACTGTGGCTAAGTGCATAGCTCTGTAGTAGTATGCTTGGTTACAATGCATACGATTCTGATTATGAACTTCAAAATGGCTGAAAAATGAAAAACTGGGCGCATTCGTGCATGCCTATAATTTTCAGCTCTTGGGAATCTGAATCATGAGAATAGAGATTTCAAGGCCAGGGATGGCTGAACAGTATCAACCATGTATGAAATAATGTATGAAATATACTATGTAGGAAATAAATGGATGATTTGGCTCTGGCTCTCATGGCTGAAAATATCAACAACATGGCACCAAAAGTGCTGCTTGCACATTACAGCATGACAAATGACATCATATAGCAAGTGAGGAAGGAAGGAAGGAAGGAAGGAAGGAAAGAAGGAAGGAAGGAAGGAAGGAAGGAAGGAAGGAAGGTAGGAAGGAAGGAAGCGACAGGGGAAGTGCCCTTTTAGGATGCCCTTGTTTGGAAATCAACCCAGTCTTGTGAGAAGTTCCACATGTAGTGCCTGGATGATCAAACCACTTCTTAAAGGCTCCATCACCCATCACCTCAGGCTCACAGTGTTGTGCTTCTAGCTCATGAATATTCAGAAGGCACACTTGTATAAGCTATCATAATGGTTTTAATATTTTTGCCCTTTCAAACGTTTGAGTTTTGACATGCTTCTACCAAATTGCTGATTTCATCTGTTTTTTTCACACTGAAATTATTTGTAGTGTTTTCTTAGAACTTTAAAAATATTTTCTCTATTTAAGATTGTAATGTAGTGTTTTTAGCTTTACTCCTTCGTTGTGTGTGTGTGTGTGTGTGTGTGTGTGTGTGTGTGTGTGTGTGTTTAGATTTTGTTGTTATTGCTGTTGGTTTACATTCACCATCCTGGTCCCGGACACAGGAATAGGGAATTATGAAGAGTTTTTTTTTAGGTATTAAAAGAAGATCTCCTGTAATGAATGACAAATAGAAGTGAGCTTCCATGACTCTGAATGAAGAGCTATATGGAATAGTTATTCTCATGCAAAGGAAGAGGTGAACATGCATGAACTACCCCTAATTTCCCATTGGTCTAACAATGTTGCTGTGACATATTAACAACCTTGTACATCCAGGGTTTTCATCATAAGAGTGAAGTTTCTTGCCGTAGTAGCTCAATGCCACGTCTGTAAATAAATGTAGAAAGCCCGGCATACAGATTACAAGTTCATATGTGGAGTCGACATGTAGACATCTAGAGTTAAAGTTGTGCTTAAACCTAGAAGTTGTAGGAAGTGTCTTTAAGAGCCCAATATGCCTTATTCACCTTCATAGACACTGAGATTTAGGGTTTTAGGATAATTTTTTAAAATCTTATTCTGAAAATGTCTATTTTACCCTTTTTGTTCTTTTGTTTTTATTTATCCTGTGAATTTTTTAAACTTTTAGAGTCACTAGCTTAGTAACCAGTGACTTTCTTTAAGCCTTTCTTTTGTATATATGTGAATATAGCTATAGATGCAGCTACTCCTGAACATTTTGTATATAGCTTATTTTGTCAATACGCATACATGCATGAGAAACAGTATATGGTTCTAAAAGCAAAATGTGTAAACATGTGAACAGTCAAACCTTCTTGTGCTTTTTTGTGCACCTACCTGAATGATACATGATAAAGCTATGTTATGGTCATCCTCAGATATTATGGAAATTTTATTAAGTGATCCATGTATTTGTATAAACATTAACTTTATTTTTCATCAATAAAGGCACATGGTTACATCATTTTCTAGGTAGCTGCTGTTTTGAAGAGATACACTTTGGGTACTATAGTCTTTTATTTGTTACATATGCTATTTTTAATTCATTTTTACTATAATATTGTATTTTTTTTATTTTAAGTTTCCAAAGTTTTTCCCCTTATTTCTCTTGCAAAATATAAAGACTAAAATTGTTATAGTGAAGCAAATAATCATGTCTAAAATTCCCCATAGTTAACCTTTGTGTGTGGTAATAGCTAAAATATGCAACCAACTTAAGTGTGCAAGATCAGAGAATACATACATATATGTTCATTTTATATATACATTATATATGTGTATATATATTATATGTGTAATACATATTACAGATGTAATGTAGCATATTATTCAGCCTTAAAAACGATGCCCCTGCTATTTACCACAACATGGATTAACTTGAAAGGCACATTGAACTACATAAAGAAAATAAGCAAGAGAAATACTGTACAATCATTTATAGAAAAATGTTGTTTATCTATAGAAAAATTTAAACAAACACCATTTGCTCTAAATTTGGTGTGAAGGTCTCTCAATATGAGACTTTGAAACATTGACATATACTAATATTCTGGTTTATTCATTCCCTTATTTTGATATGTGCTGCATGCTATTTTATTCTTTTTCTCTTTTGGCTTTTTGTTTGATTGTGAGGATTTTTCTTTTTTAGTTATATCTTTTTAAAATTTACAGTCATTCCATTGTAATTTTCCAATACTCTGATTTTTATGAGTCTATAAATCATTTAGACATTTAAACACATATTTAACTTGTTAAATCTTTTTTTCAAGGGAGATTACCCTGAAGAAAACTGACTTCCCCTACCCTAGCAGTCAGCAGTTGTCAGTAACTCCTTAACTAGGTGTGTTAGTTCATGCACCCCCTCTCTTATCAATGCTGGGATTCTTGCTGACTTCGCTTTTGAGCACAGGTCTTGTACATGCACTTTCAACCACTGTGACTTCATGTGTCCAACAGCCCTGTCATGTCTGACAAACACTGTTTCACTGGGATTTTAGTTACAGATTTTGTAAGCATAACATAAGCAAAAAATCTTCCAATAACTCCTTAGTTTTAAGGAGTTCCTGATTGCTTCTTATGCCTCACAGTTTCCTTGTAGTGTTATATCCTTTTTGGCTGCAATGTGTCTTTTGGTAGCTCTTCTCAGAAGTGTGCTTGTGCATAGTAATGTTTCTGAGTTCCTGTCTATATGAAAATAATTTATTTCTCTCATTGGTGATAGGCACAATAATAGGTTCAATTTTTCTTTCTCTTTTTCCCCTTTTTAAGATTTCTCAAATGCTCTTTATTCTTCTAATGCTGCTGATTAGATGTACGATGTTACTTTTTACAATTATATATTATCTGGCTTTCTCTTACCATTAATTTCAAATTCTTCTCTCCCATGCTTAGGGACAGGTTTACGAAGCCTGGTTTACAAAGTAGGTTTTAGTTTCAGTGCAGAGAATAGAGCCCATTTTTAGCTTGGAGAAATGTTGAAGCATTATTTTTACTCAGATTCTATATTATCTTTTACTTGTGGTGAATACAGCAATAAATTTTCTGTATTCAAAAACTGTTCTGGATTCATTACCATTTTTTCAACTTTTACTGAACTGTAACTTGGTTCTGTATTTGGGGACTCTCAGTTTCACAGTTTAAATTCAGTATTTAAAAAGAAATATCTTTAATTGTGCATCTATCTCTCTCTCTCTCTCTCTCTCTCTATATATATATATATATATATATATATATTTGTTATATATTAGCACATATTCTTATTTTAACATATTTGCATATGTATGAAGCTATATTATTAGTTCTGGGCAATATATTAGGCTGTATTCCTAGGCCCAAATAGCTACTTTTCCCAATTTGCTCCCATATGCGCTTCACATCTGTTTATTAGGTAGCCAGGTGGATAGCAACTAAATGGTTGTGGATTAGATCCCACAGTTTCTACTGGAAGGAAAATCCCCAATGAGGAACATAAATATTGAACTCTGAGGCAGAAATTCACTTTGAGAAAGCCATCCAGTCTTTGAAGTTATACTGTTAAACATAATTTTTTCTTTTACATTTGTATTAGTTTTTATGTACATAGATGTTTTTCTGCATGGATGTCTATGCACCACATATGTGCCTGGCCTGGTGCCTATATAAAGACAAGAAAAGGTGTGTCTGATCCCCTGGAACTGAAGTGGCATATGATTTTGAGCGTCCATGTGGATCCTAGGTATTGAACATGAGTCTTCTACAAAAGCAGAAAGTACTTTTAATCTTTGAACCAACACTCCAGCTCCAAGTGTATGGTATTCTTTGGTCTAGTACAACAATATGATATAACATAATACATAATATGATGTAAACAATATAATACATAAATAATATAAATGCATAAATATTATAGTAATACATAGCATATATAATAACAAACTATATTACAGCAGTATCGTGTATAATTCTGATATTTGAGAATATAACACAAAACAAAAAAAGATAGTGTAATTTTTTGCATTTTGTTGCTTATGACCACATGATGTCAAATTTTACAGTTTTGGTAAAGATGTTGTTTGTTTACTTGTCTGTTCCTTTACCATAGTCTTGATTGTATAATTCATCACCTATCATAATTCATCACTCAATGTAACTCTTCAGAAGCTGCCTTGAAGATAAATTAATTTAGGTCTATATCTTAAGAGTAGATACATTGCCATTTAAAATCAATATTTTGAAAAAATTCTCAATTTTAGAATTTGCCACATTATGTATTTTGCTCATTTAAAAATACAGAGTTAGGATTAGGGCAGGGCTCTGTTCTTATCTTTCCAGGAGATTTAAAGCATCCATTCAAGGAATCCAGGGACAACTGCACAACGGAAACCTCAGCAGAAAACAGATCAGACACCAAAGAAGAAGAGTGGCCCAGATGACCCAGCCTTGCAGACTTCTTCAATAGCCGTTTCCTCAAAAGTCTACAACCACAACAATTCAAAATCGCTAAGATCGTTCAGCTCCACAGACTACTCCAGCCAGATCTTCAGTAAAGCTCTGAAGATCAGCTTCTGTCTATGAACTTCTTAGGACATCTAAATAGCTGAGCACAAAAGGACTGAACATCAAATGATTATATTAACATTTTTAACCATATTTCCATTCTTATTTGGGCCCCAAACAGGTTTACTACATCCCAAATCAGCAGGAAGTCATTTTAAGAGAACGTCCCAACCCCAGACGTTATTTGATAGATAATAGAAAATTTCGTTATTTAGGGGAAAAGACTACAAGCTGTTAAATGGTCTTGTTAAATGGGTTTGGGAGGTTAGACACAGGGACTTCTCTCTTTTTCTTTTCTGTATCCTCCTTTCTCTCCTATATAGGAGTGCACAGACTTGAGAAAAATGGGACATAGACATAGTATAGGAAAGATCAAGAAAAAAGGACAGATTATTGAATATAGCCTTATACCTTTGTATACTGACACAAAATTAATATTATATTTGGATAAATTGGTATTGATCATTGTATATTAATGCAAAATTAAGATTGTATAGGGCTACATCGGTATTGATCTTTGTATATTGATACAAAATTAAGATTATATTTGGCCACAATGGTATTGACCCTTGTATATTAATGTAAAATTAAGATTGTATTGGGCTACATCGGTATTGATCTTTGTATATTGATACAAAATTATGATTATATTTGGCCACATTGGTATTGATCTTTGTATATTGATACAAAATTAAGGGTAACGCTTCTTAAAGGTATTGTTCGTAGTAATACTTAAAAATGAAATGTCAAGTTTTGACCTCTTGCTACCAACCGACATGAACTGTTTAGGATAATTAAGAAACGGAAACTAATAGTCATGAAAACGTGTCATTTTGTTAGTTACTATGACAGTCTATCACAGTTATTTTCTAAGCTACTCAGAAATCAAGTTGCTAAGAGACAAGCAATATTTGCTTATCTAAATATAAGAGATAGATAGGGCATCTTAAAAAACCTCAAGAGATCTGCAGAATATGGCATTCAAAGATGTTTTGTTAACTTAAGATTTTTTGATATCGAGACATGTCAGCTCCTGACAGCACCCCCTATTCTACGCCAAGTAGAAGATGAGCATCAAAGAATCTCCAGTGGGAGATGATTGAATTAGTCGCAAGCCTATCTCTTGGTAGGAAAAGCCCCTTGCCCCAACTGTAGACAGAATGCTGTCCAAAAAGGGCAAAACCTGGAAGCAGGTAAGTCGCCAGTCTAGCTCTGCCAAGACAGGGTAGGTAAGTCCTTCATAACCCCTGCTCTACAATCAATGTCTGTCAGAGAAACGGGGCCAATTGACGAAAGATCGATGCTGTAATTTATGGAGAGAGAATGGGAACTGTCCAGGCAACCACAGGTATGTCATTTCTTAGTTTTGGAAGCTGCAGGCCCTGTACTTCCTATAAAATCAGATATATTTATCCCTCTCAGGTCTCTGAGGTCGTTGAAGAACAGATAGCTAGAGTCTCAGAATTTAATTCTGAGGTGTTTAGGAGTCAAGAGAGTGTTATAGATCTAAGAAGATACTTTTAAAATTGTGTTGCAAATTAGTATGAATGTTGAGTCAGATATAGACCTTTAAACACATGGAGATGTTTAGATAGTAGAATGTTAAAATCAAGTAACAAATACATATGGACTGGTCATTGGGAATGTACGTTAAGTCATATAACCCTCATAACTGTGGCCTAATTACCTCTGTTGTACTGTATTGTATTTGTTATTATAAGAGAAAGAGCCATTTGTTGGACTGAAAGGGGAAACTGTAGGGGAAATAAGATATACCTTAAACTTAAAGGAAAAAAAAAAGGGAAGAGGATGGGGGGTTTACGGTGGGAGGGTGGGACTGGAGGGGGAATAGGGAGGGGACTGCGATTGAGATGTAACTTGAAGAAATAAAAAAATAAAGGAAAAAAAAGATTTTATTGGGCTACATCGGTATTGATCTTTGTATATTGATACAAAATTATGATTATATTTGGTCACATTGGTATTGATCTTTGTATATTGATACAAAATTAAGGGTAACGCTTCTTAAAGGTATTGTTCGTAGTAATACTTAAAAATGAAATGTCAAGTTTTGACCTCTTGCTACCAACCGACATAAACTGTTTAGGATAATTAAGAAACGGAAACTAATAGTCATGAAAATGTGTCATTTTGTTAGTTACTATGACAGTCTATCTCAGTTATTTTCTAAGCTACTCAGAAATCAAGTTGCTAAGAGACAAGCAATATTTGCTTATCTAAATATAAGAGATAGATAGGGCATCTTAAAAAACCTCAAGAGATCTGCTGAATATGGCATTCAAAGATGTTTTGTTAACTTAAGATTTTTGATATCGAGACATGTCAGCTCCTGACAGCACCCCCTATTCTACTCCAAGTAGAAGATGAGCATCAAAGAATCTCCAGTGGGAGATGATTGAATTGGTGGTAAGCCGTTCTCTTGGCAAGAAAAACCCCTTGCTTCAACTGTAGACAGACTTCTGTCCAAAAAGGACAAAACTTGGAAGCAGATAAGTCGACAGCCTAGCTCTGCCAAGACAGGGTAGGGAAGTCCTTCATAATTCCTGCTCTACAATCAATGTCTGTCAGAGAAACGGGCCAATGACTGAAAATTGATGCTGTAATGTATGGAGAGAAAACGGGAACTGTCCAGGCAGCCACTGGCATGTCATTTTTTAGTTTTGGAAGCTTCAGGCCCTGCACTTCCTATATAATCAGATATATTTATCCCTCTCAGTTCTCTGAGGTGGTTGAAGAATAGATAGCTAGAGTCTCATAGTTAAATTTTGAGTTGTTTAGGAATCAAGAGGGTGTTCTGGATCTAAGAAGATATTTTTAAAATTATGAGGCAAGTTAGTATGAAAGCTGAGTTAGATATAGAACTTTAAACGCATGGAGATGGTTAGATAGTAGAATGTTAAAGTCAGGTGCCAAATACACATGGACTGGACATTGGGAATGTATGCTAAGCCATATAACTCTTATAATTGTGGCCTATTTATTTCTGTTGTTTTGTATTTTATTTATAGTTTTAAGAAAAAGAACCATTTTTTGGACTGAAAGGGAGAGCTGTTGGGGAGAAAAAGAAATACCTTAAACTAAAAAAAAAAAAAGAAGGGAAGAGGATGGGGGGTTGAGGGGGAGGAGGGTGGAAGGGTGGGACTGGAGGGGGGAGTAGGGAGGGGATTGTGATTGAGATGTAACTTGAAGAAATAAAAAATAAATTATTAAAAAAATACTTTCATAATTTTTATTTCATTTTATGTTGTTAAATGATTTCCCTATATGTATGTCTATGCACCACATGCATATAATACACATAACATCCATGGAGGCCAGAAGAAGGTATTAGATCCTCCTGGAACTGGAGCTACAGATGGTTTTGAGCTACCATGTGGATGCTGAGAACCAAATCTGGGTCCTCAGGAAAAACAGCCAGTGCTCTTAATCCCTGAACATCACTTTAGTCCTCTCAGAGCTTTTTCTACTGGAATATTTTGTTTTTCTGTTATTAATATTCCAAATCTCTAATTATCTTCAATGTACATACAACTATTAAACCAAAGCATTTAGCTTTTGTGTATCTTATTATGGAAATATACATTAGATATTTGTCATAATTTTTGCTTATCTGAAAATTCTCCATTTTGTCTTTTAATTTCATGGCAAAATGTTCCCATTTGTGAGTGGGGCACACATGTGGGGCTGTCTATCAATCAGAAGACAACTTGTGCATGTCCGTTCTCTCCTTCTATCATGTGGGTTCTGAGAATTGAACTCAGGCCTACACGCTCCACAGCAAGCCTCTGCACCCACTGAGCCATCTCAGTGGCCCTCATTATGAAATTAATTATGATTGTTTTGTATCTCTTTACTTCATCTTTTGCTTTTCCTACTAGTTTGTCATCTATTTCCCTCCTACTTCAGTTTTGTCAGTTCATGTCTCCTGACCTACTTTTTACAACGTTTGTGTTAAAAGTACTAATATAGAGATATCTTAAGTCTCTAGATAATATTATGTACTCTGATTTACTTTTGCTGTTTCTCGGTCATAGTAGGAATGGTTCTCACTGGTTCAATCCATGATTGCCTTCAACCCCTGGAGCCCTTTGGAACTCTTGACAATTGTGTCATTTCTCTTTTATCAAAGAAAACAGAAAACTTGGATAAGTATTCCTTTTTAAAAATGATTTTTGCTTGTTTCTTGATTTTTTTATTTACACTTTTAATTACAGTACCCAGGAAATAGAGACAAGTGGATCTTTGAGGTCCAGGCCAGCCATGTTTACGTAGTGAGGGACACTCTCTAAAAAGGGAAAAAGAAAAAAGAAAAAGCAAGCAAACAACAACAAAATAACCCACCCAAATTTCTAAGAACCACAAATGAGAGAAAAGTTTTTTTTTTCTTTCTGAGATTGGTTTAATTCACTCAAGATAGTCATCTCCAGTTGCATCTATCTTCTTACAAAGGACATAACTTCTTTCTTGTTGCCTGAAAGAAAATGCACTTTGTATATATTCCACATTTCCTCATCTACTCTTCTATTGTTAAGTACTTAGATTGGTTCCATTATTTAAATAGTGTGAATAGTGTTGCAGTAAAGACTGATATGTAAGTATCTGTAGTATATTGATTCAGAGGAATAGCAGAGTCCAATGGAAGATGTACTGTCACCTTTTGTAGTAAACCTCCATACTCATTTCCATGATGGCCAGATTGGCTTATCTTCTCCCCAGCACTGTATAAGTGTTCCCTTTTATTTTCATTTTCACAAGTGGTTGTTGTTGTCTGTTTTCTTAATATCTAGCATTTTGTTTGGAATAATATAGAATCTTTTTCATCTATTTATTAATTCGAGTTACATCTTAATCACAGCCCCTTTCCTCCTCCCCTCCAGGTTCCACCTTCCCACTCTCAGAAACAAGGCCCCCCTTCTGGTGTGGGAGGCCTGTACTATCAACCCCCCTCAGTTCATCAGTCGCATGAGGTCTAAGAGCTTCCTCTTGCTCTGGGGCCCCGACTTGGCAGCTCCCACTAGGGTAAAGTGTCCCACTAAGAGGTAACAAAGTCCATGACTGAGACCACCCCACCCCTACTTGTTAAGGGATCTGTATGAGGACAAAGTTGCCTATCCTCTATATTTGTATAGGGGGATCTAGGTCTAATCTAAGCTTTCTTCTTCTTCTTCTTCTTCTTCTTCTTCTTCTTCTTCTTCTTCTT
>CAJQZJ010000241.1:71100-159854 GCA_907164525.1 Lophiomys imhausi | reverse complement strand
CTTCTTCTTCTTCTTCTTCTTCTTCTTCTTCTTCTTCTTCTTCTTCTGGTTAGTGTTTTAGTCTCTGTAAGTCTCTAGGAGCCTAGGTTAATTGGTTCTGTTGATCTTCATGTGTGGATCTTGATCCCTCTGGGTCTCTCTACTCCTCCTCCCTCTCTCATATAGGGCTTTCAGGGGTCCACCTAATGTTTGACTGTGTGTCTCAGCATCTGTTTTGATCTGCTTCTGGGTGGAATTTCTCATAGGATACTTATGCTAAGTTTCTGTTCCTTTGAGTCTGTGGGTTGTAGGATAGTTATCCTGTATTATATGGCTGGCATCCAGTTACAAGTGAATACATGCCATGTGCGTCTTTCTGGGTCTGGGTTAGCTCACTCAGGATGAGCTTTTCTAGGTCCATCCATTTGGTTGCAAATTGCATGATTTCCTTGTTCCTGATAGCTGAGTACTATTCCATTGTGTAAATGTACCACAGTTTTTAAATCTATTCTCTGGTTGAAGGGCATCTGGGTTATTTCCAGTTTCTAGCTATTACAAATAAAGCTGCCAGGAACATGTTTGAGGAGATGTCCTTGTGGCTTGGTGAAAAATATTTTGGATTTTTCCAGTGGTATGACTGGGTCGTGAGGTAGAGCTATTCCAAGTTTTCTAAGCTATCTCCAGACTGATTTCCATAGTGGTTGTACAAGTTTGCACTCCCACCAGCAATGGAGGAGTGGTCCCCTTTCTCCACAACCTCACCAGCTTGTGCTGTCATTCGGGTTTTTGATCTTAGCCATTCTGACAGGTGTGAGATAGAATCTCAGGGACATCTTGAGTTGCATTTCTCTGATGATTAAGGATGTTGAGCATTTCTTTAAATGTCTCACTGCCATTAGCGATTCCTCTTTGGTGAATTCTCTGTTTAGTTCTGTACCTCATTTTTTTATTGGATTGTTTGGTTTGTTGGTGTTTAGTTTCTTGAGTTCTTTATATATTTAGGATATTAGCCCTCTGTCATATGTGGTATTGATGAAGATCTTTTCCCAATCTGCAGGCTGCAGCTTTGTTCGAATGACTGTCTTTTGCCTTACAGAAGCTTTTCAGTTTCATGAGGTCCCATTTATTGATTGTTGGTCGTAGAGCCTGAGCTGTTGGTGTTCTGTTCAGGAAGTTGTCTCCTGTGCCAATGAGTTTGAGGCTTTCCCCCACTTTCTCTTCTATTAGATTTAGTGTATCTGGTTTTATGTTTAGGCCTTTGATCCACTTGGAATAAGATAGAATTTTACTGTATCTTTGACTAGCATTTCTCTAATAACTAGTGATATTGAACATTGTTTCACATATTTATTGACCAGTTGTATTTCATCTTTTGAGAACTATCTGCCCATTTACCCATTGTAACACCATACTTGGTTTCAAGCTATACTATAGAGATGTAGTAACATAAGCATCATGGTATGGGACAGAAGCAGATTTGTAGATCAATAGACTATAATGGAAAATCTAGGTGTAATGCCACAGAGCTACAGCCACCTGATTTTCCACAAAGATGCTGTACTTGCTACAGTGATTTATGACACAAGCTAGAGTTATCAGAAGAAAAAGCTTCAATTGAGAAAATGCCTCCATAAGATCTAGCTATAGGGAAGACTGTGGGGGCATTTTCTTAATTAGTGGTTGATGTGAGAGTGTTCAGCCCATTGTGTGTGGGGCTACCAATGCACGGGCTGGTGGTCCTGGATCCTACAAGAAAGCAGGCTAGGCTAAACAAGCCATGAGAAGCAAGGCAGTAAGTAGCACCTACACATGGCTTCTGCATCAGCTCCTGCATCCATATTCCTACCCCATTTTGAGTTCCTGTCCTTACTTCCTTCAATGATGACTAGTGATGCGGAGTGTAAGTCAAATAAACCCTTTCCTCCCTAACTTGCGTTTGGTCATGGTGCTTCATCACAGCAATAGTAGACAGAAGAAATTGATAGAAGCATAGTGGTGGTATTGATGTGACAGACCTCACCAAGTTTTGGAGAGGACTGTAGAAGGGCATCTGAAGTTTGGGCTAAAAACAAACAAACAAACATTGAGTGTTGAGAGTTTGTGGGATGCTCTGCTGGAGCTTGGAAGATAAGAATGTTGAGAGCAGAGCTGGAGGGATAGCTCAGAGGTTCTTCTAGAGGTCTTGAGTTCAATTCTCAGCAACCACATGGTAGCTCACAACCATCTATAACAAGATCTGGTGGTCTCTTGTGGTGTGCTGCACAGGCAGAACTGCATACATAATAGATAAATCAAAAAAATGTTGAGAGAGTGTAGATGATAGAGGACTGGCTTGTTAAGTTTCAGAAGGAAGTTTAAAGATGACATGTCAGGACCATTTGCTATCTGAATTGAGATTCTGTAGATATGGTCAGGTGGGGCTGAAGACTCAGCCATAATTAACAAGAGACTGGCAACACTGAAGTGAAACCTTTCATTACTGGAACAACCGATGCTGGTTAGCTGGATCTAAGAAATTAGCAGTGACTGAGAAGAGACCAGTATCATTGAGGTGAAATCATCTGTGGAAGTGTTTCCTGAGAGTCAGCCCACAGAAGCTGTGTTTCAGAGGGGACCAAGTCACCAAGTGGTACTTGATCTGAAGGCATGGAGGGATTGTGGAGAGCAGCTGAGGCTGGGAGAGGCCAGGAGAGGCCAAAGGTGCGGCCTCAGTGGCATTTGAAGGCCCAGAACTAAATGAGTCATGCGGAGAAGTTGGGGCTTAGCACCATGGAGCAAACCCAGAAGATCGTGGGTGGGTTCCAGATACTGGAGATTGCATTATTTACACAGTTGGAGTTTGGTTTTGCTTTTGATTGTAACTGTGCCCTGGTTCTGCTTTCTTGAAGTAAGAAAGTACTTAATTTATTTTTAATTTACAGGAGCCCACAGTTGAGAGAGCTTAACCATTTTTAAAAAGAGATTTTGGAGTTTTATAGAGAATTTGGGTTTTTTAAAGACTTAATATTTTAAAGAGACATAAAGTGTTTGAATTTGTAAGGCTGTGAGACTTTTCATGTTTAGAAAATATTTTATGTTGTGATGTCTTTATTAATGTGTAATCTTGGGGATGAACAGGAAAGGAAAGGTTGTGGCTTAACAGTGTATGTCAAGTTGGGAAGGGGTCAACTGTCCTGGCTAGTTTTGTGTCAACTTGACACAAGCTAGAGTCATCAGAAAGAAGGGAGCCTCAATTGAGAAAATCCCTCCATAATATTGGACTATTGGCAAGCCTGTAGGATATTTTCTTAATTAGTGATTGATGCGTGAGGGCTCAGTCAATTGTGGATGGGGTCACCCCTGGGCTGGTGGTTGTGGCTTCTATAAGAAAGCAGGCTGAGCAAGCCAGCAAGCAGCAGTACTCCATGCCCTTTGCATCAGCACCTGACTACAGGTTCTTGCCCTGTTTGAGTTGCCACCTTTACTTCTTTTAATAATGACTAGTGATGTAGAAGTGTAAGCCAAATAAATTCTTCCCTCCTCAACTTGCTTTTGCCCATGATGATTTATCACAGTAATAGTAACCCTAACTAAGCAGATGCCAAAACATTCAATAGAAAAAAAAGACAGCCACTTCAACTAGTGGTGCTGGAAAAACTGGATACATCCATGTAAAGAATGAAACTTGGTTCCTGTCTCACACTTCCCAAAAAAACAACTGCCAATTAATAAAAGGCATTAACATATAAGATGTTAAACTCTGAAACTACTAAAAGGAAAAAACTGTTAAAAGGAAACATTTCAAGATACCGGAATAGGCAAGAACTTTTTCAATAGAACTCCAGTTTCCTAGGAAATAAGAACAACATTTGACAAATAGGATGTCATGAAATTAAAAAGCTTCTGTATAGCAAAGGATACAGTTAACAGAGTAAAGAATTATACACAATGGGAAAATGTCCTTTCTACCTATCAGAGGATTGATCTTGAATTTATAATTAACTCAAAAACTAAGCAAGAAATGGGTGCCAGGGTTGGGAAGATGTTCAGCACTTAAGAACACTTGCTGCTCTTGCACAGGATCCATGTTCAGTTCCCAGCACTAATATGATGACTCACAACTATCTGAACTCAAGTTTCAGGAAATCTGATGTTCTCTTATAGCTTCTTTGGCACCAGGCCAACACATGGTATACAGATATACGAGCAAAACACCCACACACATAAAACTTAAAAATAAAAAAACAAAAATAATAAAAAACAAGAAACTGGTACCTTATAGTTTAAATAAAATAAAAAAGTGAGAAAATATTTTTAAAATATTTGTTCTCCAAGTCTATATTAATTTACATTTTTCATGTTATATAAAACTAAAGCACAACACATAAACACAATACAGAGGTATATACCAAGAACATATACCAAGGAAATGTATATTGATTTTACATTTAATTATAATATCTGCACTAGACAAGATGGACTTGATTATGCCAGGGTCATATGGTAAATGTTAAATCTCAGTAACCCAAGGTAACGTTTATCACTTGGGGCTTATATTCAGTAGAGAGCAAGCAGGAACCCTGTATCACATAACTTCTAAGAGATCCAAGCCTGGCCAAAGATACTATTTAGTATTATGATCAATTTAACATATTTCCATATTAGAAGAACAGAGGAGGAAATCAGAGGTCATTTTTTTCTGTTTACTTAAGTAAGTCATGATATTTCTATTTACACTACATTGGTTGAAACTATTCATGCACCTATGCCCTACTGTACAAAAGCTGAGAAACCTGTGTCTATGAGCCAGAGAAGCAAGAACCAGGGATAAATCTGCACTAATAGGTATCCAAGACAGCTAACATGTATGAACAGTGCATTACATGCATTATTAAGTTTAACTTCCCTTTATTAGGAACGTTAAGCCTAAATATATTCAATGACTGAGATAAAAGTGGAAATTCCAGAATTTAAAACAAATGTATATGCAAGTGCTATGTTCTTATTTACTATAATATTTTACCTTCTAACAGAAATACTTACCTGTTATGTTTATTTTCCCTGCACAATGGTGACTAGGTTTCCTGGAATACTTGGTAGCATTTAAAGAGGTTAAAAATGATGAGACTGAGTCCTTTGTGGTTGGTTCAGAAACTGTGGTATCTACAGTATGAATGATCCTTGTGTTAGCTGCTGAGGCTAACAGAATCTCTACCACTAACAGGGTCGGCTCTGTGCCAACCCTTCTCCTTAACAATGATTCTTCTGCTTTGTTTTTAATGTCAAAATCCCTTGCTTCTACAGTAAACCTAATACAACACTTGTTCATCATGGACTTGATTTCAAGTTTTAACTTTTACTAGTTATTTCATGAGTTTATGAAATACTTTACATGCTAAATTGCTGCATTTTAAAATTTATAAGCTGGAAACCATAATCAAAGACATTCTACCATTTTATTCCTGCCACGGTAGTTAATGTTTTTAGCTTGAGAGACTTCAAATTTTCTTCTATCTTCTAGAAGCAGTTTAAGGGAGGAAGCACTGATTTTGGTTAACAGTTTAGAGAATATACTGTATTGTGGTAGAGAAGGCATGGTAGCTGAAATGTCTTCATCTATGATGTGAAGGTTTTTGAGGAGCAGCTTTTTATACAGCTTAGAACAAGGAAACTAAGAATAGGATTGCAAGAAAGGTTGAATTGTAACCTGGAATATCCACCTCTGTTTCCAGTAAGTTCTACAACCTTCCCAAACAGTGCTACCCAATTGGAAATCTGTGATCAAATGCATCAATTTCTGGGGTATGTTTTACATATAAACTGTAAGCACCTGCTCCTTATGCGCATGAAATAGGTACTCTTACCCTTGATAGTATGCGTGAAAATACAAACCTAGATTTTGCAGACTCCAGAATCATATTCAGTACCTTGGAAGAGTATTTATTTTTATTATTTCTAAAAGGCTCAATGGTAAGGAACACTTGTTCTTGCAGATGACCAAGATTTGATTCCCAGCACCCACATGGTTGGCTCACAAACATCTGTAACTCCTTTTCCAGGAGATTTTACTCTGTTTTTTTGAGCACTGTGGGCACCTAGCATGTACACTATACACATAAAATAGTCACACACATAAAAATAAGTACATCTAAAGAAAAAATAAAAACTATGCAAAAGTTCACTTTTTCTTTCATTTCTTCCTGATAATTTGATGGTTGATAAACTTGGGCTAGTGTCTCATTTCAGAGTCCTATGTTCTTAGGCCTGACCTCAAACTACCAAAGAGCTACCTGCCTCTGCCCACTGAGTGCTGGAATGAAAGGCATGTGTGTTTTTGTGGACACAGTCTACATTCTTGGTCCTTCTACCATTTCTAAAGGCTTTCTACTTATTTTTCCACTGTTTTTAGTTCATATCTATTGCCTACTTTGATTTATCTAGCTCTGTATGTTCTTTCATACAACACACTATCTTTGAGTAGCCCTTTGTGTTATAGTTACCAATACGTATTTACTAAATACATCAATCAAAGATGTTTATAAACATGCATATATTATTGAGATCTTACTGAGATTACAAGTCAAGTAAAAGGTAAGCTGCAAATAGAACTAAATATAACAATAAAGAATTAGCTATAATGCAGTGGAAGAAGTAAATTAAGCTTCATTAAAGGCAGAAAAATCTGTGTGACTTTTACGAAATGAGAATGAGTCTGCCAAAGTCTTTGAGCACCTAAAATGCAATAGGTACTGTCATATGTCTTATTTAAATTTCTTACAATCCTGGGAAGAAGCTATTGTGTTATATATATATATATATATATATATATATATATATATATATATATATATATATATATATATGCTGAATCTATTTTCCCAAATAAGAAATTATGGAAAATATGAAATACAGTGCTTCAGAACATTGTGCAGCTTGGACACACTGATCAGCGAGTTTGAACAGACAATGTCCTCACACATTTAGGCATGTCTAATCTCTATATTCTAGTCTACTCCTATTATGCCAGTTAATTAACAGCATTTACATCCCCCAAAATTCAATCTCTCTACTTTTAAAAAAATCTTCATATTTTGGCTTCGAGGTTTAGGACGGAGATAGAAGAGAGTAGGGATTGTCAGTGGGGGTGGGAGAGCAAGCTATTTAAAGATATGCATTCATTTTTGAAAAATACACTTTTAGATTTAGTTCATGTAAATGAGTATTTTACTCAAATATACATGAGTGCCTGGTGTCCATGGAGATCAGAAGAGGATGTTGGGTCCCTGGTGTGGGAGTTTTGGGTGGCTGTGAGCTAGCCTCTGGGTATTGGGAATTGAACTCAGGTCCTCTGCAAGAACAAGCATTCTTAACCACTTAGTCATTTCTCCTACTCCAAAGATATGCATCTTAGACCTTATAAGATCGTACTAATATTATATATCATTAATAGTTTTTTATTTCCCACTGTAACACAGCTAAGAAGATTAGACTATGCCTAGTCTTTACCTAGACTATTCCTAGTCTTTACCTAGACTATCTCTTAATCTTGAACTTGTATGTTTTCACTTGCGGAGATCTGTTTTGTTTTTCCCATATGTTTACAGGGCTTACCTGATAATCTGGCCCTAGGAAAATGTCTTCCTTAATGGGATTAGTTTTCTGCCCATATATACCACCAGCAGTATTCGATTATCTCCATCCATTAAGGCAGGCTTACTTAGCATTGATGCTCAGGAGTTGATCACTAAAGATAAATGTTGTGTGTGGAATAATAAGCAAGCATCATTCTGAGCTGTAAGTATTGATATTATACTCAGAATACTATTTGCTTTCTTTGCTTAAAATCTTCTAATTCTTGTGCATGTCCTCTCTATATCTTGGATACTCTTAGTTCTTCCACTATTATGTACTTCTGCAAATTTTTATTCTTGTATTACAGATGCTTAGGTTGTTCTGTCTTCCTTGTGAATCTTTCTGCAAGACCTTCAGCCCTAAGATACTGACCTGGAATGCATGGTCCACATCTTAGTTATTGGCAAATCAGTGTCTGGGGATGAAACAGCTTCCTTGAAGTAATTATTTTAGGTCATGGGAGATTGATGATATTTTGTACTGTTATTGAGAGTTATATGTGAAAGCAGTAGAAGAATGAAAAATCTTCTAATATAGGCAACTCCAAGAGTTGAGTAGACACCACAGTGTCATGGGTTGATAGATCCGATTGTCTTGCTGACTGACATCAGATTTTGATCACAATAATGCTAATGTTAAAGACTGCCATTTCTTTTCGGGGTGAAGACTGAAATTACGTGTGTGTGTGTGTGTGTGTGTGTGTGTGTGTGTGTAAGTGCTCCAGCTAAGATGTAGCATATATAGTAAATAGATAACAAATGTTAAATATAAAGGAAAAATATTTTTTCTTTAAAATGTTCTTTAATGTTTCAAATTTTATCTTTGTTGCTGAGATAATTTTAATGCTGTGTTGGAAAACCTAATTTATATACTAATAATTAATGATTAGGTTGATCATAGTCAGAGTGGAAAGTCACACACCAAAAAGTATATTAGACTAGAGTTAAAAAAAAAAGACATAAAGTTGAGTGGGTAGGGAAGTAGGATAGATCTGGGAGAATTTGAGAGAAGAGGATGAATATGATCAAAATAAGTTTTTTAAAATTCTTCAAGGAGAAACAAAAATGAAGAAAAATAATCTAAAAAGATGAATAAATTATGTTTTAGTCTCCATCAGCAAACAATATTAATTTTCCAATTTCTGTGATATTTAGGAAATTTAAAAGCACAGAAAAATAAGAGTAGAGGGAAGTAAGAGAACTAAATTTACTTATGATTTAAATATTTAACAATAGAATTATTTTTTAGAAACAAGGAGCCAAGATAAAAATGATGAACGCTGCAGATTTTTCCTTTTATTGAAAATAGATTTCCCAGCCAGGCATGGTAGCTCAAGCCTTTAATCCCAGCACTTGGGAGGTGGAGGCAGGCGGATCTCTGCTAGTTCAAGGCCAGTCTGGTCTACAAAGCAATTCCAGGACAGCCAGGGCTACATAGAGAAACCCTGTCTCGAAAAACCAAAAAACAAAACAAAACAAAACAAAACAAAACAAAAAAACAGATTTCTCCCCCACATAATATATCCTGATTAGTTTCCCCTCTTTCTGCTCCTCCCAGTTCCTTCTCACTTTTCCTCCCATGCAGATCCACTCCCATTCTGTCATTCACTAGGAAACAAACAGGCTTCTAAGTGATAATAATGAATTAAAATTAAATTAAAACGGTAAAAATATCCCTACCACATCAAAATTAGACAAAACAAACAGAAGGAAAAGAGCTGAAGAGATAGCAAAAGAATCAGATCCACTCATTCATACACTCAGGAGTCTCATAAAAATACTAAATTGAAAGCTAAAATATATATGTAGTGGACCTGGTACAGACCCATGCAGTCCCTGTACATGCTGTCTCTGTGTCTGTGAGTTCATATGATCATTACTCATGATTTAGAGGGCCTTGATCTCCTGCTGTTCTCCATCCTCTCTGACTCTTAAACTTTTTCTGCCTCCTTTTCTGTGGGGTTCCCTGAGCCCTGAGGGGAGGGATTTCATGGAGACAGACTATTTAGGACTGGATGTTCAAAGATCTCTCACTTTCTGTATAATGTGTGGCTGTGAATCTCTGTATTTGTTCCCATCTGCTGCAGGAGGAAGCTTCCGTAAAGATGGCTGATTAAGACACGAATAGATGAGTATAGCAGGAGAACATTACATATTAGTAGTAAGGACATTGAACATATTTTAATGGCCCTTAGTAGACAAGGTATATGTTTAAATGGTATCATTAAAAACATGGACACTTGAAGAAATGCTCAACATCCTTAGTCATCTGAGAAATGCAACTAAAAATGACTCTGAGATTCCATCTCACACTTGTCAGAATAGCTAAAATCAAAAACTCAAATGACAACACATGCTGGTAAGGTTGTGGAGAAAGGGGAACACTCCTCCATTGCTGGTGGGAGTGCAAACTTGTACAGTCATTGTGGAAATTAGTCTGGCTATATCTTAGAAAACTTGGAAATAGCTCTACCTCAAGACCCTGGGTAACTTCTGGGTATCCACCCAAAAGATTCCTCACCAAACTACAAGGACATAACCTCATGTATGTTCATAGCAGCTTTATTTGTAATAGCTAGAAACTGGAAACAACCCAGATGTCCTTCAACTGATGAATGGATTAAAAAAAAAAACTGTAGTACATTTACACAATGGAATACTACTCAGCCATCAAAATAAAGTAAATCATGCAATTTGCAACCAAATGGATAGAACTATAAAAGCTCATCCTGAGTGAGCTAACCCAGACTCAGAAAGATACACTTGGCATTTATTCACTTATAATTGGATTTTAGACATGTAGTACAGGCTAAACAACCAACACATCAAAAGGAACAGGAACATAGACCTTGTTACCTGTTAGTGAGACACTTTGCTCTAATAGAGTTGTCTTATAGGCCCTCAGTGCAAGAAGAAGTTGTTAACACTCATATGACTGCTGAACTGAGGAGGGCTGATATGTAGGGACAACCCACTCTGGAGGAGTATGATAGGTGGGAGAGGGGGGAGAGGGTGGGAGGGTGGGGCCAGGAGGGGTGGAGAGAGAGCACTGTGATGGAGATGTAACTTGAAGTAATAAATAAACAAAAATATATATTTCTCTATATAAATAATAGCAACAATCTGGACTAAAGGATTGGAGAGATGGCTCAGTGGTTAAGAATACTTGCTGTTCTTACAGAAGACGTGGGTGAGAAATCCATCACCTACATGGTGGCTCACAACTGCCTGTAACTCCAAAACATCCAATGCCTTCTTCTGTCCTCTAAGGGCTCCTGCAATTCATGCCTATACGTACATATATTCAGTCACACATATAGACTCATACAAATTAGAGCCACAAAACCCTCCACCTACAATCTGTCCTGGCTAAATGATGTGCTGGGGAAATGGTGACGCACAACATGTGGAAATAGCCAACCAATGTTTAATGTAACTTGAGGTCCACCCCATGAGAGGGAACCTGGGTAGCCAGAAAACATAGACTGGTTAACCCAGAGACCTAGGGTAGAACCAAACACAACTGGCACAAGTAAAATAAAATAATTTTTAAAAATCAATAAAATGACTCTTAATGATCTTCTTCTATACTCATAGATCAGTGGCCTGTCAGTCATCCTCAAAGGCAGTTGGGAGGATGTATAGAAACTCACAGTCAGACATTATGTGGAGAGTCTTCCCAACACAGACGAGGAACCCCAGCAGAAGAGGGCAAGGAAAGATTGTAGAAGTCACAGGGGATGGAGGACACCAGGAGAACATGAACCACCAAATCTATTAAGCAGGGCTCACATGGGCTCATAGAGACCGAAGTGGCAAACAGGGAGTCTGCATGGGTCCAGCCCCTCTGTGTATGTTATAGCTGTTAGTGTGGTATTTTTGTGCGACTCCTGACAGTGGGAGTAGGTATATCTCTGAAACTTTTATTTGCTCTTGAAACTTTATCTCATATTGGGTTGCCTTGTCCAGCCTTGATATGAGGGCTTTTGCCCTGTCTTACTGTATCTTGTGTTTGTCTCTTGGAGGCCTGCTCTTTCCTGAAGAGGAAAGCAGGGGCAGTGGATCTGCGGAAGATGGGAAGTGGGAGTAGATAGGAGGAGTGGAGGGAGGGGAAACTATAATTGGGAGATATTTTATGGGAGAAGAATCTATTTCCAATTTAAAAAATGTTCACAAGCACACACACACACATACAAAGAATATATTGGAAGGACTGGCAATTCTGAGTCAGAAGGGAAAGAGGTTTCTCAAGTTTTCCTCCCTGACCTCTTGCTATCTTGTCAGGAAATGAAGCTTTGCATGCTGCTTGATTCCTCATTTGTGTATTCATATTTAGGGTAGTAATCGAAGTATGGTTTATTTTGCTTGTTCTTTGCTTATCATAGTAAAATATATTATTTTTGAAAACAAAACACATATATAAAGGTTTAGAGACTGTATACATATGAAAGCCTTAAAGAGGATGGATTTGAGTCTCTTTTTCTGGTGATGGATATCTGTCACAATATGAACAGAAGTTCTTTCAAATGCCTATGTGATAGAGTTTGTAAAACTGTGAACATTGCTACGACCACCAGAAATCATAGTTGAATGATGTCTTAGTTTGAGTTTCTATTGCTGTAATAGCATAACATGACAATACAAATTTGGAGGAGGAAAGTGTTTATTGGGTCTTACACTTACACATAACAGTCCATCACTGAGGGAAGTCAGGGCAGGAACTTGTAGGCAGGAGCTGATGCAGAGGCCATGGAGTGGTACTGCTTAGTGGCTTGTTCTTTGTGGCTTGCTCAGCCTGCTTTCTTATACAATTCAGAACACACTGCCCAGGGAGTGGCCCCAACCACAGTGAGCTAGTCCCTCCCCCATCAGTCATCATGCAAGAAAATGTTTGCCCACAGCTTAATCTGCTGAGGACGTTTTCTCAGTTGAGGGTCCCTTTTCCCAAACAATTCCTGCTTGAGTCAAGTTGACATAAAACTAGACAGCACAAGTGCCATTCAAGTTAAGAGATCATTGAAATCACTTTAAAATGTCAGCAAACTCATTTGTTGAGCACTGGCTAGCCACTGCTGTAGATAATAGCTTCTCAATCTCACATGTATGCTTCTCAGTTCAATGACTATGATATGGTTAGGCAAAAGGCCCTTTTCTTGCTGATGAGATATTACTGAAATGGGAATTAACATTGCTATGCTTATGTTTGACTAATGTCACTCATTTTAATGCCTTTTTAAATTTGACATACGATAAAAAGCATTGATGAGTACATATAGTTAATATAGAGTAGAAGACATCCTTTTGCTTATATAAACTTACACATATACGTGTGTGTGAATGTGTGAAAATGAGAAGCAAATTCATTGCTATATAATGGCATGTTTACCCAAAGCACATATCAAAATGACCCATGTATCATGGATTGTGATAGCCCTAAAGTAAAACAACCAAATTCCAGAAACAAGAAAAATATACACTGGATCTATAGTTGCACAACAAAAAACTGTTTAGTAACGAACAAAAAAAGCAACTACAATACATGCAGCAATGTGGATGAATCCTTCAAATATGATTTTGGAAGAAGACGCCAGGTCAAAAAATGAGTCTACACTGTGTGATTCTATGACAAAAACATCAATGTCAGGCAAAAGCTTATTTATGCTATTGGAAAGCAGGGTAAGAGCAGTCATAGTGTTGGGATGACTGGGAAGAAGGGATGAAGAGGCTTCTGTAATGCTGCTTGCCTTTCTTAATCTGACTGTTGGTTCTATTATACACTTTGCAAAGACTTACTGAGGTAGATACTTGTGAAATCCAATTTTGTCACAATATGATTCAATAATTTAAAAGAAAAAAATCTCTTAACTAAGAAGGTTTTTTTCCTAAAGCATGATTTAAAAAAAACTTATTGCTCAGAGAAAGAAAGAAAAAAATTCCAGGCTTCAGATCTAGAAAAAATTTTGGCAGTGTCTTACACATCATAGTCGATGTAGCAGTGTTCTTTGTTCTATTGATCATTTTGAAGCGTGTTAACACTCCAGGGTAAATATTTTTAAAAAGTGTAGGTAAGACAAGTCATCCTTTATCTAACTCCTTGAATGTTTATACTTGGAGTATTGAGTGGTGACTAATGTATCTTTTCTAAAAGCACAGAAGCAGTTAATATCTATTTAAATAGACATACTCGGTTTCAAAGGATGTGGCTAACTACCTGATTTATCTCTATTAGGAATTTCTATTTGGCTTCAGCTTTTCTTTTAAATGGTGTTTATTGAATTTACCAAGGACAGTAATTTGTTTATCATTATGATGATTCATTGCTCTAACAGATTGGTAGCTTGATTTTTACCACAAAGAGGACATTTCTTATACTTATTGAATAGTTTCTGTCATTTAGAAAAATATATATTTAGAAAATGGATGGTCATTGTTAAATTAGGATGAAGAGAGATATATTTTAAAAAGAGAAGATTTTTTAAAAGAATATATCATTTTCTATAGTAAGCCTTGGAATAAAATAATCTAGATCATACATGTTGAAGTTTTAAAAAATTTAAGTACATATTAAATTAAGTATTCAAACACTACAATGTAGTCTGATTACCACCTTCCAATTAAGTTGGATTTCAATGGTAAGTTGAGCACTCCAGGACATTGTCTAGACTTATCTTGGATCAATCTGTGTTAAAGTCTGATAGCTCTAAGATCGTTTATGTTTTGTATTCTTTGTTGCAAACAGGACTGATCTATTTTATATCCTCAAGAATATAATAAATTCCATGGAAACATTATGTGTGTGTGTGTATTTATATATCTCTCTATATTTATCTATTTTTCTATGTAATCTATATATCTATTTATCTCTCTTTTATGTGTATGAGTGTTTTGCCTGTATGAATGTATGTGTACCACATGTATGCCTATGGATGATCATGAGTCACTGTGTGGGTAGTGGGAACCAAACTGAGGTCCTCTACTACAACAGCAAGTTCTCCTAACTCCTAGGCCATCTTTTCAGGCCCAGCAAGTGAATATATTTACTGAATTCTGTATTTTAATTATTTTTGTACTGGATTGAAAATGTAATAATTATCTTCCATCTTTTCTTTATCATGATATGTAATTTGCATGTTTTACTCTCAAAATATATTCTATGTCCTTCATTTGTAGACTCAGTTGTTTCGTAGAAGTCTAACTCCAATTTACTCTCAATGATTTTGTCAGTAAAAGTTTACGTGCATCCTTGAGCCACAGTGTCAGTGAGAAGTCTTGAGAGCTATTCTGTTTTATGAAAATGTCTTCTGCATGAATTCCAGGATGTTCTGAAAGTCTTTGTTGAGGAAAGCTCTGTAGGAATGAGAAAAGTTTAAGAATCTGGTTACATTTTAAAGACATGAACTACCAGCATCTGAAAAATACACCAGGGAAAGCTGAATAAATGAAAGATGTGAAGAAATAAAAGTTGCAGAGGTTGAGGCTTGAGCTATTGGACCCTTCAGATACAATCCTATATGTGTTGGATCTCAGGGAAGTTTGGAAATGTTACAGAAAGGAATGAAAAAAAAATGACTTTGAGATGATTCAAGAATTCTTCATAGAAATCAAAGTATCACTTTATAAAAACACAAGAATAAAAGTGGCATTGATTTAAAAAACAATTACATTTAAAAGTATGATACCTCCTATTATCTTTTGCCATACAGATTAAATTATTTGGGTGTGATAGAGACGTTGGTTTCTCATTAAACTAAGAACCAGAAACAAAAGTTTTGATAGTCTTACATACTTTTCTTCATTATTGGATCATTCTGACTTCATACTTGTTCAAAATGTTATAATAATGAAGAATAATTAAAATGCATATATATTTTACTATGTTTTTACTATTCTTAAGTATTTGTGTGTGTGTGTGTGTGTGTGTGTGTGTGTGTGTGTGTGTGTGTTGTGTGCATATGGGTATGTGAACACAGAATCTGGAGGAATCAGATCTCCCATTGTGAACCACATGTGGGTGCCGGGAACTGAATTTTAGTCCTTTGGAAAACCAATAAGTGCTCTTAACCACTGAGCCATTACTCTGAAGATTCAAACATTACTCCAAACTCCAGGGCATGGTCTACATGGGGAGTTCCAGTACTGCAGGGCTATTATTTAATATTGTGTGCATATGTGTGAGGGGGAGGTGCAGGCGTGCCACATTGTGATTTGTGATCTCAAATAACAACTTTTGGAGACAGTTATCTACTTCTGCCTTTATGTGTCTTCTGGTAGAGCAAACCCAGGCAACCAGGTGTGAGTGGCAGTGACCTTTTTCACTCACCAGCTTGACTTTTACATTTTGTTCAGAGATTTTGCTGAAAGCAGCAGAAAGATGAGCCTCCAGAGGCAACCAAAAAGTGCAAGTTTTGATACAAAGATGAAAGGCTTTGGGACAGAGGCACTGGAACAGTGCCTAGAAGGTCCCTCAAAATCTTTACCAATTTTACCAGATATTCATTTCCACGCTACTGTACACTTCATCATTCCTTTTCTCTGTGTAAGTATAGGTGTATTTGCTTGAATACATTTTCTAAAGTCCATTCATTAAAGTACTCTCTGCCACAGTTAACTCGTGTAAGGTAACTATATTTTTAACTATAATTTTCTAAGATTAGAGTAATGGCATTTATTTTTTTTGAGACAGGGTCTCACTATGTAGCCCTGCAGTACTGGAACTCCCCATGTAGACCATGCCCTGGAGTTTGGAGTAATGTTTGAATCTTCAGAAGAACCTGTTCTTCATCAAAAATTCTCTCACCATTTTTATCTTCCATTCATAATTATGTGCATTCTCCTATAAGGGAGAGCTTTTCTTCATCCTCCATTTATCTAGTTAAACATGAAAACACAGATTAACAGATTCTTACTTTTTACAGGGGGGTTACAATCTCATTTTCCCATTGTTTTTGACACTTAGGTGATTGCAGGCTTGGGCTCTGAAAGTCTTTCCACCTGGCTATGGTTTATTCTAATGTATACCTCACCATCATTTTCATAATTATGTAAACATAGATTTAAATTTTATAGCTGAATTTTTTCTTATTGATAGACATTTAGATTTTGTCTATATTTTAGCTGTTATGAATAAGCTAGTATAGGTATTGTAACAATTCTTTTGATCATATTTGCACACCTGCCAACAATATTCATTCAAGTATATATTGCACACTAAATGTATTTTCCCATATCCTCCTACCCTATTTTGTGTACCTCCTTTCCAACAATCTTCTTTGTTTCCCAAGACAGTTTCAGTTCTATGATCATGTCATCTTTATATATGATTTTATGTAAAGAGAGAAAACATGGTAGTTGTCTTTCTAAGACTAATTTGATACGATTATTGCCATTTGCATTTTTTCATGCAAAGTATACAAGCCAGGGTTCTGTTCCACGTGCTCTTTTTTAAAAGGTTGTTTTGTGTGTATGAGTGTTTTATCTGCACAAATATCTGTTCACCTGGTACCCAGGGATCCCTGGAATGCGTTACAGGCAGTTGTTATCTGCTATATGGATGCTGGGAATCAAACCCTGATCCTCTGGAAGAGCAACAGGTTCTTTTAACCACTGAGCATCTCTTCAGTCCCTTATTGGGGGGGGGGCAAGAGGACTGAACCCCTGTGCCTGTTACAAGTTTAATGTGCATTCTCTCTGTCTCTGTCTCTGTCTCTCTCTCCCCACCTCTCCCTTCCCCTTCCCCTCCCTCCTGCCAACTCCCCTCATCTCTTTCAGACAGGGTCTAACTATGCATACATCCCTGGCTATCTTGGAACTCCTTTAGCTATGCTTTTATATTTCATTTTGAGACAAGGTTTCACTGTTTTGCCTAGGCTGGCTTGAACTTGCTCTGAAGCCCAAAATGGATTCTACAATTTAATTATAAATTTCATACTTTCCAATTAAATTATCTTGGTTGATTTTAGTATATAGAGTCTTTGTATTTTTCAGTCCTTTTGGGATATTTGTTCCATCGATTGCCAATCAATAGATACTAAAACATTCAATTTTTGTAAGGGGTCTGGCAGAAATGAAGATATGCTAAAGAGAATCTGACTACCAGTCTGTTCAAACAGTGGACTCCAAAGAAATGGTAACTTCCCCAGGAATCTCATGCTGGGAGAAGGAAAAGACAACAGCCAAAGGGGAGCTTGTCTCCTGGAGAGAGATTTCACACGGTTCTAACAACTTGTCACACCACTTTATAGGCTGAGACTGAAGCCCAGACAATGATGGGTATGTGGTGGGCAGGGTTACACCTTGACCTGGACTGCTTAGTCTTGCATATCCTTAGCCCTCTCTTTAAATTCTAATCTCACTTTAGGATCCCAAAGATGAACTTGGCAGTGGTGGTTGGAAGGGTCTCATTGGATTTCTTTGTCCCTCTTTCCAATGTGGCCACATTCAGTAAATCTCCTTTTCCTGCTTCCACATTCAATTTGACTTTTTAAATTGGCTTATTGAGGATAGGTGACTGGACCTGGTTGCACAGGTTGTGATCTTGAAGTATGATAACAAAATGGTGACCATGAGTTTGTTAACAAAATAGATTGGGTCACATTTTTGGGATGTCTGTCACTGTCAGTGAGCTGACCCTAAGTGGAGAGGAAAGATGGAAGTTCTCAGCAGCGTCTGAAGTCATTTTTCCCAAGGATATGTTCATATCTTTACTCTTCAGCAGCATCAACTGCTTTTTACCTCCACTTGGTATCACAGAAAAACAAGTTTGGACTTTGTCTGGATTCTTGAGAACATCTGACCCTTGGTGAGTCTCCCTGATTGGGTTCACTGAAAGCTTTGCTTTCCTGTTTGCCTTTGGACTCTTGAGCAACTTGGGATTCTTTTCCATTTGGGGCAGTTGCAATTTGGGACTGCAGAGAGGCTCTCTCATTCTTCTAGTCACAGGCTTCAGGGAGACATGGTTACATAGTTAGGTCTCCTTTGTCTTGCTTTCACTTTTCCCTACCTGTCCTGTGTATTTGAATCCTTACTGTAGCTTGTCTGTCACCTCTAAGGGGAAAAGTAGCCAGATTTTTTTCAGTCTAAGAGGCCTGACTTTCTAGTGTAAAGAATATACTAAAGAGACAGTCCATAATCTAATAAATGCCATTTGTAGGACAGGTCTTGTCCATCTGGCAGCTCTTTTGAGCAAATGTGGGATTCTGTTGAATTACTTGGGGCATCTGCTACTGGGGTTCTCTGTTGAACCATTTGATACCTGCTAGGGAGAACTGCTAAAAGCTGAGCAGTCTTTTATATATTTAGGGTGAAGCATAAGACAGGAACTGGGGTGAATAGTAATATAGTAATGGGGTGATGTGTAAGACAGTAATGGAGGTGAATAACCATCTATCTTTGTGGAACTCTGGGAGAGAGCACACTGGCCTCTTCAATCTTTCATTTCTTTACTCATTGTATTCTGATTATCATGATTGGAATGCCTTTCAAATATGTTTGTTTGTGTGTATGAATGTATTTAGGGTTATTTTGAACTACACAAGAGTAGTTGTTGCTTTGTCTTTTTTTAAATAAAAAAGCGAAAATCTAAGGATTCAGAGAATATAAGTTTAAGAAAAAAGAGACTGGTTTTGGAGTTTATCTCTGGCAGGTTTATCTAAATTTAATTGAAATGTTAGTCTGTTGCTTTCAAATGTTAATTATGGAAACTCAGGTTGAGAGAAAAATTGCTTACAATATTTAAGGGAGAAAACCTAAAGGTAGCTTAAAAATATCATTTTATTAAATTCAAAAAAAATATGGAACAGATTTTGTTTGACAAACTTAAAATGTAAAATTAAAGGATCAGTTTCAGGACTGACCTCTATACAGAGAACCTTTTGGCTTGGTCAATTTAAAGTTAGCATATATTAACAATGTTGATATGGGCTAACTTTGGCTTTGGAATTGGTGTTAAGAATATATTTTAATACATTTCCAGAGTCCGCTTTCCTTGGTTCTTAGTCTCCTTGATGTTGAGGACCAGTGCCTGCACGTCTACTATCCATCTCCTCCATAGTAACAAATCAAAATATTATAACTGGTGGGGTTACTTTAGTAAGGTTCCTTTGTGGCAGAAGTTCATGAATGGCAGAGACTTGCTTTGAATCTTGTGAAGATTTTCAGGCTGTGGTAAAATCTTGCACATTAATTCACTAAAAGGAGAGGTCTCCAGAAAGAGCACCAAATGGGGAAAGATTAGTTTACAAGTGAATAAAAGTCTTAGGTGAGGAGGGGTGGGGAGGCAGGGCTTTGTCACCTTGCCTATCAATGGTCAGCTAAAGAAAGCTACTGGCTTCCTGTGGAGATACAGCTTTCTTTATAAATCCATGTCTTGACTTTTGGTTTTAGTCTTCCCTGTTACAAGAAAAGCCATAAATATGCCTAGTGTCATAACAGGCATTGTGTCTATTTTTTAAAGTGTTTTAGGAAAAGAAAGCTAAAAAAGATGAGATTAACATACAAATCAGGTAAACAAAAGAGTTTGATGTAAACCGGCTGTAAAATAAAATAAAAATCATTCACAAAAGGGTAATGTTAGTGTAATATTTCACTCCAGTAATAAAACTCAGTTCAAGTACTGATAAGATCGGGTCTGGAGAGATTGCTCAGTGGTTAAGACCACTGGCTGCTCTTCTAGAGAACCCAGGTTCAATTCCCAGAAACCACATGGCAGCTCACCACTCTCTAACTCTAGTTCCAGGGAATCTGACATCCTCGCACAGATATACATGTGGGAAAAACACCAGTGAACATAAAATAAATAGTAAAATTAAAAAAGAACTAGTAAGATCAATTTCAGATTATTAATGTTCTAATATAAAGATATGAATGTGAAACTAAAACCTAACTCTGGTCTAATACAAGACATTGCTTTAAAAGTCTGACAGATTGAGAAAATATATTAGAATAGCTTCATTTCTGCCAGGCCTATTTCAGCTAAATTCTCATCTCAGTATGTGGATAGTTTAGGAGATTTAGGTAAAAATCCAGGGTAACTAACTAGCTTTGTAAGCTTTACCAAACTGTAAAGGCTGTCACTCTACTGAGAGCTTAACCAGCTTGTTGTTACAAAAGGATACATTTTTTTTCTTTCATGTGTTTTCTTTTCGTTTCGTTTTTTTTCCCTTTTTTGAGATAGAGTTTTCATAGGTTTCATGGAACATTTTATGCAGACTAGGAAATCAGAAAACTCCTTCCTGCTGTTTCCACCTCCCCCATCCCCAGATAGCTCTTTTTAACTTCAGTTACTTAGCTCTTAAAATGTATAGTGGCTAAATTCAGTCAGTTGTTTAAAAATAAAATCTGTATGCTTTGTAGGATATTTTTCTGGTGGAAATCAAAATATATAAAATTTACAAACTTGACAAGACGATACATCACACACACACACAGACATACACACATGCACATTTGTATGTATATAGCATGTAGATGGCTGCTATCTAACAATTTAAAACTTACATCAATTAATAATTGATACTGTTGGTTCTTTTTGCATTTATTAAAAAAACTAATCTGTGTTTAAGATTTAGACCAAGGCTAAAAAGAAAAAAGAAAAGAAAAATTGTTATCTCACCCCAATTATAAAACTCTAGTTTGAGAATTAATAAGGTTCACCAATATCAAAATTGCTAATATATTATTATAAAAAAGTTCTCTGTGTGTTTGGTTTTTAGAAGTTTGACTATGGTATACATAGGCCTCTTTGGTCCATAAGAAATAGCTCACCAAGTTTAAAAGAACTTAGTCCCTAATCTTTTTAGATTCAGGTTTCTGTCTTTGCTCTGTTTTTCTACTCTCTAAATCTCCAATCACATGTTTGTTAGACCACTTAATGTTGTCCTGCAGGACACTAGCATCTATTCTTGGTTTCTCTCCAGGTTTTTTGTTGTTGTTGTTGGGTTTTTTTGTTTGTTTCTGTTTGGTTTTTCGAGACAGGGTTTCTCTGTGTATCCTTGGCTGTCCTGGACTCACTTTGTAGGCCAGGCTGGCCTTGAACTCTCAGAGATTGGCCTGGCTCTGCCTCTCAAATGATGGGATAAATACATGTGCCACCACACCTAGAAGGTTCCTGTTGGTCTATCTTCATGTTCACAAAAACCTTTCTGTCCTCTCCTAGTTTCCAATTCAGCCCAATGACTAAGTGTTTCCTTTCAGATAGTATATTTTATATTTCTAAACTTTTTATTTGATCCTTTAAAAACATAGCTTTCATCTCTCTTCTGAAATTCTCCATTATTTCCTTTTATATTTTATTTTTAATTATGTGTATTTGTGTTAGTGGTGGCCAGCAGAGGATGGATGTTTGCGAATGTGAGCGTAGTACCTTTGGTGACCAGCAGAGGGCAAAAGAACCTGTAGAGCTGGGGTCACAGGTGGTTGTGGTGCCTGATCTGAGTCCTGGAAAATGACTTGGGTCCTCTGCCAGAGCAAGACAAGGTCCTAACTGCTGAGCCATTTTTTCCGCCTCTTAATTGTTCATTCACTATGACCACAGCTTTTCTTAGAGTCTTTGAGTATAGTTTAATAGCTGCTTTTAAATTTTTGTCTCCTAGTTTCATCACTAGGTCACTTTACAGTTGCTTTCATTTTCATTCTTAATAATAGGTAAAATTTTACTATTTTTCATTTCCCAATTTAGCACTGAGTATAGATTAATAATTTCTAATTGTTTCTTTTATTGTTTGAGATTATAATTATATCATTTCTCCCCTTCCCTTTTCTCCCTCTAAGCCTTCTCCCACATATCCCTCTTTTTTTCATTAATTGTTGTCAATACATATATGAATTCCTGTTAAGGTTCATGAGTAAAATATAAAACAAACAAACATAAATTTGAATCTTCAAATATGAGATTTCATAGCATCATTATAAATATCTCCACAGAGAGGTGATAATAGAATCCATTAACACACATACTAATCAAATGAAATTGGTGACAAAATTTCCATGACATTAAAAATTATAGTTGAGCCGGGCGGTGGTGGCGCACGCCTTTAATCCCAGCACTTGGGAGGCAGAGGCAGGCGGATCTTTGTGAGTTCGAGGCCAGCCTGGTCTACAGAGCGAGTCCAGGACAGCCAGAGCTATTAAACAGAGAAACCCTGTCTCGAAAAACCAAAAAAAAAATTATAGTTGAACTTGAAAACTCAAACTATGAATTATCTTGGGCAATAACTCAGAATCTGTCATTATAGGTAGTCTTTTAGTTTAGAAAAACATAAATTTAAAAACTTAATATTCTGTTATTTTATTTAGCTTTAGTAACATAATTAAGTATGCCCACAGTATTACCTGCAAATGTGCCTTGCACTTTTAGGTGGATTTACATATTAACATAATCCAGTTGTACTGATTTAATTATTCAATGGACAAATCAGAGATGATAAATAATCTTTATTAGGTCTTCAGAACTGTTTCTTCTGAACATAAATTATATACAATCTCTAAATATCATCTGTGTTGCTTGTTATGACTAAACTTAGACATAAATTCATTTCAAATATAATTTACATTTAACTTAATTTATAAAGTAGCACCATACACACAAGAGAAGAAATGCAGAAATTCATAGTTGTTACTAAAGTTTAAGGAATGTATTTGGCTCCTTTGGTTAGCATGGGTGAAAGTAGAAACATTAAGATTTATTCATTACTTAGTTACTGTATTTCTGAGTGGCATATAAAACTTACTATGGGGCTTTGCATCAGACCCATTAATTTGTTTTCTCATTATGCTGATTGTCAAATTATGACAAATGAAGTTTAAAAAATGTTCTAAGATCCAATTTGTGGGTCAAATGCAGATAGTCATTTATCAGACATAGTTATCCTTGTAAATACTCTGTATGAGTCAGCAGATGGCACACATTGTACATTAACTATTCCACCCTGTTGTCACATGTACTTCAGCATAGAAAACATGTTTCCTCAAAATATAACCTCACATATTATCCCCTCATTTGCAGTTTAGTGTTAATTTGTGAACTTCTTAGTGATAATCAAAGAAGGTGATATTTTATGTTGATTTAGTTTGTAGGGTAGATTCAATTAAGAATGAGATGAGGTGAAAATGGATTCCACAATTCTTTTGTAATGGTTCAGGAAAAGAGGGGTCATGAGCAACTGCTTTCCTTATTTGGCTAGAGGCTTGCACAGGGGGATAGAAGCCTTTCAGAGACGGTTTCTGAGCACCCCCCGTGAAGTTTAGAAGTGTAAAAGCCATTTCCTGTTGCATATGGGTATGTAGAAAGTCAAACTCCAACAAGCAAATTGGCAAACAAGGAGAACTAAATTTACCTCTCAGTCATCTTTATAAGATAGCCCTGTAATAGCCTAATTGAGAAACTGTTTCATGGATGAGAGCATGCTAATATTTACAGGCTTTCCTTTGAGTGATTTCAAAGGGCAATTCACCTGGTGGTGCTCTAATGATGCATATAGTCTAGCATGTTTTATGTCAAATTGATACCCATCTGTCAGCCTGGCATGATGTCTTCTCCCAAGGTATCAGGTCACGCTACATGGTTGACCTGTGTATGTAAAGGTTCTCTCCCGAGAACTAACTTACTCTGTATATGAGAGCACATAATCAAAACAGAAACACATAGTACATTTATGTCATGTGTCAAAATGGAGAGAAGAGGCATTTGCCTCCCCATATACCAGACTCTTCCTCATGTGCTAAGCATAGAATGATTCTTTGGTTGAAACTAATGGCGGTTTAACTGTGAATTTAAATAAGGGCCAATCCTATTTAGAGGAACTAAAATAACTTTGTAGGTGTTTTTATTACAGTCCCTTACTCCTAAATATACAACTAATTAAATAGCCATTCACAAGCAAACTACACAAACCTTAGCATTAAGGTTATGAAAAAGTAAATTGAAATATATCTCCCTAGGGAAATAGGTGCACACAGGCATGAACAGCTTATTTATTATATTCCTTACAACTTTAGTAGATCCATTTTTCTTCTGCTTAGAAAGATTGCTTTATTTTCAAAGAACAAAATCTTTCAAATAAAAAGTAGTATTTTGCTGTTTAATTTATTCATTGTCTATTTGGAGTTGTATTAGATCAGGGACATTAATGAAAATGCTATTCATTGAGCTTGTTTGATAGTCTTCAAAATTACTTTTGAAAAAGGGAAATGATCATCCAAAACAAAGTTTGGTAATTTTACCCTGTAGGTGGGAGGTGGGAGTTCTGAGGGAGGCCACCATTTTAGCTGCTGGCTTTAAAAAAAAAAAAAAAAAAAAAAAAAACATTGTTACTTCGAGTTACATTATGATCACAACCCCTCCCTTCCTCCTCCCAGTACCACCTTCCCACCCTCTACTCCCTTTCTATGATGGCTTTTAAGGATGCTGAAGTAGCAGGGTTGTGTGTGTCACTGATAGATGACTGTGATTTTGCTTCCCAGTTCTGTATCCCACACTGCTCAGAGCATTTCACTAGGATGGGGACGCAACCCTATTTCTTTGGGAAAAATCCATAAAGGCACACATTACAGGATTGGTGACAAGTAGGAAACAGGTCAAATATTAGCCATTCTGTATGTCTGCTAGACCTACTGTGTTTGAAACAATGAGCTCTCTGTACTTGAAGGTTATACCCCAAATCTTCATTGTTCAGGTGGCTTACAGTATGTTTCATTTGAACTAAGATAGCACTAATTCAACACCTGCGAAAGAAATGATGCCCCCCCCTTTTTAGTAGGAATTTGTTCCATCTACACACTCTAAAGCTATTAAGCGATTCAGTATAACTTCTTTTCATTGTCGAGAATGAAAATGACTTAAAAAATAAGGACACTAATCCCCTTTCTCGGTGACAGGAAATTGATGCCAAAAGTTATTGTGTGTCTACTTCACTGTAATGACAAGAGATATAAAAATCAAATTGTCACTTCTGCCTGGTAGATGTAGGTGATCTGCGGCCACAGGCAAATTATTATACCTGTAGGTGCCAGGTACTCCAGGAATTGGCATCAGGCCTAACTTATGCTTAGAAGCCAGCTGGCCAGACATTAGGGAAAAGTAGAGTGGTTTCAGCTAATTGGGGGTTGAAACATTGCTATGAGAAAGATGCATACAAAAACATGATATCTTTTTATGATTAAATACAATCATTTTGAGTAAGAGAATAGTAAAAGTACATGAGTTTCCTCCTCACTCCTCAGTTTCTCATTCCCAAACCTGCCTTGGTACCCCTCCCCCACCACCCATGCTCAATAAACACTCCAGGCAACACGTAATCATGTCACCAGATCTCCTTCTCAGTGGAATTCAGGTGTCTAAATAGAAAGGAACAATGGCAGATTTTTCCTGTCTTCCACCAGAAAACTAAGGAAATGCTTTCAGGAAGATGAAAAGGATATTTTCATGTCATCATAAATCATCTGTATAGCACTCAGTGTATGAATATTGAACCTCTTGGTGCACACTGTTTATTACTAGGGTTAGGACAGGAATGTATTTCCTGTCAATGCTTGATTAGATGAAAAATTCCCTGCAAGTTGATGCTTGAGCTGTTTCTGAAAAGATGGTTTACACTTAAAGAATGAAAGTCCTTATGAGACAATTAATTTTCCCAAGAACAAATGAGTACTTCACAATGAAACAGTAGTATTTAGACTTGAAATCTCTATGTTATGTGCCTTCAAAAACCTTCAAATAATTTCAGGCAGTCATTTAGACAATATTGGTAAGATACATATAGACACTCCAAGTTCTTGAGGAACCATCCTACTGTTTTCAGTACAGCTGAACTAATCTACATTCTCCACCTTCTTCCCAGCCCTACATCTTTAGTCTTCTTAATAGTAGCCATCACTACTGGGGCGAGGTGTTCATTTTGGCTTGAATCTGCATTTCACTGATAATGACATTTTTTTTTCATGTAAAAGTTATCATTTGCACATCTTATTTTGAGAAATGTGTATTTGTCCTTATTGCTCATTTAAAATACGTTCTTATTTTGTAATTGAGGTTTTACCTTCTTTTGTATTTTAAATATCAACTATCTTTTTTTTAAAATACTTTATTTTTTTTCTTCAAGTTACATCTCAGTCACAAACCCTTCCCAATTCCCCCTTCCTGTTCCACCCTTCCACCTTCTTCCCCCCCCACAGCTTCCCCTTTCAGTCCAACAAATGGTTCCTTCTCTAATAACAGCAAATACTATACAAAACAACAGATATAAATATGCCACATTTATGAGAGTTAAATGGCCCAGTATACCTTCCCAATGCCCAGTTCATACATATTTGGCCCCTGACTTTAACATTCTACCATTGAATCATCTCCATGAATTTAAAGTTCTATAACTGACTTAGCTTTCATACTAACTTGCATCACTATTATAACCATCTTCTTAGATCTAGAACGCCCTCTTGATTCCTAAACAACTCAAAATTTAACTATGAGACTCTAGCTGTCTATATTTCAACCACCTCAGAGACCTGAGAGGGATAAATATATCTGATTATATAGGAAGTGCAGGGCCTGCAGCTTTCAATACTAAGAAATGACAAACCAGTGACTGCCAGGACAGTTCCCCTTTTCTCTCCACACATTCCAGCATCCGTCTTCAGCCTTTTGGTCCTGTTTCTCTGACAGACATTGATTGTAGAGCAGGAATTATGAAGGACTTACCTAACCTGACTTGGCAGAGCTAGGCTGTCGACTTCCCTGCTACCAAGTTTTGTCCTTTTTGGACAGCAGTCTGTCTGCAGTTGAAGCAAGAAGTTTTTTCATGCCAAGAGATAGGCTTGCCATAAATTCAACCATCTCACACTGGAGATTCTTCGATGCTTATCTTCTACTTGGAGTAGAATAGGGGGTGCTGTCAGGAGCTGATATGTCTCGATATCAAAAAAAGTCGTAATTTAAGATAACATCTTTGAATGCCATATTCTGCAGATCTCTTGGGGTTTTTGAAGACGCCCTATCCGTCTCTTGTATTTAGATAAGCAAATGTTGCTTGTCTCTTAACAACTTGATTACTGAGTAGCTTAGAGAATATCTGTGATAGACTGTCATAGTAGCTAACAAAGTGACATGTTTGCATGACTAGGAGTTTGTTTTTCTTAACTATCCTAAACAGTTTTAGAGGGTTGGTATCAAGAGGCCAGAGCTTCACATTTTATTTTATTTTATTTTTTTTTTTTTTTTTGAGACAGGGTTTCTCTGTATATCTCTAGCTGTCCTGGACTCACTTTGTAGAACAGGCTGGCCTCGAACTCACAAAGATTCACCTGGCTCTGCCTCCCAAGTGCTGGGATTAAAGGGGTGCGCCACCAACGCCCAACTCACATTTTATTTTTAAGTATCTCTAGGTATGATACCATTAGGAAGCGTTACCTTTAATTTTGTATCAATATACAAAGATCTATTCAATTATGGCTAAATATACTCTTAATTTTTATCAATATACAAAGATCAATGCCTATGTAGCCCAATACAATCTTAATATTATGTCCATATACAAGGGTCAATACCATTGTGGCCAATTATAATCTTAATTTTGTATTAATATACAAAGATCAATACCAATGCAGTCCAATACGATCTTATTTTTGCACAATAAACAATGGTCAATACCACTTTAGCCAAATATACTACTAATTTTGTATCAATATACAAAGGTATAAGGGCCTATTCAATAATATGTCCCTTTTTCTTGGTCCTTCCTGTGCTATGTCTATCTCTCATTTTTTTCAAGTCCATGCACTCCTACATAGGAGAGAAAGAAGGATACAGAAAAGGAAAAGTAGGAAGTCCCTGGGTCTAACCTCCAAAACCCATTAAACAGGGCCATTTAACAGCTTGTAATCTCTTCCCCTAAATAACAGAGTATTCAGTTATTCTTCAAATAACCAAAAAGGGGGGGGCGGAGAAACACCCTCCCCACCCTCTGGGCATGGGACGTCCTTCTCTTAAAATGACTTCCTGCTGATTTGGGTCGTAGTAAAACTGTTTGGGGCCCGAACCAAAATGGAAAAGTGGTTAAAAATGTTAGTACAATCCTTTTATGTTCAGTCCTTCTGTTCTCAGCTGTTTAGATGTAATAAGGAGTTTTTAGGCAAAAGTAGATCTTGTAGGCTTTACTGAGGTTCTGGCTGGGGCATTGTGTAGAGCTGAACGGTCTTAGCGATATTGAATTGTTGTGGTTGTAGGCTTTTGATGGAGACAGCTATAGAAGGAGTCTGTCAGGCTGAATCAACTGGGTCACTCATCTTCTTTGGTGTCTGATTCTGTTTTCTGCTGAGGTTTCCATTGTCCAGTTGTCCCTGGGTTCCTTGAATGGATGTTTTGATTCTCCTGGAACAATAAGAACAGAGCCCCGCCCTAATCCTAACTCTGGGAAAATTACCCTTTTTTTGGGGGGAGGGGGCTAGGTAATATTTCTCCTGAAGCAAATTTGGTTTTTTGACAATATATAAAGTGCTATCTTTCAATCTGGGTTAAAGAAGAAATTATTTTGTTATTTTGGAGCTAAACCAGCTTTAGTGTATATATTTTGAGATCTCAAAGGACAATTTGTTTGTATTGAGTAGGCCTTTTGTAAGTAGCTTTTAAACTTAGGTCTTTCCAAATTCTATGTGTGTGTCTCTGCATTCTAATTATTGGGATCAGAGAACTGTGGTTCCCATGTGAAGGGATTAAAGATGTGTTCCACCACTCCTGGATCGAAGTTTTTCTCTATTTAGAGTTTGTTTTGTATCAGGCTGACCTTGAGCTCTGAGCTCTGCCTGTTTCTGTCTCTAGTGTGTTGGGATTAAGGGTGTACTCTTCTTGAATGATGGGATTAAGGGTGTGCACCCTCACCACCCTGTTCCGTGTAACTCTAGAATTTATAAGACCATTAACTCTATGGTGCTCCTCCCGTCTCTGCTGAAGTTAAAGTCATGGGTTAACACCACAATTCTCATGTATTTTACCTTGGCTCTACGTTTTTTCTGACACTTGGAGGTTTATAAAACCAGGTTGAACGGCTGTGTCCTTTATTTTATTTACAGTGTTTTAGCATTGTTACCTGCTTTTTTTAAATTAATACATTTATTTGTTTGTTGCTTCAGGTTACATCCTTATCTTATTGTCCTCTTTTCCCGCTTCCCAGTCCCACCCTCCCATGCTCTACCCCCTGACCCTTCTGTCTTGTTCCTCTGGAGTGGAGTGTCCCTGCCTAACAGTCTCTCACCACAGATCAGGAGTCATATGAGGGCCAAGAGCCTCTTCATTCACGGGGGCCTACAAGGCAGTACTGCCAGTGAAAGGTGTCTCCCTGCTAAAGGGGGAATACTAAAAAAAGACCAACAAACACACAAACCCCAAAAAACAAAGAATAACAACAAAAAGAGAGGAAAAAGAAAAGGGAAAAGGAAAAAGAAAAAAAGAAAAAAAAAGTTTATGTCCATGTTCTTTTGGTGTGTTGGTTGTAGTACAGATATCCTGTACTATATAGCTAAAATCCTACTATAAGTGAATAGATGCCATGTGCATCCTTCTGAGTCTGGGTTAGCTCACTCAGGATGAGCTCCTCTAGATCCATCCATTTGGTTGCAAATTGCATGATTTCATTGTATCTGATAGCTGAGTAATATTCCATTGTATAGATGTACCACAATTTTTTAATCCATTCTTCAGTTGAGGGACATCTGGGTTGTTTCCAATTTCTAGCTATTATAAATGAGGCTGCTATGAACATAGATGAGGAGACTTCCCTATGTCTCCATGAGGGGTCCTTTGGGTGTATAACCAGAAGTGGTATGGCTGGGTCCTCAGGCAAGGTTATTCCAAGATTTCTAAGATATCGCCAGACAGACCTCCATAGTGGTTGCACAAGCCTGCACTCCCACCAGCAATGGAGTAGGGTTCCCCTTTCTCCACACCCTCGCCAGCATGTGCTGTCATTTGAGCTCTTTATCTTAGCCTTTCTGACAGGTGTTAGATGGAATCTCAGGGTCGTCTTGAGTTACATTTCTCTGATGATTAAGGATGTTGAGCATTTCTTCAGGTTTCTCTCGGCCATTAGGGATTCCTCCTTTGTGAATTCTCTATTTAGCTCTATCTCCCATTTTTGGATTGGATTATTTGGTTTCTTGGCATTTAGTTTCTTGAGTTCTTTGTAGATTTTAGATAATAGCCCTCTATCAGATGTGGGGTTGGTGAAGTTTTTCTCCCAGTCTGTTGGTTGCCATTTTGTTCTAATGACTGTGTCTTTTGCCTTACAGAAGCTTTTCAGTTTCATGAGGTCCCATTTATTGATTGTTGATCTCAGGTCCTGAGCTGTTGGTGTTCTGTTCAGGAAGTTGTCACCTGTGCCAATGAGTTCGAGGGTTTCTCCTACTTTTTCTTCTAGTATCTTTAGTGTGGCCGGCCTTATGTTGAGGTCTTTGATCCACTTGGAATTAAGTTTTGTACAAGGTGATAGGTACGGGTCTAATTTCATTCTTTTACAAGTGGACATCCAGTTGGACCAGCACCATTAGTTGAAGATGCTGTCCTTCTTCCATTGTGCGGTTTTGGCTTCTTTGTCAAAGATTAGTTGGCCATAGGTGTGTGGGTTCATGTTTGGGTCTTCAATTCGATTCCATTGATCCACTGGTCTGTTTCTATACCAGTACCATGCTGTTTTTATTACTATTTCTCTGTAGTGCAGCTTGAAATCTGGGATGGTGATACCTCCAGATGCTTTTTTATTGTACAGGATTGATTTAGCTATTCTGGGCTTTTTGTTGTTCCATATGAAGTTGAGAATAGCTTTTTCCAGGTCTATAAAGAATTGTGTTGGTATTTTGATAAGAATTGCATTGAATCTATATATTGCTTTTGGTGGGATGGCCATTTTTATTATGTTGATCCTACCTATCCATGAGCATCGGAGATCTTTCCATCTTCTAAAGGCCTCTTCCATTTCTTTCTTCAGGGGCTTGAAGTTCTTGTTTTATAGGTTCTTTACTTGCTTGTTTAGAATTACCCCCAGGTATTTTATACTGTTTGTGGCTATTGTGAAGGGGGTTGTTTCCCTTATTTCTTTTTCGGTATGCTTGTTTGTTGTATAAAGAAGGGCTTCTGATTTTTTTGAGTTAATTTTGTATCCAGCCACCTTGCTGAAGTTGTTTATCAGCTGTAAGAGTTCTCTGGTGGAGTTTTTGGGGTCGCTTATGAATACTAACATCTCATCTGTGAATAGGGATAATTTGACTTCTTCATTTCCAATGTTTATCCCTTTGATCTCCTTTAGTTGTCTTATTGCTCTAGCAAGGACTTCAAGTACTATATTGAAGAGATATGGTGAAAGTGGACATCCTTGTCTTGTCCCTGAGTTTAGAGGAAATGCTTCAAGCTTCTCTCCATTTAATTTGATGTTGGCCACTGGCTTGCTGTATATTGCCTTTATTATTTCTAGGTATGGTCCTTGTATGCCCGTTCTCTCCAGAACTTTTAGCATGAAGGGGTGTTGGATTTTGTCAAATGCTTTTTCTGCATCTAGCAAGATTATCATGTGTTTTTTTTGTTTGTTTGTATGTTTTTGTTTTATCGAGACAGGGTTTCTCTGTGTAGCTCTGGCTTTCCTGGACTCGCTTTGTAGACCAGGCTGGCCTCGAACTCACAGAGATCCGCCTGCCTCTGCTTCCCAAGTGCTGGGATTAAAGGCGTGCGCCACCACCGCCTGGCTTATCATGTGGTTTTTTTCTTTCATCTTGTTTATATGGTGAATTACATTGATAGACTTTCGTATATTGAACCCTCCGTGCATCCTGGGATGAAGCCTACTTGATCACGATGTATGATACTTTTGATGTGTTCTTGAATTCGGTTTGCTAGTATTTTATTAAGTATTTTTGCATCTATGTTCATGAGGGAGATTGGTCTGAAGTTCTCTTTCTTTATTGGGTCTTTGTGTGGTTTAGGAATCAGAATGACAGTGGCCTCATAGAATGAGTTTGGCAGTGTTCTTTCTGTTTCTATGTGGTGGAAGAGTTTGAAGAGTAATGGTGTTAGTTCCTCTTTGAAGGTCCGGTAGAATTCCGTGCTAAAGCCATCTGGCCCTGGGCTGTTTTTGGTTGGGAGATTATTAATGACTGTTTCTATTTCCTTGGGTGTTATTGGGCTGTTTAAGCTGTTAATCTGATTTTGATTTAGTTTTGGTGGGTGGAATTTATCGAGGAAATTGTCCATTTCGCTTAGGTTTTCAAATTTAGTGGAATATAGATTTTTAAAGTAATGCCCGAATATTTTCTGGATCTCCTCAATGTCTGTTGTTATTTCTCCCTTTTCATTTCTGATTTTGCTGATTTGGGTTCTTTCCCTTTGCCTTTTAGTTAATTTGGCTATGGGTCTGTCTATTTTGTTGATTTTCTTGAAGAACCAACTCTTGGTTTCATTGATTCTTTGTATAGTTCTTTTTGATTCTAAGTTGTTGATTTCAGCCCTAAGTTTGGTGATTTCCTGCCTTCTGCTCTTCTTTGGCGTGTTTGCTTCTTTTTTTCCAATTCACCCAGCTTAGCTGTTAATTCACTAATGTGAGCTGTCACAATTTTGTTTTTGAAAGCACTTAGTGGTATGAACTTTCCTCGTAGCACAGCTTTCATTATATCCCATAGGTTTGGGTATGTTGTGTCTTCATTGTCATTGGATTTTAAGAAGTCTTTGATTTCCTTCTTTATTTCTTCCCTGACCCAGTGGTCATCCATTAAGGAGCTGTTCAATTTCCATATGTGTGGGGGCTTTCTGTTGATTCTTTTGCTGTTGAAGACCAGCTTTATTCCGTGGTGGTCTGATAAGATACAAAGTGTTATTTCAATTTTCTTGTATCTATTGAAACTATCTTTGTGTCCAACTATGTGGTCGATTTTGGAGAAGGTTCCATGGGGTGCTGAGAAAAAGGTGTATTCTTTTGTGTTGAGGTGAAACGTTCTGTAGATATCTGTTAGGTCCATTTGTTTCATGATCTCTGTTAGACTCAATATTTCTCTGTTTGGCTTCTGACTTGATGATCTGTCAATTGTTGTGAGTGGGGTGTTGAAGTCTCCCACTACTAATGTGTTGTGATCGACGTGTGCTTTAAGTTTTAGAAGTGTTTCTTTTACGAAAGTAGGTGCCTTTGTATTTGGGGCATAGATGTTCAGTATTGAGATTTCCTCTTGATGAATATTCACTTTAATGAGTATATAATGCCCTTCTTTGTCTTTTTTCATTAACTTCAGTTGGAAGTCTGTTTTTTTTTTTTTGATATTAAGATGGCTACTCGAGCTTGCTTCCTGGGTCCTTGTAAATGGAACACCTTTTCCCAGCCCTTTACTCTGAGGTAGTGTCTATCTTTGGTAGTGAAATGTGTTTCTTGTATGCAGCAAAGGACGGGTTTTGCTTACGGCTCCACTCTGTAAACCTGTGTCTTTTTATTGGGAAGTTGAGTCCATTGATGTTGATGGATATAAGTGACCTGGGGTTGTTATTTCCCATTAGTTTGGTATAGGTGATGGTTCTGTGCCTCTTTGGTTTAGTTGCTGAGGGGTTTTCTATTCCCTTTGTTTTGTTGGGTGAAGTTTTCTTCTCTGGGTTGGAATTTTCCTTCTAGGATTTTCTGTAGGGCTGTGTTTGTGGGGAGATATTGTTTAAATTTGATTTTGTCATGGAATATCTTGTTTTCTCCATCTATGTTGATAGAAAGTTTTGCTGGGTATAGTAGTCTGGCTGGGCACCTATGATCTCTCAGGACTTGTAGTATATCTGTCCAGGCCCTTCTAGCTTTTAAAGTTTCTGAGGAGAAGTCAGGTGTAATTCTGATGGGTCTGCCATTGTATGTGACTTGACCTTTTTCTCTTACAGCTTTTAATATTCTTTCTTTGTTCTGTACATTTGGTGTTTCAATTATTATGTGGCCAGAGGAGTTTCTTTTCTGGTCTAATCTGTTCGGTGTTCTGTAAGCCTCTTGGATTTTTATTGGCATCTCTTTTTTTCCGGTTTGGAAAGTTTTCTTCTATGATTTTGTTGAAGATATTTCCTGGACCTTGGAGTCGGGAGTCTTCTCTTTCCTCTATACCTATAATTCTTAGGTTCCATCTTTTCATTGAGTCTTTGATTTCTTGGATGTTGTGGGTGAGAGATTTTTTAGCCTTCTCATTTTCTTTGGATGTTGTACTGATTTCTTCCATCGAATCTTCCATGCCTGAGATCCTGTCTTCCATCTCTTGCATCCTATTTTTGATACTCACATCCGTAGTTCCTGTTCTCATCCCTTGATTCTCCACTTCCTCTTTTAACTCTGACTGTGTTTTCTTTATTGTTTCTATTTCTATTTTCATGTCTTGTATGGTATTGTTCGTTTTGTGCATTTCCTTCTCCAGCTTGCTTGTTTTTGTCTGAAAATCTTTCATTGCTTTGTCCTTTTCCTGTTCAAGCTCTGTCACCTTGGCTTGGAGTTCTTTAATGGTATTGTTCGTTGTTTTGGCTTGTAACATTGTTGCTTCTTTGAATTCCTTCATAGATTTAAGTTCTTCTTAAAGGGACTCTATCACTTTCCATAATGCAGTATTTTCATCATTTTCATGTGTTTCTGTTGGTGTTAAGTCATCTGAATTGGATGAGCTAGGATAATTCTGCTTTGTTGGAGTCATACTTCCTTGATTTCTATTTTTCTTGGACCTTTGGCCATATGGATGCGTTTAGTTGTCTGTTCTTGTCGTTTTCTGTGCTTGGATGCACAGAGGATGCTATGATGCAGGGGATGAATTACTTGGCTATCTGTCGTTGCTTACAGGGGGATCTCAGGGTCACTGTTGTTTTAATAGCCTGAAGCACTGTGAGCTGGTGCAGCCTATTCCCAGGTAGGGAGTAATGGTCCGGGATTGTTTCACTGCTCCTAATTCAGACTTCTCTATGTTGCACACTGAGTTATCAGCCTGTAATGGTTCTGATGGTATGTACCTGTTTGCCCAGGCACAGATTCTGTGTGCTTTGTTTGTCGTCACGGAGGCTGACAGGGCCCGGCTCCACTCCTAATATATCTGCATTTTCCAGAATACGTCTATGGTCCCCTGACTTCTGGTTTCTCACTAGGCTTCTCACCACAGGCCTGGCCCCTCAACCCCACCCGCCTCTGCCAGGTTCCCTCCCTGTCTGCTCAGCCGCGGGTGCACGGGGCCCTGGCCCCTCTCACCGCCATTATGGGTCTCCCTCCCCAGCTGCTCGGCCGTGGGTGCACGGATCCCCGGCCCCGCCTGCAGCCTGTGCGAGCCTCCCTCCCTATCTGCTTAGCCGCGGGTACGCGGATCCCCGGCCCCTCCTGCTGCCAGTACGGGTCTCCCTCCCCAACTGCTCTGCCCGCCGGCTTCCTGCTCTCTTGGATTCTCCCCGGCTCAAGCGGCTGCGGACCACCTGCTGAGTGTCCTGTTTCTTCCTTGCTAAGACTTCCACTATCCTGCAATGTTTCCTAAGTAGCTATAAGGTCTTTCTGAGGTGTGGGGAGCCCAGTAGGCTAGTGGGCGATCACCATGTGGCCTTTGATTCTGCCTGCTGTGAGTTGAGGTCGATCTTACCAGGCGCCTCTCCAAATGGGAGTTCTTGAATCCCGGATTTAGTGGCTTCCGTGTCTGAGAGAATTGGGTGGAGAGCCTTACCAGGGGACTTTTAACAGTCCCTTGGGAGCTGTGAGTGTTCCTGGAGGGTCTACCCCCTCCGGTTTTTGCACAGTGTCCAATAACTCTGTGTTTTTTATGGCTCTTTTCTCCCACGTTCAAAATGCGTCAGTGTAGGTCGCCGCCATCTTCCAAGCCCCTAAATATCAACTATCTTTAGTAGCATTTTCCCTATTCTATTCTGCCTCTCTACTGTTTGCTTTTTGTCCAAAAGCTTTATATTTGATGTGATCTGATTTTTCTACTTTTGCTTCTATGTCTTGTACATTGGGATGTTTCCCAACATATTTGTGGCCATTTTTGAGCTATAAAGCAACTCTTCTATACATTCCTTTGATAATTTTATACTTTGAGGCCTTACATGTGCCTTTTATTTACTTTAAATTGATTCTAATAAGTGGTACGCACCATCTATCCATTCCCATCTCACTGCTTTGTTATCATTTCTACTTTTTCATTGTTTATATTCTTTAAAAGATATATATGTCCATTTAGCTGTCAGTTCCTTCCTCATTATCAAATCTGGTGGCACAGAGTTGTCCTAACATGCTGTTTTCCATTTCCATGGTACTATCTGCCATGTTGGAGTGTTCACTCTCCTTTTTCTTAGTGTAGCTAGGGGCCTATGGGTTTTATTTATTTTTGAAAAACAAGTCCTTTGTTTCACTGATGTTTTGTAGTTGTTTTTATTCAAATTCTTATTTATTTCTGCTCTTACCTTTATTATTTTTCTTTTTTTACTGATTCTGAGTATGTTGTTTTGTTTGTGATTTTCATATTCCTTGAGATGAATCAGTAATTTGTTTATTTGAAATTCTTTTTATAATGGGAAATGGTTGGTACATGCTTCTGTAATAATTATTTTTTCTTATTCCTTATACTAGCTTATGTTGCCTTTCCAGGCTCTTGTTTTCCAATAATGCAACCAATCTGTCTCACATCTTAAATGAATATTGTGCCATGAGCATCAGAACACTAGGATAGGACCAAGGGCCATAATGCTACTGGGAGTATGTTATTGAAGATTTATGGCCTAAGGTTACTACACTCAGCCACAGGTAATATTAGCTGTAACCAAGGTCTGGCATACTATATGGCAAGTTTTCTTCTCCTGACACCAAAACTCTTCTAGAATATCTGCTTTTAGGTAGGCCTGGAAAAGAGGACATTAGGGTCTGCCCACTGTTAGGTTTCACCATGTTCCACTAACTTCAGAACAAAGTCATCTGCTTGCTCTCCTACCCTATCTCTAATATATGGAGTCTTACACTACATGATGCTACCCACAGTTAGAACTCTCCTGGTGAAGGCAGTTCTCTGCCCCTTAGGTATTTGTGGAAGTTAGGACACTTAAGTCCAACAGCTTTAAGGACCTTCACAGCCTCACCCATGGTACAGTAGGCAGTGATGCAGGTCAAAATAGATACAAGTCTCTGTCTGGTTTCAGGGCCAGTCTAGAAACAACCTTCAAACAATGGCCTTGTTATGGGTGTGCTGCTTGGGTTTAGGTGTTAGGTTGTAGAGAGAACCCGTTACTTACTAATGCCTGCTTCTTTGGTGCAACTAGGACATCCTTATTGTAAAGATGGGAGATACTAATACACATAACCTAGATAGAGTATACTTACATGCAAAATGAGACACAATATAGGAAACTGAGACTTTCCCAAGCAATTAATTTTGTATGGTTGTTATAATTTAAAAGGGGACAAAGTATTCTGGCTATTATTTTCTTAGAAAGACAATTTTGAGATGAAAAAAGTTAGTTTGAAACATCCATGCATGATACTATAAATTTTCATCATTTTTTAACCCTCTTTCAATTCTATCCTCTTCTTGATCCCCCTCTTCTTCCCTATAAACCCCTCCCCTGGTACTTTCAGGACACGTAGATTTCAAAAAATTTGGGGGTTGGGGTAATGGTTCATTAACTAAGAGCACTTGCAGTTCATGTATGAGGACCTGAGTTAGAGTCGCCAAGCTTGCACACAATAAGCATGGCATGGTTATGTATGCATGTAACTACTGCACTGGGAATGGGAGACAAGCTGATCCCAGGAGCTCTCTGGCTAGTGAACCTTGGGTTCAGTGAGAAAACCTGTTTTGGCAGTAAAGTAGATAGTGATAGAGGAAAACATCTGATGTCTTCCTCTAGGGTCTACATGCAGGCACATGGGCACACACTACATACATATTGACTTCTCTCCAATGTGTACATATATATATATGTATATATCCCAAGAAATATGATAGATATATGTACAGAAAAGAAAAGTCCAGCTTCCTGAATCATCCTGAGTAAGACAGCAAGGTCATCTAATCACAAGATATCTAAAGTTATAGTGAATGTAATATGGATTTTACTTGATTATGAAGTTATGAAATGTCGCGTCCCTCTCAACCGGCAAGAATGACGCAACTCACAAAAGCTCTTCTCCTGCAGTTTATTCAGGTCCCTTGAAAACAGTCTTCCGAAAAGGGGCCGGGCAGACCCAACCCACAGGCTAAATACTAAATGAACAGCCAATCAAGTAAAGCCACATGGTGCTATCTTATAGGCCCACGTATAGCCAATCAAGTAAAGCCACATGGTGCTATCTTAGAGGCCCACGTATAGCCAATCAAGTAAGATCAGCGGTCTTAGCCAAATATGGACTTGTTTACCATCGAGAGCGCTCACCGTCGGGCTGGTGGAAGGCGGAGACCAGCGCCATCTTTAAGGTGCGGCACGTCGCAGCTCTCTACAATGAAAGTTTTAGATATTAATAATGGAGATATAGAAGGTACAGAAAACATAAATAATGTAAATTATGTATTTTTTAATCACCGGAAGACATGTTGATACCAGTTTTTGCAAATTTCTTTGGATATAGTTATACATTTGTACATATATTTTTAGGTATTTGTGCTTTTAATGCATGTATAGTTATTTCTTTAAAAATAATTTGAAGGGTTGAAGCAGGAAGGGAAGAGGGAGGGGCTTTGGTCGAGATGTAACTTGAATTAAATAAATGTAAAATAAATAATTTGATATTAGGAAATAAGTGTAAATAACATATCTGTAAGTTGTTAGGCCAAGTGCTAAAGTTATAGCAGTATGATTGAAAGCTGGTGAGCTGAGTTCTGGATTGAGTGATCCAAGAGCTTTTGTGTCGATTCTCTGGGACATTATAGCATATATCAAGTGCTGTAGTTTAATACAAAAAAAAAAAAAAAAAAACAGGTGCAAATCAGTGTGTAGTATAGAAACAGTACTGCACAGAAATTCTAATAGGCTTGGTATGTTATGTGAATAAGAACAACTTGGCTGAACCATAGAGGTAAACTTGTAGGTACATGAAATTAGGTGACAGAAAAGTTAGTAGAGACAGGACCAGGCTTGACCATCACGTTCAGGGGCACTTTTGTAAACTGGCAGTGTTGAAGGAGTACATCCCAGCACACATCATAGTAAAGCAGGGGAGGGATGACGTTTTCTTTACCAAGTATGGTTTGAGTCCAGAGATGTTTCTCCTAGTGGAAGCTTAAAGGTTAAATGGTGGTTTGTACCTTGAGAATTAAAGACAAGCAAAAACGAAGGGTGACTGAGATTTTTATCGTCTAGGCTAACTTCCTTCTTCTTGGCGTGGCTGTGGCTGAGACTGCTATGGATAAGAATGAGAGTCAGCAGTTAGTTTCGTCTTTTAAAATATGACATGACTGTGTACATCAGAGTTGAAGGGAGAATATTATGGGACTTGTAAACAAATAATGAGGAGCTATTTAAACTATATCAGAAACCAGTCATAGAAGGAAAAATTTTAGTATAAATATCTTACATTTTAGTTTTCTTGCAGCGATGAAAATGTTACATAATCATGATCTGTTTAACATATTCAGGCTTAAATTAGCTTTTGGATATTGGTGTATAAACTATCTGTACAATATGTCTGAATTGCTGAATTGTTATGAATTACTCCAGATATTTCTGTTTAAACCAAGTGCTAATAGTGTCAGATCCAGGGTAAGAGAGTTACTGACTCAATAAAAAATGTGTATATTCTCATTTCCATAAAACCTTACATATTCATTAAAAGTCAAGATGTTATGAATCTCCCCTATAAATCCCATATGATTTGTCTTCAGTGTTTCCTTATCTTCTTCTTTGCAAAGTCTTCAAGCACTTTGGATGTCAGTTTGCATAATTTATTCTGATGTAGAGAACTAAAACAAGGTCCATATTATACTTAATTTTAGTCACTGATTAAACAATCTAAATATGAAATACAAAAAGACTGTGGAAGAAAATGAACTAAAGGATTTTGGGAGAAGAAAATTCTTCAGTGAGAACAAACGCTTCTTGTGGTATCTAGTTTGATTTGCATTGATTTTTTTTTTTAACTGAAAAACAAAAATGTGGAAAGTAATTAGGAGACTTATAGTCAGGCAGTACAGATGACCATTCTGTGTTAACTGATATATATAGACACATTTGTATTGAAGAAAGTCTACCTACACAGGCATCCAGCCATCTATATTCAGGTCCATACTCTAAATATTTGTCAATCATTTCATTTGAAGGAAAAAAACATAATTGTATGTACCAGAATGTTTATCATTGGAGTAAATTATGTGATTCTGGAAATTCCCCCAAGTCCAACTATTTCTACTGTCTCTACTGAATCCTTCAACTAAACCTCTGATTTTCTATGGCTACTATATACGTGGATACATTTATTATAGTCATCATAAATGTTTTAGAATTTTGCATGTTTTAGTATGCCTAATATACCAAAAACAAATCATTAGCCTGTCTTTGAGAAATTATTTACTAGCTTTGTAGTCTGAGAGTAAGCTGAGTTTGAATTTCATCCGTGATGGTGAATGCTTCCTATGATAAACATATAATGTTATATAGGTTATAATGAATGGATACTAAACCATTTTGAGTTATTTAAGGATTAAGGCTAGGTAATTTTCAGTTGTCTCTCCACTGATCAGAGAGAATTAACAAAGGACATTTTATTATTTAAGAACAATACAAGGAATGTAGTTATCTCAGTTAACTGTTATCTCCTCGGAAACCCTTCATCAGTTATCTTTGGTATAATATGTTAATTTATATACAACTCTGGACATATTCTACATAAGTGTTTCCTTGAAAAGATAGAAGTTGGGGATGGACAAATGGCTCTGTGGGTAAGAACACATACAGCTCTTGCAGAAGACCTGACTTGAGTTTCCAGCACTTACATCAGGAGTCTCACAGCTACCCATAACTGGAGCTCCTGGGTGGGGGAGGCGGATCCAGTGACCATTTCTGGTCTCTGCAGGTATCTGCACCTAAGTACACATACCCATGTGCATACACCCATATACATACATAGTTTTAAAAATATTTCTTTTATAAGATAGATAATAGAATATTAATATCAGTTGCCAAATGTGTACGGACTGGACATTGGGAATGTATGTTATACCTTATAATTTTCATAACTGTGGCCTAATTCCTATTGTTTTGTATTGTATTTATTGATATAAGAAAAAGAGCCGTTTATTGGACTAAAAGAGGGAGCTGTTGGGGGGGGGGGGGGGGAGAGACCTAAAACTAAAAAAAAAAGTGGATAGGAGGGTGAGGGGGAAGAAGGTAGAAGGGTGGGACCAGAAGGGTGGGGACGGTGATTGAGATGTAACTTGAAGAAATAAATTTAAAAAATATATTTTTTTTAATCTTTAAAACACATTGAAACTATCAAGAGCAGGGACTGTGTGTCGGGTTTTTGTGATTCTCCCTCACTCCTCACAGTGCTACAGTTCCTACAAGCTCATCTTTTGCTATCATCAATAAAACATAAACTCAGTGGTAATATTCAGAGGTAATAATATATCCCCCCTTTGTTTTTCACAATGTATTTGTGAAACAACTTGTCTTATGCAGCATTAGTTATTTACCAATGCAGAGATATTTCACACTGTGAGAAAAAATAAATAATTTGATCCCAATAGTCCTATTACAGGATCTCGAATCATATGGGTTGCTATTGGCAGAAAAGTTTTGCTAACTTCCCGCCATCAATCAAAATATTCTTTAAGTCACAGGAGATTATTTAAAAAGTACAAAGCCAATGGTTCCTGAAAGGGGCTACCAGATGATATCACAGCTCTTTTGTTCCTGTGCAATGCATGAAGACAGGTCTTCATTTCTTTTTATAAATACTATTGTGAAAACAAAACGATTAAGCCTGCCAGAAAAAAAATTCTGCTAAATTTTAAGATATATTTTCATGCTTCATTGTCCTTTTTCTCTGGCTACTTAAAGAAATGTCTTTTTTTTTTCTTTTTTCTTTTTTTAAATGTCAGGAAATACACACTAGCTCAAACCGCAAACTCAGCTTCCAATTCCCTCAATGAGCCTGGGGTTTAGCTTGAGTGACAGTGGAATCCCCAGCCAGCCAATTAGAGATTGATCGAATTGAAGGAAGGTTGAAAGATGCAAGACATACAGTCATGCTGGACTGTGTGGGTGGGTGAGGAGCTCCAGGAAGTGCACGGCTGCTCGCAGAAGTGATTAGGTTTGATTTACATTGCGTTTTCTAACACTGGTGCAGAGCAGAGAGCACTGAGATTTGCATGGACGAAATGGACTTTGTTGAACAGTAGCTGCCATAAGGCAGGAAGAAATGAGCATGACACCAACCACTGTGAAGGGCTCATTAGCTATGTTTTAGTTTTATGACAGGCTGTAAATGGCATCTCAGATAGCTTTTTCCTGGTTTTCTTGCAACCTGAAATCAGTCATATTCTGTGTGGTAAATGTGCCCTTTTATAATTAGTCTGAAAGAGTGTTTAAGCCCCTCAATATTTCTGAGAATTTGTGCAATTTTCAATAATAGAATATTATTACTAAAACCTAGGATGCTTTCTTTGCTCTAAACATGCTAGATATTTCTTATTTTAAAGGTTATCAAGGCACAAATTGCTAGTATGAGGGAACTCTGTCCCTGGGTAACTATAACAAAAAATGGTTTGTGATTTTTTTTTTGTACTTAAATACTGAGCTGTTGACTGTGTGAACAGAGATTTGAGTTTCTAAATATTTATTGTGCGCAAAGGGGCATATGTGATACAGTGTACTTTTCGGGGGGTTGTCAAAGTACAACTTGCAGCTCTCTCTCTACCACATGGGTCCTAGAGGTTGTACTAAAGTCATTAGGCCTGGTGGCAATTGCCCTTATCTGCTGAGCCATCTCACTGACTAAGAGATTAGATTTTAATTTATTAAGTAGTAATAGTAATCCTATTTTACTACCTAACAAAGCATATTTCTATGAATGCTTCCTTATAGCTTATATCTATATTATATCATATTTTATATAATATAACATATTATATCACATTTTCTTCATCTCAAACTTATTACATTTTTATTCATTTATTTTGTGTGCAAACATATGTGTGCATGGAGGTCAGCACGAAACTCTTAGTAGTCAGTACTCTCCTTCTACCATGTCAGTCTCAGGGATTAAATTCATGTCTTCAGGCTTGCTGGCAAGTGCTTTGCCATCTTGCAGGCCCATAGGTTGTCATATTCAAATGGCATGTGTGTACTCTTATCTTTTGTTCTCTTTAACACCTATCTGATAGATCACTCAGTAATCAACCCAACTAGTGTGACTCTCCTAATAAAAATATATTTCCCTGGATCTTATTATTTAATTTTATCTTTACTGATCTCAGCTGCAGTTTTCTATACCAATAGAAGTGATATTTAACTTGGCACAAATTATACACAAGTGTCATATTCTATGCTTATGCAGAAATTTTATTTGTGTTTCTATAGTTGAAAAGATACAAACTTATTTCCAAAGCATTCAAAGATATTTTATTAGTAAATTTTAAAATAATTAACTTTTAAAAAGTGATCCATGTAGTCCACAAAATGTTAATTGACCAATTTTCCTTGACAAAAAACCATAAAATTGAACTTTTCATATCATCATGATGAATATTAATAAACTTGCAGATTTTCCGTTATTTTTTTTTTCAAATAGTCAAGAAAGAAGGCAAAGCTGTTCCAGCTGTTTGGCCAGTTATTTTTGTGATCAAACAGAACACACTGTATGCAAGTTTCAAGAAATAATGAATAACTACAAAACATGGAGGAAAAACCTAGCAAGGTACTGTTGTTGGCACTATTAATACCTTTAGAATTCCTGTTAAAACTTAATGCCTATTGTTGCAGTATGAAGAGGCCTGGCTTTTGGGAAGTAAATCATGAGAGTTTTACTCTCAAAAGCGAAATTAATAAATCTGATGGGATTTAGGTGCACACCATGAGATGCAACCCATCTCTGACACCTCTCAGGTAGCCAAGAACCTGAGACTAGATAGACCAGGGACCTAGGGGAAAAGGAAATATTTCTGTTCTGCTAAAGGAATGTTGCAAGAAAATGAGTCGTAATAACGTTCTGCTATACTCATAGTAGGACCTTTCTCAGCCATCATCAGTGAAGCTTCCTGTTCCAGATCAGAACAAACATAGAGATCAAGAGCTAGAAACTGTGCAGAAAGTGAGAGACCTGGGAACACTCCATCCTAAATGGGATGACTTCATCTAATCCCTCCCCTCAGCACCCAAAAGCCTGGAGAAATCCAAAAGATTATATGATACAGAATGGATGAAAGACACCAAGGAAATAAGGCCTTCTAAACACAGCACCACTGAAGCACATATGAACTCACAGAGACTGTGGCAACATGTACAGGGCCTGTATTGGTGTGCACTAGATGAAGTCCCAGCACTGAGAAGGGAAGTTACACAAACACATGTCTCCATCCCTAAACCAGAAGTTATCTCCAATTGATAACCACTGGCAGATGAAAAATTAGTCTTCTCCAACAGTATCACTATGGATACAAACCACTCTTAAGAGTAGACCTTATGCCCAGCAGTAGATGGGCACAAAATGAACAACACAAAATGAATTCAGTGGTGGCATCTTTAGAGGGTCTTTGTCTCATAATGTTTTGTCAGGGCCTCTTTTAAAAAAAAAATCTTTGTGTATATGTTTTGTGTTTTTATGAGATTCTTGTGTGTGAACATGTGTGTCTCTGTGTCTATATGTTTCTTATGCTTTTCTTTTTGTTTTTTTCCTTCCATTTGTCTTATTTGTTTGTTTTTATCTTATTTTTATTATCTCTTAGATGCCTGTTTATTTTTTAAGTAGAGAAAGGAAGGGGCTGGATTCGGATGGGAGGGGATGTGAGGAGGACCTCAGAGCTGTTGGGGGAAGGGAAGCCATAATTAGAATATATTGTGTAAAAAGAATCTATTTTTTTTTTGGTTTTTTTTTGAGACAGGGTTTCTCTGTGGAACAGCTCTGGCTGTCCTGTACTTGCTTTGTAGACCAGGCTGGCCTCGAACTCACAGTGATCCACCTGCCTCTGCCTCCCAAGTGCTGGGATTAAAGGTGTGTGCCACCACACCTGGCTAAAAAGAATCTATTTTCAATAAAAGAAAAACAGAGAAAAATGAGATTAATACCCTTACAAAGAGAAGCTTCAATGGCTGATTGGCTTTAATCCCTTTATAAAGAGAGGTTTCAATGGCTGGTTGGCCTTAATCTTAACTGTCATCATGAGTGCACTTCAGAAAGCAGGCCATTTATGGGACATGTCATCACACACCAAATCTGGACTTTCCACTCTCCAGACATGAGAAAATTAAAAAATTATGTACTCTAAGTTTTTTATAATAGGGACATGAATGAACTAAGATATACATGCATCATTTTTATTGTTTAGTCAGGTGAATATTTAATCTGATCACATTTAATCGGGTATTCTCCTTAATATCAAACTAACACAAAATGTGCAAGCAATATTTGGTGTGGGGATATAATAGATACACAGTTTGAATTCTGTGTTAAACAATAAATAGTATTACCCAGTTTAAGAAATATATCCTAAAAGCACACACACACACACACACACACACACACACACACACACACACACCACACACTAATGTTTTGGAGGGAGCAATTTGGCAGTGAGCTGCGCAGATGCAGTCTAATTCAAGGGAAAACCAGCTGGGAAACTGTGGGCATAGGCCAGTCTAAGGCTCACCCAGCAAAGCCTGGAACAGGCCAAGTCCCTGAACTAGGTATCTGGGCCCTCAGAGGAACAGAGTGGCCAGACACAGGAACAGGAGGAGCTCTACTTACCATAATAGAAGAGCTCGTGGGTGTGAGTGAATCAGGACACCAGCTGGTGGCTTCAACCCCAAGCAGAGGTCCTCCACAGCTTCCTGAGCCCCCAGCTTCAATGAAGTCATTCCTGCACCCAAAGAATTAGTTACACAGGGATTCAACAAAGCAACTCCTATGAAGTAGAATAGGAAACGTTCCTGAAATTGTACAACACTCTACTACTCTTATATCAGTAAGAAACAGAGTGCTCACATACAAAAATGCCTAACTAAAATCATTTAGAAAACAGCAAGCCCATGCTTTTCAGCTCTTCCCAAATGATAGACTTCTCACTACATGCTGGCTTTGGTGATGTCTGAAAGTCGGGACAATTTCTTGCATGAGTAACAACTCAGAAATCATAGCATCATGAACATGCAGTTTCTCTCTGAGCTGCTGCTTTTCAGGCAAAATAACATATTAAGGGTAGTTAATCTCTCAATCTCCAGTCTAACTGAACTTTGAATATAGACCAGTATTTGTAAGCTAGACTAATTCAACAGGCAATGGACTATCAAATAGTAGATAATTTAATGGTCCTTATGTGGTTTCTTAACAGTGGATAGAATTACTTCATTCTTATAGTTTAAAATGCCTGTTAGGGAGAAACAAGGCAGCACAGCTCCTAGGAGACTGTTTTTAAATAAATACTGAACTGGCCACCTTGCTATGCTGTTAGTGATGTTTCCATTTTCAGTCACGGTTTTCATCATGCCACTGCGATTTTCAGACTCCTATCGTGGTTTTCAATTGACTCTCAAGTTGAATTCAATTTCTTGATCCTGGGTGGTAAGGTTCTCAAGTTCTTCATTCACCTTTATCTAAAAGTTTCTATTTTCTCCTCTGCACTGTGCTCAGCACTGTGGCATTACAAACCTAATTACTTCTGTGAGTTCACCTATTCAGGTTGCCTCTGAGTTTTCATATTTCTTAGAAAAACACTCCAAAACAATTTTTGCTATGTCAATTAATATTTTATTGATTTTTTTCTGATTACAGTGATCCCCAACCTCCACTTTACAGTAAACCACTTGTGAAACAATAAGAATATTGCAGACCAACTATCTCAAATTACTGGGCCTGCAATCTAGGTTACAGTGCTTATTCATGCTCCCAAGATGATTCTAATGTAATGGAAAGGTTGGCAAAAATTGCCTGAAGTTGTTTCTCAAATCTTTTTTTGTTTTGTTTTGGTTTTTTACATTTAAAAATCTTCTGATCCAAGTTTTTTTTTTATAAATAAATTTATTTGTTGCTGCAGGTTACAACTCCATCATATTGTCCTCTTTCCTCCTTCCCAGCCCCACCCTCCCACCCTCTACCCCCAACCCTTCCAACCACTCCTTTGGAGTGGAGTGTCCCTACATAACAGTCCCCTGCCCCAGTTCAGAAATCATATGAAGGCCAAGAGCCTCCTCATACACTGAGGGCCTCAAATCTTGATATGCATAAATGTTAAAGATGTAGATCCTTGGGTAAGCACTTAGGATCTCTGATGTTACCTTATTCTTGCTAAGTTTTGTAGTCAGTGTTTAAAAGCATGGACATGTAAAAATGCCATTTAAGATCTTAATGTTCTTAGCATCTGTCTTTATGTTTAGTCATGAAGGTCTGCCATGGTGTTTCACTACAATGTGAGATTTAGAAGTGGTCAGGTTAGAGGTGATGACCAACTGCTTCTGTTTTATATTAATTCTGGGACAGAAACAGTACCATCCTTGCTTCTGGGTGAAGACCTGACATATCTGCTCCATTTCTTCAAATTCTCTGACTAGAATACTAGGTCAAATAGAAGGAAATAAGTAATTTTACTGGAAGTAGCATAAAGCTTACCACTGATGGCTCATTAACTCAGTGATAATACAGGGTTGCTAGTTACTTTGATGAAAGTGGTTATGAACAAATTCTGGGGTGTGTTAGTTTGGGTTACTATTGCTGTGATGAAACACCATAACCAAAAGCAACTTGAGGAGGAAAGAATTTATTTGGTTATATATCACAGTGCATTGAGGGAAGCCAAGGCAGAAACTCAAACTGGATAGAAACTGGGGGCAGGAGCTGATGCAGAAACCAGGGAGGATTTCTGCTTATTAGCTTGCTCCTACTGGCTTGCTCAGCCCTCTTTGTTATAGAACCCAAGATCACCAGCCCATGGATGGTACCAACCATAAAGGGCTCTGACCTTCCTCCATCAATTACTAATTAAGAAAATGTCCTACACCCAGATCTTATGGAGATATTTTCTCAATTGAGGTTCCCTCCTCTCAGATGACTATAGATTATGTCAAGTTGACATAAAACTAGTCAGCACATAGGATTGTGATCCTTTAGGATGTAGGAAAAGCAGTGTTTAATCATATGTTATACATTTTTGGAAGCATACAATAACAATGGATAAGCAGACAAATAGCCCCAGAGATTCTCATTTACCACATAACTCCCAAGCAACTTTCCTAACAGAACACTTCAGTGTTTCATATATATAGGGCCTAGTGACAAATCTTGATGGTGGATCTAATAGAAATAGGCCATGCTGGATTCCAGACAATGACAAGCAGAAACTATAATATGCCTGGATATTTTGAGGTAAAATACTAGGAAGTCCAGTAGTGGCTGAAAATAAACACTAGTTTCCAGTAGTAGGCCTATGGTTAGTATGGTACCTACAAGGTAAGCACTTATATGAATATATAATTAACACTAGAAGACTCTCAGATATAAATTAGTGAGATTTTAGCTGATACGTAGAGGTGCTTTGCAAGTGCATGAGAGTAGGAGTCATGGAAATCTAATATTTCACTTTTAATGTGAAGCTACTTCAGCTAGCTTCACTAGTGCTATGCTGAGATCTGAGATAATTCTGGTAATAAATTTGAAACTACTTAATATATTTTTAGTGAGCTCTTACTAAGTACTGTATGCTTACTGTTAATATTGTCATATAGATTGTGAATAGAATATTAAATTGCATAGCTTAAGAAGCCAAATAATTAAAATATTTAACTTTCAATATTTCATACCTTCTAAAGATGATGCTTATATACTGACCCCCTTTGAGATATACTCTTCATTTTACCTGTTATAGAAAAACTTTAACAACAATATACCTTGGAATGTTTACTTACATTAAATCAAAATTTGTAGTGATAGAGATAGAATTTAGGGAATTGCACATCCACTAATCTAGTTTATATTTGTACCATATTTTTATTCATTCACCTATTGATGAACATTTAGGTTGTTTTCCAATTCTGGCCACTAATAGCAACACTGCAATATAAACGAAAGTCCCACTAGTTCCTGGATTTTAATTCTTTTGCATAAATTCTCAGAAGTGAGACTACTTACATGCATGTTCTGTTTGTAATTTTTTTTTGAGGAATTGCCATATTGTTTTCCCTCGTGGATTCATCATTTTGCATTCCCACTAACTGTACAAGGTGCTTCAATTTATCTACAACCTTCCAACCCTTTGTTAAATGCTATCTTAATAAGTATGACATGACATCTTTTTGGGGTTTTGATTTGTTTCCATATAACTGTTGAACCCTGGTGTGTGGGATTTGTATGGTGGGGAAAGTACATTAATATCCTTGAGCTGGGCTGGAGAGATGGCTCAGTCAGTAAAGTGTCAATCACACAAGTATAAGGACTTGAGTTCAGAACCTTTCAACCCATATGTTTAAAAAAGAGGTGCTGTGCTACATGCTTGGAAACCTAGAGCCTGGATAGCAAAGACAGGATGATTCCTGAGACTTGGTGATCTCTTCCTATACACATATACAGATCCATGTACACACTCCTATACTCCCCCTGCAGACATCTCCTAATGTTTCTCAAAGAGTTTATTTGTGTGTGTGTGTGTGTGTGTGTGTGTGTGTGTGTGTGTATGTATGTATGTATGTATGTGTAAGTGTATGCTCATTTGTGTATGGTTGCATGCATCCAGAGGCCAACTATAGGGTTGGATCCTCAGAATTGCCACTAAAGGCTTTTGTAGGATTCTGAGCTTTGTTACATGGGGATTGGGATGTGAACCTCAGTTATCTAGCTCTTTATCCCCTTGGCCAAATCATTAGATTATTATATTTTGCAATTGAGTTATAGTAGTTTCTTACATATTTTGGAAATTAGTTCCTTTTTGAACATGTTCACAAATGTATTCTTACACTTCTAAAGGTCGCTTTTCTTATTCTGTTTTTTTTTCTTTTTTCTTTTTCCATTTGAGGGCTGGGACTATAGCTCAGGAGTTGAGTGCTTCTCTCTACTTTGATCCTTAGCACCATAAAACAATTTTCTTTGGATGTGATCAACCATTTTTTTTCTAATGCTGTTCCATTTGTGTATTATGCTTTTGTTGCCTATGATTTTAATGTCAAATCCACTAAATCATTATTGAGAACAATGTCACAAAGATTTTGTGCTCTCAAAAGATTTTCATAATTTCAAGTGATATCTTTAAATATTTTATATATTTTGAGCTGAATATTAAGTATGTGGTTCAGTTTAATTGTTTTTCACATTTCAAGGTAATCTCTTCCAGTCCCCTGATACATCTATACTAATGCCAATGTTACATTGTTTTATTTGTACTAAAATCAAGAACTACAACATCTCAACTTGATTTTCATCAAGTATATGGTTGGCTATTTGTTATATTGTGTAGTACCACATACATTTTCAGGTTCTTTTTCCTTTTTCTCTAAAAGATGCCATCAAGGTTCTGAAAGTTATTACACTGAATTTGTGTATTGTTTTTGGTAGTACAGACATTTAAAACACATTACTTCTTCCTGTGCAAGAAGGTAATTTGTCTTTAAATTTTTATTTCATTAATATTTCGTATTTTTAGTGCACAAGTAAACCTTAGCTTACTCTTATTTTATTGTTTTTGATGCAGAGAGAAGTGCTTTAACAACTTCTTTTTCAGACAATTTATTAATGTATAGAAATGTAACTAATTTTGTATGTGTATATTGTTCTGTCTTCTCCAACTTCATGGAACCCATTCAGATATTGATTTCATTTGAATGTCAAGGTCTTCAAAAATAGTTTAGCATTACTGGCCTTGTACTTTTTCAAATAGCAATAATCGAAAATAACTCATTTTTTATTTTCTTCATAACACAATTAGCAAGGTCTACCCCATGTGAGTACCAGCCAAGATATTATTCAGGATCCTACTTCATCAATGGGATTACTAATGGTATTACAGCAGAATCCAGGAGTAATTTCTAGATGTGTACCTCTCTATCTCTGGGGTAAAAACCTATACTTTGATACATGGAGGTTTCTTTTTATTACACTTTAACTTTTTTCCCCTTTGTTATATTTGGAGGGGGGGTGTCTTATATCTCTTTGATAGAGGATAATTTCTTTCTCTACATTGCCGTCTGTGTTTCAAAGTCATTCATAGGCATCTTCCTGCTCATATCCCAGAAGGTTAATGAGGCAAAAGCATCTTTATATTTGGTCATATGCAGGGCCTGACAATTAGATGCTGCTCTATAAGTTTTATCATCTTCCTTGAATTGTTCAATGAAACTTTATTAATATAGTTTTCAGATTTGACCCTACTTCTGTCCTATGAATTTTACTGTTATCTTTTTAAAAATTCTATTTTAAAATTATTTTTCAATTGTAATATAATTTGATCATATTCTTTCTCCTGTCCCAAGTCCTTCTATATTGTCCCCACTTCCTTATCCCATCCAACTTCATGTTCTTTCTTTCACTCACAAATTTTCCCCAAAAAAAGAAAAAAGAAGAAAAAAAGAACAAAAATAAATGATTAGGTAAAAAACCACCAAAGCACAACAATAACAAAAGAAGCACACATGGAGTCCTTTTTTCATTGCTTAACTAAATCTGAGTATGGTTTATATGTCCAATTTCACTCTTTTGAAGGAAACTTGTTTTCCCTCCCCAGTTGCATAGAGCTTCTTGGCTAAGGAGGCGACTTTGTGCCAGTTGCCTCTTTTCCAGCTGGGATTTTGTATGGCTTGTATTTGTGCAATTCTTGTGCATACTTACAGTCTCTGTGAGTTCATATGTTTATTAATCCAGTTGTGTCCCCAAAACTCTTTCCTAGGAGTCATTCACCACCTCTAGCTCTTAGAATCTTTTAGCTTCCTCTTCTGCATAGCTGAACCTTGAAGGGAAGGAGAAAGGTTTGATGAAGACATCAATCACATTTAGAGCTGAGCGCTTTAAGTACCGTCACTGTGTGCTTATTATCTAATTGTGGATCTCTGCGAAAATTACCATCTACTCCAAGAAGCTTCCCTGACGAGGGTTGAGTGATACAGTCCCAACTGAGTAACTCTTATTGCTTGCTATCTTAAATCCACAACTACAGTACAGCATATACGTTCCTTTTGAGCTTTATACAGTGTGCATGTATGTGTCTGTGTGCATGCACATGGACACACACACACACACACACACACACACACACACACACACACACTCCCTTATGAGGAAATCAATTAACTAGAGCAAAGCAGACAACATTTCAGCTTCAATAACTCACTAGGCCCCACTCCTAGCTGAGGAGCTATATGTAGTCATCAGCTGCAGGAGTGAGACAGTTTTCTTCAAGAATGTGGCCACTGGTAGGTTGTCCAGAATCTAGTCATCATCCCTGCACTCATGTGTACAGTGACAATACTAAATGGACTCAGTAGATACTGTGTGTGTGAGAGGAACCTTAGAAGAGTTAGAGGAGGAACGTCAGATGGATATGATCAAAATGAATTAATCCCAACACCAGGGAAGCAGAGGCAGACATGTCTGTGAATTTGAGGCGAGTCTGATCTAAATAGTGAGTTCCTGGCCAGCCAGGGCTACAAAGTAAGACCATGTCTCAATAAATAATAATAATAATAAATAATAATAATAATAATAATAATAATACTTTACTAACTATATGTTCCTGATAATAAATTCACTGTACCTCTAAGGATACATATAGACTTAAAGTGAGAAGATGCAATAAATACTCTTCTATGCAAAAGCAATGGGATATTTTTAATATAAATTTCTTACGAGAGGTCTTTACTGTAACCATGTGTGCTTCAGTCATTCCAGGGTGCAAAGATGGTTCAATATACACAAATAAATGAATGTACAACAATAGACTTTAGAACAGAAATTATGAGACTATCTAAAAATTCACAGATAAAGCCTTTGACAAAGTCCAACATTCACTCATAAAATTCTGGAAGAAACTAAAAATCAAAATAGGATACCTCAACATAATAAAGGCTACATGTCAAAAACCTATATAGCCAGCATTACACTGAATGATGAAAATTTATAAATCATTCCTACTAAATTCAGGAATGAGACAAGGATGTATACTTTCTTCACTCTTACAAAAATTAGTTAAAATGACTATATAATCAGAAGAATTGTATGAGGCAGGCGCCTTGACTCACACATGGAATCTCAGCAATTGGGACTGAGACAAGTGGACTGCTAGGATTTGAGACAAGACTGAGTTACAGAGTAAGACCCCACCTAAAATAAAATAGTGATCTACATAATTGATACAATTAATTCTGTAGAATTTTTTTTGTTTTATGGTCTTTAAAATGAAAAGAATCAATCCTACAACATGACCTCAGGTTCTTTCACCATAACTCACCCATGATTCCCACAGTTTAACATTTCATAACTTGATTCATTTTGCATACATTTTAACATTTCAAACCAATACCTTATTATAAATGCATGAATGCACAACTAGCTCTAGCCTTTTATTGTGTACTCTCAATAAACATGTGCACTCCAGGTTCAAGCACACAGGGAAATGCGTTTTTAGGAGGGTCTGACATAAGGCGATTTAGTGTTAATTTACATTTAATTTGTTGTTGTATTCAAAGTTATTTATTTCTAAGCAATTCTTCTTTTCCCCTCTATAGACTTTTTCCTTTGATATATGGCTCCATAAAGATGTCAGTGGAATTCTTCACCTTTCTATTACAGGTCTTTTTTTGTTTGTTTTTTTTTTTTACCTGAAGATGAGTTTATTTTAAATGTGTTGGAGAAACACAATCTTTTTAAAAATTATAATGTTTATTTATTACATCAAGTTACATCTCCATCATATTGCCCTCTTTCCACCCCTCCTGGTTCCACCTTCCTACCCATTCCCTCCTCTCCCACCCATCCTGCTCTTCCCATGTGGAGTAGTCCCTACATATCAGCCCCTCTCAGTTCAACAGTCATATGAGGGCTAAGGGCTTCCTCTTGTACTCAGGGCCTACATGGTAGCACCCCTAGGGCAAATAGTCCCATTGATAGGTAACAAAGTTTATGTTCCTTATCTTTTTGATGTATTGGTTGTAGGATAATTGTCCTGTACTATATGGCTAAAATCCAATTATAAGTGAGTAGATGCCATGTGCATCTTTCTGAGTCTGCATTAGCTCACTCAGGATGAGCTTTTCTAATTATGTAGAAATTAAAAAAAAAATTAAAAAATAAAAAATAACAACTCAGACTGCCAAAACCTTAGTGTAATCAAAGCACTCATGAGTCAAAATGTTTAACACTGTAAGTGCCACAGTACAAGATACTGTACTACAAAATTGAGTTCTCAAGATAGTATACCAGTGGCATGAAAAAAGCAAACACATGCACCAAGGGAACAGAACAGAGAATTTAGAAATTAATCTGTGTTTACAGAGCCAACTGATTTTTTTATGTGAGCCAAAATATATAGTGGCGAAAACATAGTTCTGATAAATAGTACCAATAGCATTACATAAACATATTCAATAGAATAAAACATTTTTATTTAATGTGTAAGTACTGGTAATTAAAGTAAAGGTAATGAATTTGTGAATGAGTTGTGGTACCTGTGAGGAATTAGAGAGATGGAAGAGCAGTCTATAAATATATAGGTGCAATGATCATATATGAATTTCTCAAAATAAAGAAGAAAAAAATCATTTGTCTTTAGAAGTGTGATAAAATGTCCCGTAAGTTCTTCCTCAAAAAACAAGCTGATATACCAAAATCAGTTTATTCCATGATTTGCATGGTTTACAATAAAAATAATTTATTGCAAATCTTAACTTTGAATTTGTAAAACAGATTTACAAAATTGTACATGAAACTTAACAAAAAAATTTAAAATATTTTTCAATTAGTAAACAACATCATTTATAAAGGAACAGTACTAAAAACTACAAGAAGGAAGGAAGAAAAGAAAAACACATGTCATATTTCAAAGAGAGAAATTGAAGCCATCAAACTTTTGACTCAGATGAGTTCAGGTAGCAAAATTAAGCCTGAAAAGCAGACAAAAAGATGGGTGGGGTAAAAAAGAAAAAAGAAAGAAAAGAAAAGACAGTTGAGGATGGAGTAGATAAAAGCACTGAATGCTTTACCAGAAGACATAGGATCAACCTCAAGCACTCACTCACTTGGCATCAAGCATATATGTGGTGTACAGATGTATGTGCATTTAAAATACCCATAAACATAACAGTTTGTAAAAGATGGCTAACACAAACACCCAGCTACATAGTTCCTGGTGGGAAGATAGTATCATAAAGTACATCCAAAAGGTTAGCCCGGTAAGATGTAGGCAATCAAACCTTCAGACCAAGCACATAACCCTCAGAATCCTCAAAAACAAAAAAAAAGGGGTGTTTTATTTGTTTGTTTTGTGTGTGTGTGTGTTTAAGACAATGATTCCTCTGGCTAGTTAGAAGCATAGATGAATACCATTTTATCATACTATATAACAGAGTGTCACAGCAAGATATTCTTTTTAGACAAAATTTATTATTAAAAATTGAGTTGTCCCGAGGGCCTGTGAACAGGGAATAATTAAAAGTATAAGAGCCTTAGTTTGGCCTGCCACAGCCCTTGAGTAACAGAAGGGCCAGGGAGGGACAACTGTGGAGAGCACGAAGAATGCAGGAAGGAGGAAGTTCAACTTGGACAAAACCAGCCCAATCTTGTGTTGAGTGCTGTGGAGCCTGAGAATGCTAAAGTTCCAGAGGTGGTTTTGATAACCACAATGGCAACCTTCCAGTAAGGTCATCTCTAAAATGGTCTTAAAACAGACAGGCAGCATCCAGCATCTGATGAGAGTAGATGCTGAGACCCACAGCCAAACACTAGACAATTTTTGTGGAACCCCAAGGAAGAGAGGAAGGAATGATTGTAGAAGCCAGAGGGGTCAAGGACACAGGAGAACATAGCCCCAGAATGAACTATGCAAGGCTCATAGGGGCTCACATACATTGAAGGGACAATCTCAGAGACTGCGTGGGTCTACACTAGATCATTTACATACGTGCTGTGATTGTTTAGCTTGGGTTATTTGTGGGGCTCCTAACACTAGGAGTAGGGGTGTCTCTGATTCTTTTGTCTGCTTTTGGGACCCATGTCCTCCTTCTGGATTGCCTCATCCAGTCTTGATAAGAGAGTTTGTGCCTAATATTGTATTTTGTTATGCCATGTTTGGTTGATATCCCTGGGAGGCCCTCACGGTCAGGTTGTAATGTATGAGAAAATAATTTAAAGAAAAAAAATACTGCTGCTAGAGGCATTGCAGGTGTGGCTGCTATGTCACATATGAATCAGTAGGTGGCAAAGAGGGGAGAGGCTATGTCTACATTCAGTGTTCTGACCTATGAATATGTGAATGAATAGTAGTGTAACATTTCTGGAAAAAAAATCAAGCTGGAGACCAACTTAGAACCGAAAAATCAAGCGCCATGGGGCCCGGACAGGGAGCTAACCTGTGACAACCACCAGTCCAGCACTAGGCAAGCACCAGATGGGCTTCTAGGACAGGAATCAAGGCCAGAGACTATAAGAACTCTGTCTGGCCCTGGATATGAGGGTTGTGGGTGAGCCAGCCCTGAGGGAGTTGAGTGTGGGAGAGCCAGCCCTGCCTTTTGTCTGCTTTGTGATGGTGAGGCAAGGGAGAGATCCTCTCCCCTCCTTTTTTGGCCTCAACCCCAGTGGTGGACAGGAAATGTGGCCCTGAAGTGGTCCCAAGAGAAGGAGAGCTGCCCCTGCCCCTTACATGATGTGGCACTCAGGAGAGCAAGCCCTGCACCTTGGCTGGAGAGCACAGCACAGCTGGACCTGCATATGGGAGTTGTGGGTGAGCTGGGCCTGAGGGTGTATGAAAGAGTCAGCCCTGCCTTTTGTCAGCTTTGTGGTGGTATTGTTGAGGGAGAGATCCCCTCCCCTCCTTTTTGCCCATACTAACAGTTTCAGACAGGAAATCTGGTCCTGCCCCTCACATGCTGCAGCACTTGAGAGAGCAGGCCCTGCAACTCACCTGAACAGCACAATACAGCTGTAGGGGATGTGGGGGTTGTGGGTGAGCCAGCCCCAAGGATGTGAGTGTGGCAGAGCCAACCCTGCCTTTTGGCTGCTTTTTGATGGTGTTGTCAAGAGAGAGATCCTTTGCACTCTCTGAAATCCTCAACACAGTTAGCAGGTGGGAGAGTTGGGCCTGATGGGCATGTGAGAGCTGGAAAATTGGCCAAGCCCCTTAACTCCTGTAGCACTCGCCATAACAAACCCTGCACCTTACCTGGGTAGCACAGTAGAACTGGCCCTGGATGTGGGGGTTGCAGGCCAGAATAAGGGCTTTGAGTTGGCCCACCCCAACATCTACCCCATGGATGAACTGCCGGAGTGCATGAAGAGACCAGTCCCACAGACCAAAGAATACAGGATCACCATGACACAGGACAATAACAGCGTATCTAAGAGGAGTCGTGGTGAGGTTCCAGTATTCACAAAGTAGCAGAAGCCAGAATCCTCATACCAGACCAAAGAATCATTATAGTGACCATTTCTAAGCAAAAATGTATGGACATGTATTAAATTCTCAAATTAAAAAAGAGAAAAGCAGTTTGACATAGTTACTGTAACCACCAGAGAATTCTAATACGATAAATTAATCATATTTATTACATGAAATTCTGAAGATAGACTTGGAAAAATATGCTAATATTTATTGATTTCTTAAAGGAATCTGAGGTAGTTGTTACTTTTCTGTCCATTTTACAGATAAATCCATGTTGCTAGTGTCTGTGTTAGAATTTCAATACAGGCAGGATGGCTCCAGGGAATGTGTATATAATTCCTTCATTATACTGCTTAATGTAGTTACATTCATTACATCAACATTATATCTTATATAAAAATGTTCTCCTTTTTGTAAATTTGGTACATGGAATTTTTAAATGTACAAATTGGATTCTAAATATCAACTATCTTTTATGAATTATGTTCTTTGGATGCTTCAGCATCATTCTGTGGTAGACCATTTGCTGCTTAGTATGCGCAGGGCTCTGGGTTGAAACCTCAGCACCACCAGGAGGGAGGGAAGGGAAGAAAGAGGAAGGGGACCTTACAAACAAACAAATTCCTTGGAACTAACAATTCATCAATAAGTATTTTTCAAGTTAAAAACCACACTTGAGCTGGGCATGGTGGCATATATCTTTAATTCCAGGAGGCAGGAGGACCTCTGTGAATTTGAGGCCAGCCTTCTCTGTATAGTAAGTTCCAGGATAGCCAGGGCTATGTAAAAATACCCTGTCTTCAAAAGCAGCACATTTTGTAGTATTAAAAATGTTTTCATGTTGGTCATAGAGCCTGAGCTATTGGTGTTCTGTTCAGGAAGTTGTCACCTGTGCCAATGAGTTGGAGGGTTTTCCCACTTTCTCTTCTATTAGATTTAGTGTGTTGGGCTTTATGTTAAGGTCTTTGATCCACTTGGACTTGACTTTTGTGCAGGGTGATAAATATTGATCTATTTGCATTCTTCTACATGTTGACATCCAGTTAGAACAGCACCATTTGTTGAAGATACGATCTTTATTCCACTGTATGATTTTGACACCTTTGTCAACAAAAATCAAGTGTCCATAGATGTTTGGGTTTATTTATAGGTCTTCGATTCGATTCCATTGGTCAACCTATCTGTTTTTATGCCAACACCATGTGGTTCTTATTACTTTGTAGTACAGCTTGAAGTCAGGGATGGTGATACCTCCAGAGGTTCTTTTATTGTACCAGTCTGTTTTGACTGTCTTGGGTTTTTTTTTCCATATAAAGTTTAGAATTGTTCTTTCAAGGTCTGTAAAGAATTGTATTGACATTTTGATGGGAATTGCATTGAATCTGTATATTGCTTTTGATAAGAGGTCCATTTTTACTATGTTAATCCTACCAATCCATGAACATGGGAGATCTTTCCAACTTCTGATATCTTCTTCAGTTTCTTTCTTCAGAGACTTGAAGTTCATGTCAAACAGGTCTTTCACTTGCTTGGTTAGTGTTACACCAAGGTATTTTATACTGTGTGTGGCTATTGTGAAGGGAGTTGTTTCCCTAATTTCTTTCTCAGCCTATTTATCATTTGTATAAAGGAGGGCAAGTGATTTTCTTTTTAGTTAGTTTTGTATCCAGCCAGCTTGTTGAAGGTGTTCATCAGTGTAGGAGTTCTCTAGTAGAGCTTTGGGGGTCACTTATGTATATTATCATATCATCTGCAAACAAGGATAATTTGACTTCTTCTTTTCCAATTTGTATCCCTTTGACCTCCTTTAGTTGTCTAATTGCTCTAGCTAGAAATTCAAATACTATATTCAAGAGACAAGGAGAGGGTGAACAGCCTTGTCTTGTCCCTGATTTTAGTGGAATTGCTTTAAGTTTCTCTCCATTTAATTTGATGTTGGCTATCCAAAATATATAAAGAACCCAAGAAATTAAACACCAACAAACCAAATAATCCAATTAAAAATGGGGTACAGAGCTAACCTGAGAATTCACAAAAGAGGAATCTCCAATGGCTGAGAAACACTTATATGCTCAACATCCATAGTCAGAAGGGAAATGCAAATCAAAACAACTCTGAGAATCCATCTTACACCCATGAGAATGACTAAGATAATAAACTCAAGTGACTGCACATGCTGGCAAGAATGTGGAGAAAGGAGAACACTCCTCCATTGCAGGTGGGAGTACAAACTTGTGCAACCACTTTGGAAATCAATCTGGCACTTTCTAAAAAAATTGAGAATAGCTTTGCCATGCCACTCCTGGGCATATAGCCCAAATATGCATCACCAAATCACAAGGACATTTCCTCAACTATGTTCATAGCCCCTTTATTTGAAATATCCAGAAACTGGAAACAACCCATATGTCCCTCAACCGAGGAATGGATAAAGAAATTGTGGTACATCTATGGGATGGAATACTACTCTGCTATCAGAAACAAGGATATCATGACATTTGCAGGCAGATGGATAGAACCAGAAAAGATCATCCCGAGTGAGCTAACGCAGACCCAGAAAGACACACATGGCATTTACTCACTCACAAGTGAATATTAGCCTTTGAGTACAGGATAACCATGCTATAATCCACAAACTCAAAGAAACTAAGTAACAAGGAGGGTTCAAAGGATGATGCTTGAATTCTTCTAAGTAAGGAAGATAAAATAGACATTGGAAGTGGATGGAGAAAGGGCTCTGGCCAACATTACTGCCATCTGAGAAGCCTTATCCAGCAGATAATGGAAACAGATAAAGAGACCCACAGCCAAACATTAGGTAAATCTCAGGGAGTCTTGAAGAAAAGTTAGGGGAAGGTTTGAGGAAGCTGAAGGTATGTATCAAGGGCACCCCAAGAAGATCCACATAGCCAATTAACTGTGACACAGGGGGGCTCATAGAGAATGAACCACCAATCAAAGAACATGCATGAACTATCCCTAGGCCCACTAAATGTATGAAGATGATGGACCTCTTGATCTTCAAGTGGATCTCCTAACAACTGGAATGGGTTCTATCTCAGATTTAGACACAGCTGTCTACCTCTGGAGCTCATTTTCCTAGCAGAGCTGCCTTATCTTGCCTCAATAGAAGAGGAGGCACTTAGTCCTGATTCAGTTTGATGTGCCAGAGTGGGTTGGTACTGGCTCAGGGGAGGGGGAGTATGAGGGAAGTGGGTGGAAGAGTAGGACTGAAAGGAGGGGAAGGGGATGGTGATTGGAATGTAAAGTAAGCTGAAAAAAAAAATGTTTTCATGGCCAGGTGGTGGTGGTGCACAACTTTAATCCCAGCACTTGAGAGGCAGAGAGAGGTGGATTTCTGAGTTCCAGCTCAGTTTGGTCTACAGAGTAAATTCCAGGACAACCAGGGATACATAGAGAAACCCTGTCTCAAAACAAACAAACAAACAAAAAATGTCATGAAGAAGTTACAAATTCTTATAAAATTTTAAAATAATTACTCTTGAACCATGTTATAGCAAGAGTTGACCCGGAAACATTACTATTACAGTTTAGTATCATTGGAACTGACAAAGTTAGGCACCTGTAGAAAGAATACAGGATCTATCATGCCCAATACTTACAAAAGAAGAAATAAGTCATTTGTTTCTGATATATATGCAAGTGGATATGTTTCTATATTTTTTCTTTTTTAAAGTTATATAAAGGCAGGTTTATTGGATAGGAGAGGAGAAGAGAAACAGCATGTGCATTCAGAGAGAGAGAGGAGAGGGACAGAGGCAGAGAGGGGAGAGAACAAGACGGAGTGGGAAAGGGGGGAGAAAAAGAGGAAGAAAAAGAGGAAGAAAAAGAGGAAGAGAGAGGAAGAGCTCTATTTTTTCTTTTAATACATTTGTATTTGTCAATTACCTCTTTTTTAAGTATAGATCTTTTCTTTAAACATTTATTTATTTAGTCATTCATTCATTCATTCATTCATCCATCTATTTATTTATTTATTTATTTATTTGTTTGTTTGTTTGTTTATTTATTATGTATACAGTATTTGCTCTACATATATGCCCGGGCAGATCTCAATGTAGATGGTGGTGAGCCACCATGTGGTTGCTGGGAATTGAACTCAGGACCTTGGGAAGAACAGCCAGTGCTCTTAACCTCTGAGCCACTTCTCCAGCCCCAATTACCTCTTATAATGCAAAAATAGTGCCACCTAATTCCTATTTTTCCCTTTTGTTCTGCCTCTTCTCTGCTGTCACTCCATTCCTGTGATTGAGCATTTATAACCACTCAATAAATATCTATGAATGGCCGGGCGGTGGTGGCGCACGCCTTTAATCCCAGCACTTGGGAGGCAGAGGCAGGCGGATCTTTGTGAGTTCGAGGCCAGCCTGGTCTACAAAGCGAGTCCAGGACAGCCAGAGATATTCAGAGAAACCCTGTCTCGAAAAACCAAAAAAAAAAAAAAAAATATCTATGAATGGTGAGTAGTATCAGAGGAACAAATACCCCTAAATCCCAAACCACTTTACATGTGGATTTTCTGGCTTTCAAACATGATCCACGACTAGTGTTCTAATGAATCATATTGACATCCAAAACTCTAGAGAATCTTCAGGTGTTATTTGGGCCATTTTCATAGAACCTAGAGCTTCTAGTGAATCCCTCACAACTTCCACTACTTTTCATCTTTAAAACAAACGTAGAAGAATGTGAATAAGATTAATAGAGTCAGCAAAGTTTAGAGGCAGTTAATGAGAACGTGCTTTGTTCCTCAAAACTTAAGTTGAGTAAGATATGTATTTTTTAATCTGACTCCCAGTCCCACTCTTCACATTTGGTAACTCTGACATATCCCTTACAACCTTTAAAAATCCAACACGGTGCCTTTCTTCTTAATTAGAATATGCAGTTATAATGCATTAAATATAATCTGGATATTAGAAAAAGGTACAATTGTAATAGGTTGAATTCTAAATACCTTAACTGCTTCCTTTGCAAATTGTCTGTGCCTAAAATAACCAATCACCTGTATCAGCAAAGACACACTCTAAAAAGAAGCTTTCACCATTAAAATCTTCAAACTTCACAACTTCCAGATGGATAGTTTCCAATTAGGAAGAGAAAGAATACAATGCTTTCAAGGTAGTAAGAAAAGTGCCTAACAAAGGATTTTAGCTAATCCTATGTGGGTGGAAATCTCAGTCAAGAGGAAAAAAGAATCTCTTAAAGATGTTAAAGAGAAAAGAACAAACTTTTCTATTTCCTTAATGCTGCCTTAATGCTGCAGAAAGTATAAGTACAGTATTTTTCAAAAAATGTATTCAAACAAATCTGAATAACCAGATTAATAGGGCAAAACAGACCATACCCTCCTATGAAAAAGTTACCTTAAAACATATTTTTAAATGCTAGTGATATGATATGAACTATGTCAGTAAATTGAAGACTGAAGAACCAGATGAGAGTGAGAAAGAGATTTGTAGCAACATTAAACCAGTATCACAAAGAGATGAGGAGTAATGTAGTTTAGATGTAGAAACTATTATAGCATATTGACTGAAGGTACAGACTTCCTAGAATCTAGGACCTAGATGATTTTGGTTCTTCCTGAACCTTGGTGATAATAAGGTGTGCTGTAGAGGTCCCATTTGGGAATGGGCACTCAATGGTCATTCATGACTTAGACCTTTTGTGGTTCTCTGTAATAACCCCAGTTATTATAAAAAGAAGCTTCTTGCTCAAGCATAAGAGCTGCCCTAGTCTGTGGGTATAAGGGTTAGAAGGCACTTGGATAATGCATTAATTTAACAAAATTGGTAGTAATAGGTTTTTTTCTAGTATCTCTAAACTCTACAGCCATAGATTCTTAGCCAGGTTTACAGTAGAAGTCCTATAGATGAGTTCTTGCCTATTGAGTGAGCCTTAAATTCAACTAGACACATGTTGGTTACCTCTAAGACATTTGCACCAATATTGCACCATTGGTAATCTCTGGCTGTTGCCAACTTCTCTTCCTTGCACCCTGCATATCACATTCTAACACCATGAAAGCTATCCAATAGGAAGGTTCCAGTTCAGTAACAACTTGATTTCTTCAATTCCTGTGACTGAAATTTGTACTGTCTTCAGCTATAGGGTCTGACCTTCAAGTTCTTGAAGGCAACCAAACACTGTACCGATAACATATATAGTGTTTTGGGATCTCTTGAATATGTAGCAGCTAGAAGGAAGTTATCCTACACTTTGTACTGAGACATTCTACAGTTCCACTATCCCATTTTACATATTTCTATTATTTCTAGTAAATTGCCTGTTGCTTAGCTTATTAATGTAGTTTTATTTTGCATTTTAATCTTCATATTAAACTATGCTGTACATACCATGTTAATAATATTAGAGCATACTGGGTGTATTATATTTATTCTTCATTAATACAAATCTATTTTTCTCCTTTTATTGAAAGTAGCTTTTTTCTTATAAAGTACTTCCTGATTATGGTTCCCCCTACTCTTTTCAGTTCCTTCCAATTTCCACTCCCATCTAGATCCACCCCTTTTTCTTTTCTCATTAGAAAACAGCTTTATAAGGAATAATAATAATAAAATAAAATAGTTAAATAAAGTAAAAACTAATGCTAATACTAATAATATGATAAAACAAACAGAAGGAAAAGAGCCTAAGAAAATTTCATTAAAAAAACATATAGATGCAGAGGCAATCTTGTTCATATACTCAAGAATTCCATAAAAACACTTAACTGGAAGCTATAAAATACGTGGAGGACCAGTAGGTTGAGAAGAGATTTAAAAAAATAAAATAATAAAAAAGTCCTGCCACAACATTATGAGACAAGGAAACTCCAATGATGTCATTTATTTTCTTTTGTTTTGGCCAGGTAGTACTGGCCATGCAGCCTATCCTTAAGAGTAATTTGTTCCATAGTGAGACTTCTTTGAGGAAAACAAAGTTTTCATTTGCAAGTGGGCATCAACTGGAGACAGCTTCTGAGTTATGGATGGGAGCATGTGTCCACTTCTCCTTTCAGATCTAGGACTATCTGGTGCAGATCTGTGCAGGCCCTACACATACTGCCTTATTCTGTGAGTTCATATGTGCATCTATCTTGTTGATTTACAGGGCCTAACGTTCTTAGTGTCCTTAATCCCTCTGGCTCTTCCATGTTTCCCCTTCTTCTGCACAGTTCCCTGAGCCTTGAAGGGACACATTACCTGGAAGCATCACTCTGATGACTGAGTGTTCCAACATCTCTCATTTTCTGCATACTGTCTGTCTGTGGGTCTCTGTATTTGTTCCCATCTACTGCAGGAAGAAGTTCCTCTAAGGCCCTGAGCTATAAGTATAGCAGAATATCACTAGAAGTCATTTTATCACAATTATTTATTTATTTATTTACTTATTTATTTATTTATTTATTTATTTATTTATTTATTTATTTATTTATTTATTTAGGGCAGTAGTATTTGGTTGTACCCTAGGTCCCTCGAATGTCTAATCTCAGGTTCTTGATCACCAAAGCAAGCCATCCATATTGACCAGCACCACAGCACTCTTTGTTGAAGATGCTATCTTTTTCCCAGTGTGTATGTCTGGGACACTTTTTATAAAGTGTTTGTATGAAAAAGCAGGTGTCTATAGGTGTATGGATTTATGCTTAGGTCTTCAATTTGTTTCCATTGATCGACATGTCTGTTTCAGTACCAATATCATGTTGCTTTTCTGTAGCTCTGTAGTACAACTTGAAATTAAAAATAGTGATACATCCAGTAGGTTTTTTATTATTAATGATTGTTTTATATATCCTGGGTTTTTTGTATGTTCATATGAAGCTGAAGACTTCCCTTTCAAGATCTGTGAAGAGTTGTATTGGAATTTTGTTATGGGTATTGAACTGAATCTGTAGATTGACTTTAGTAGGGTGGCCGTTTTTCTTGTATTAATCCTACTGATCCATGAGTATGGGAGATCTTTCCATCGACTAACATCAGAAATTTCTTTCTTCAGTGTTTTAAAGATTTTATCATGTAAGTGTTTTACTTGCTTGGTTGGAGTTACCCCAAGACACATCTTTCCTTCAAACCATATATTTTCAGGTAATCAGTCTTTCAGCTAACATTACTTCTCATCTCTGCTAGAGTTGTCTTCTGTTATAGTTTATCATCATCATCATCATCACCATCATCATTATTTATTATTTACATTCTGACTCCAATTTCTCCTCCTTCTTCGCCTCCAATTCCCTCTCCCCACCTCTTTTCTAAACCTCTATCCACTCCTAAGTTTCTCTTCATATCAAGTTGCAGTAAGACTAGGCACTTCCCCTCATATTAAGGCTGGATGAGGCAACCTAGTAGGAGGAAAAGGGTCCTGAAGGCTGCCAAAAGAGGCAAAGACAGATGCTGTTCCCACTGTTAGGAGTACTACAAGAAGAACAAGCCACACAACTGTAATATATATGCAGAGGGCCTAGGTCAGTCCCATGCATGCTCTCTTGTTGGTGTTTCAGTCTCTCTGAGCCCCTGTGTACCCAGGTTAGTTGATTCTGTGGGTTTTCTTGTGATATCCTTGACCCTTCTGGCTCCTACAATCCCTTTTCATCATCTTCTGTAGGATTCCCCAAACTATTCCTAAATGTTTGGGTTTGGTTCTCTGCATCTTCTCCCATCAGATGCCTGAGGAAGCCTCTTTGATGACAATTTGGCTAGGCACTAATCTATGAGTGTAGCAGAATATCATTAGGAATCATTTAGTTTACAGTTTTTTAGTTGTATCCTGGCCTCTGGGACATCCAGCCTCTGTTTCTTAGCCTTCTAAGCAGTATCAGGAGTGGGCTCCCTCTCTTGGTATGGGTCTCAAGCTATACCAGTAATTGGTTGGCCACACCCATGATTTCTGTGCCACCTTAACCTGAAGGAGTACTTTTAAACTGTTTATTGTTATATAAAAATCTCTACTTCCCTTCCAACCCACCAACCTGAGATATGGGAGAAGGGAAAAAAGGATATTAATAGAAACAGAAGATGTAGAACTCTTTAGTCATAGGTCCTTGGGGCAGTTTGTCATGATTCCAGAAGTCCAGCTAAACAGATTCAGTAGCAATGGGAACACAGCTAACTAGGAAACAAGCAGCAGTTCTGGAGAGCACCAACAGAGACAGCTGAAGAAATAGTGGTTTTGCACCCCCGTTTGGGGCTGTGATCACCAGCAATCTTGGCAGCAGCAAGTTTTGACAAAGTGTTTTCTGGAGTATTTCTAAGCAAAGCAGCAATGAGAGGCAGAGCCAAGCAAAAATCCCTTCTGTGTTTCTGGGGATTCTACTTATAGCCCTTCAAAATCCGCACAAGGATGTTCTCTAATTGGCCAAACTCGCACCACCTTCTCGAGATACTTCCTGTTGACCAAGATAATACGCTCTCCAAGGAGTCCATCCATCAAAGGATGTAAGCACTGTGGCAGTTTCCAGCTGGCAAACATGAGCTCTTATATCAGGATGTGTTTCATGCCCCTCTTACAAGTCTGTTTTTCAGTGGTAGACAAAGCACCCCAGCATCCCATACTTGAGACCAAAACAAAAAACACATTCATTTAACACCACCGCGTTTCTAAAGAAATCAAAACTTCCACCACATTTACCCCAGCACATCTTGTAGGCACGACAAATTGTAAGTCTATGGTTTTCTGGCTGGGTTGGTGTTCTAATCCCTCCAGCGGAAGTCTTGCATTGCTATAGAAGATGGCCTCTTCAGGCTCCATATCCCGTGTTGCTAGGAGTGTTAGCTAGGGGTCAACCCTGTAGTTTCCTGGTGTTTTTTGGTCTCCTAGGTTTCTAGCTCATCGTCAAGATGCTCCCCAAGTCCAGTTCTCTCTCCCAGTACTCGTACCCTTATCCTCCTACCTTCTGTCATGCTTTTAATCTCATGGTTCGATTTTAGTGAAATGCTTCCTTTTTTTATTTTTTAGCTTATTTGTTAGTGTTGAAATTTTCTTTGTGAGTTCTTCAGTCTTAGATTTCAAAATATGAAAACCCCAAAAATATAGTCAATTTCTGTTCTGGTCACAGACAGCTATAGATTATAAATAAATAAATAAAAATATTTATTTATTGCTTCAGGTTACATCTCCATCATAGTGTCCTCTTTCCACCCTTCCCAGTCCTGCCTTCCCACCCTCTACCCCCTAACCCTTCCATCCCACACCTCTGGAGTGTAGTGTCCCTACATAACAGTCCCTTGCCCCAGTTCAGCAGTCATATGAGGGCCAAGAGCCTCCTTGTACACTGGGGGCCTACAGGCAGTACCACCAGGGAAAAGTGTCTCAATGACAGGGCCTACAGATTGGGAAAAAAATCTTCACCAACCCCACATCTGACAGAGGGCTAATATCCAAAATTTAAAAAGAACTCAAGAAATTAAATTTCAAGAAACCAAATAATCCAATCAAAAAAAAAAATGGGGAAAAGAGCTTAACAGAGAATTCACAAAGGAGGAATTCCTAAAGGCCGAGAGACACTTGAAGAAATGCTCAGCATCCTTAATCATCAGAGAAATGCAACTCAAGATGACTCTGAGATCCCATCTCACACGTGTCAGAATGGCTAAGATCAAAAGCTCAAATGACAGCACATGCTGGTGAGGGTGTAGAGAAAGGGGAACCCTCCTCCATTGCTGGTGGGAGTTAAGGCTTGTCCAACCACTATGGAGGTCAGTCTGGCAATATCTTAGAAAACTTGGAATAGCTCTGCCTCAGGACCCAGCCATACCACTTCTGGATATACATCCAAATAACCCCTCACCGAATCACAAGGAAGTTGCCTCATCCATGTTCATAGCAGCCTTATTTGTAATAGCTAGAAACTGGAAACAACCCAGGTGTCCCTCAACTGAAAAATGGATTAAACCACTATGGTACATCTACACAATGGAATACTACTCAGAGATCAGAAACAATGAAATTATACAATTTGCAGCCAAATGGATGGAACTAGAGAAGCTCATCCTGAGTGAGCTAACCCAGACTCAGAAGGATGCACATGGCATCTATTCACTTATAGTCGGACTTTAGCTATATAGTGTAGGATAACTATACTACAACCAACGCACCAAAGGGAACATGGACATAGACTTTGTTTGTTTGTTTTCTCTCCCTGTCATTGAAAAGCCTGTGTTTAAGGAGTAATCTTGTTTACAGTGTATTTGGCCTGTATTTGGGGTCCTTATTTTCTGCTGGGTCCTGGTTGTCACTAGACTCTTACATACAGCCCAGTATTAGTTTTCCTAGCATGGTTTCAATACTTCAATTTACAAACAATAGCCTGACAGTGGGGGTTGTTAGACTACCCAGTATATTATTCAATTATGGTGGACTTTTTACTGGATTCATGTTTAAGGTCTGGACATAATTTTGTTTTGCTCTGCAATCTCTCTACACCCCCACACACAAAGGAAGCATACACAAAGGAAGCATATTTCCGTGCATTGGGCTACTTGGGCAATGTTTTCTTTCCTGCCTTTCTCAAAGTGTCATTTCATTCATTCATTACACTAAAATTAAGCCCTACAATTTATGTCCTGATTTCCTTAGTGTTTCTCATCAAGTTTTCTTGGTTCTTATTCTTTGTTTTTGTGATTGAATAGATATCAAGTAAGTGTGTGTTTGGAGAGATCTCCAGAGCATCTTACTAAGCACCACCATCTTGTCCCAACCTTACATGGTAGATCGCAATTCTTGACAAAGGAGATAAAATATCAATATATAGAGATAATGGATTATTTCATTTATTTAAAGACTAATTAAATGTTATTGAATTCTAACTTGTGAGCCTGTTTTGTAATGATTTTAACTTTAGGCCATCTGAGAACAGCACAGATTAATCCACCTTAATATCAGTCTAGACTGTAACAATGAATAACCAGTTAAAAAATATTAAGTCCTACTGTTTTGAGATTATTTTCTAGATATTTAGAAATGGACTGATTGATGGCTAGCTCCTTTCTCAAAAGGAGGACTCAGAGGCAGTAAAACACTAGGCCATTTTCGTTTTGATATCAACTGCATCTTTAGCAGGAAGTCTATGGATTTTAAATTGCATTGTTTTTATCTGAACAATTTTAGGAACAAATTAAACTTTGCATTTGTTTTAGTGAGAGACTCATAATCATAAAAAGTATAACCTTGTAACAGCATTTAAAGAAATAAATCAAAATTTTATAATTAATAATAATGCAGGAGTATAAAATTTTCCATGCTGAGAGAACTGTAAATGTCCTTTAAGTCCATTAGGTTCACCATAATGGCCCAACCCAACTTCTTACCCAGAAAGGAAAATAATTAAATAATTAAGCTTGAACAACAATTTGTGTTGAGACCAGGCATGCACTATTAATTTAAAATGTTTCTTCCAGGGATTTGATTACATTTTATGGTATAACCAGTTCAGTGGAATAGAAATGTAGATTTGGTTCCGAAATGAAGGATAATAAAGGTCCTAAAATTCTTTTAAATAGAATAAGTTATTAAAATATGTAAATATTTTATCAAATAAAATAAATGTCTCTTGAGAAAAAAATATTTAGTGTTTATAATGATTTTTCATAGTTGACTTTGTATAATTAAATTTATTGTTCTTATTTTGCATAAGGATTATCCTATCTTTATGAGTTTAGAGATTGATTTATATAAGAATCTAAGAACAAAAGGGGTCAAAAACCACTTTAATATCAGCATACTTATAATTTAACTGCCAGTAAGTTTGGAAAATTATTTAAGATACGAAAATCATATCCTTCATCTTCTATAAAATCTTTTTGCTATTATCACCCCAGTCTAAACCTATGGATGTTCTCTGACACAGAAAATTAATTTTAATATATAATTCTCAAACATTATACGTGTATGGGGCAAATCATGAAGGCAGCTGAGTAAGAGACTATACCTCTCTCTCCACAGACATGCCTCCTTGAATAGCGCATTCACTGAATTACCAGCTGAAGAGAAAAGAAAAAGTTACAGGGCTTCCTTTAAACAAACAGGTGAAGCTTTCCCTGTATTATTAGCCCTCCCAGTATGTAAAGGTGAGAAAATTGAATCCAGGCCTACCATAGTAAAACATGTTGCTGCTGGGCAGATCTCATTGTCTGCTCTCTCCCCCAAGTAGGTCACTAGCTGAGGACAATGCTAAGCCAGACAGTTATCTTTAATCTACTTCTCTAGCACAGGGAGTAAAATGAGGAGGTAAGATAAAAAAAAGACACAACTTTGGCTTTAAACTTAAGTGCCAGGCCTATTGATACAGTGTGACCTAACATTTCTAGAGATGTTAAAGTTTCTGTTCATAATACTACAGCTTATAGACAAACTCTGTAGAACAACTTTGAAAGAAGAGACCTGAGATCTTTTATGAAATTTCCAGTTTCATTCAGCATCAAGTTCAGGACTGAACAAAATGTAGGGAATACCCTCCCTTCTTATTTGAAAGTATAGACCCATATAGCTATGAGACTGATACGTAATCCAGCTTAATGCCATTGTTAGTAACCAAGGGACTATCTCTACCACCATTCTCCCAATTTTGGTAGAATAATGTAGTTTAAGGCTACAGTGGCTTTGAATTGGATAGTGTATGTTGAAACTGTAACTTTGTTAACAATGAAATTTACTAGTAACTATACATTGTAATATAAGACTGGCAGAGCAACCAGCAGCCCGGCTGAAGACCAGTAGGTCTGACTTGCTTTAGAGACCTGTAGGCCTAGAGGGACAGCCTGGTAGTGTGGTCTGGCAGGGAAGTTGGTGGGTACTTATTCATAACTATAAACTGTTATATTAGACCAGCAGTATTGCCCCAAGCTGCTGGGGCTTGCTATAGTCCTGGATTGCCTTAAATGGTTGCCTAAGCTACTGTGGCCCCTTTTCCAGTAATTAAATACATCAAGACCTTTTAATGTTTCAATGTTTAACCCTTAGCTGAGCAAACTCTTAACCAGCTCACTTAAATCAATCCCGACCACTTGATTCCAACCAACCATGTGGCTTGTTATACCTTCTTGGATCACAGAGCTTACACACAGATGTCCTCTGCTCTGCCAACCTGGCAGGGGACTTCTTTTGTGTAAAACCCAGGATTCTTTTCATGGACCCAGGAAGTCCCACCTTCATAAACCTTCTGCCCAGCTAACTGGCCATCAGCGACTTTTATTAAACAATCAGAAAGTGTCTCAAAAAGGGTGGTAACCAGATTTCTAGCACTGAAATCAGCCTCCAAGAACTAATGCATTAGACCCTTCTCCAACAGTATGTAGTAAACATAAGCATTGCCCAGGAATGTTTAGTCCTGAGCTGATAAAACCTAAGATTGCCTAGACAGTCCCAAATATCTCTTGACATCATTGGAGCATCATCTTCAGCCTTCTGGCCAAGCATTTTTCACAGACTAAATTGTGTCACAGGAAATAAGGATTTTCCCATTCTGTCTCTGCAGAATCAGGACATTGACTTACCTGCATTTAAGCTATGGTCCGTCTTTGGACTGTATATAGTCTGTTGAGAGAGCAGGGGCATTTTTGCCTAATAGGAATTATCTCCTGATGAGAGATTTCTTTTTGAGGACTTATCTCCTGATGGGAGATTTCTTTTTGATGCTCATTCTTTTCTTCCAAGTCAAATGGGAGCTGTCAGGAGCTGTCTAGGCAACAAACTGTCATATTTCTTTTTGGAAGCTGCTCTCCTATGCTTCCTACTCACTCAAATAATAACTTTATCCCTTCTTATGCCTTTGATGGGGTTGGAGGCATAATAGTTATAAAATAGCAATTGAACTTGAGTTGTTTAGGATTTAAAAGGATATTTTCAAGTCTAAATAAAATCTTTAGGTTTATAAATATAGGATATGATAGAAATTATTTAGGTTCATAACTATAGACACAGCAAGATAGATAGATGATTTTTTTCTTCTTCAAGATTGCCTGATACAAATAGGCTAAACATTATGTGTATAACTTTTATATATGGTTTTCTTGATTGTTTCATATTTGTTCTTATTGTTTTTACCATATGAGTTAAAAAATTTAGCCTTTTTTTAGACAAAAGGAGGGAATTGTTGGGGTAGTGTTAAGCATTCTAAATGTTAATTAATTGGTCCTGCTTGCTGTCTGTTACTTACATTGACCTGATTAGTTAAATAAAATGCCGAGGCCTGAGATTGGGCAAAGACTGAGAAAGGTGGAACTTCCTGGGGAAGCCTGCACTTTAGACAGAAAATTAAGGCATTCCAGCCAGCAGCAGGAAGAAGAAGAGATTCCAGCCAGCAGCAGGAAGAAGGAGGCACACCCCATGGGCTAGAGAAAAGAACCTCATTCCACATGGCCAGAAACATCGGCATATCCTGGAGAATGGCAGTCCAAGGGGACATATTTATATATGGGGTCATATTTGGGTAATAGAATTATGAGCTAGCTTAGATGGGCTAGGATTGCACAACTCTGGCCAAGGCTTGTTAAAATCCAAAAACCCCTAAGATTGGACATCCATTCACAGGCTTACCTGGATAAGGTACCTCTCACACAAATTCAGTGGAAGAGAAATACACACAGTCCTGCTTTATTAAAATTCTATTCCAGTTACTTAATGTCATCTGTGTCTGATTATAGCTGTTTTGGATCATAAGTTAATTTCATATTATAGGTAACCTATAATAGTGTGCTCCTTAATGAGCTGTTGGTTTAAGGTGTGACATGAGCCAAGACCCGATACATCAACATAAGTGCATGTATCTGAGAGGATTGTTCAGTGACAATAATCTTTTTTTTTGTTTGTTTTTGAGACAAGGTTTCTCTGTGTAGCCCTGGCTGTCCTGGACTCACTTTGTAGACCAGGCTAACACAAGCACAAAGTAAAATGTAAAAGTATTAGATGTTCAAAAAATGGTTCTTTTTCTTATAACTATAAATACAGTACAAAACAACAGAAATAAATAGGCCACAATTATAAGAGTTATATGGCTTAGCATACATTCCCAATGTCCAGTCCATATGTAAGGGAGAGCTGTTGGGGGGAAAAAAGAAATACCTTAAACTAAAAAAAAAAAGGGACGAGGATGGGGGGTTGAGGGGGAGGAGGGTGGAAGGGTGGGACTGGAGGGGGGAGTAGGGAGGGGATTGTGATTGAGATGTAACTTGAAGAAATAAAAAATAAATTATTTAAAAAAAGTATTTGATGTTATAAAGAAATATTCTATCTCCATCAGACATATTCTACATTAAATGTTAAAGTATGTGATTCTGAGTGGAAGAAAATGATACCAATTAGTAAAATAAAATACAGGAAGGCAAAAAATTAATTGGTTTTTATGCATACAACTTTAGAATAGCATACAATTATAAACAATGTGTGTAAGTCATCCACACATTTAATATGAAGAATGAAAACAAAACACTAACCATACCAATATTTGAAATAATAGGCAATAATGTAGTCTAGTAACATGGGCCATCAGAAATTCAAAAGTTAGGAATGAAGTGCAGAAATATACTTTCATGTGCTTTGTCTAGCTCTTTTGTTACTATGGTAAGTTGCTTTTATTTCAAGATAACTAGTAATCATCAAAATATTTTTTGAATTATCACAGCAACACAAATTAACAATCTAAATTCTCCCATCCAAAACAATAAGCAAAGAATCAAAATATACTACTAGATTAATGCAGTAGAACATGAGGGAATATTTTAAGGGGTGGTGACAGAATTAGAAATCAGTTACATGTAGCTGTTAAGAGAACTCATCTCTCAATAATGGACTAAATTCTCCAAGTAAAAGATTGATGAATAAGAAATGAAACACTTAACTTGGTGTTATTACCAGGACTCCCAAAGAACATACAAATGAAAGCATACTTATAACATCAGTATCAGATTAAAATAGATTTAAAATCAAAAACAGTACAAGGGAATACAGAAGTGTCAACAGAATATTTAAGGAAAGAAACAATGCTGAGACTACATATTGTATAACTAAGTGCATGTGAAGTTCCAGGGAAATGCCATACTAGACAAAGATGTTAGAAATCAGGATGGTAGGGGGCATGAGGGGAGTGTCAAAAGAACTGCTAAAATTCTCCCTCTTGGTCTTTGAAATAGTAATAAAGGGGGCTGGAGAGGTGCATCAGTGGTTAGGAACACTGGCTGCTCTTCCAAAGGACTAGAGAGTTCAATTCCAAGCACCCACATGGCAGCTCACAACTGTCTGTCATTATAGTTCCAGGAGATCTGATACCACCACATGCACACAATGTACATAAAATAAAAATAAAATAAATAAAAAGAAGTAGTAATAAAGGTGTGTCTTCATAAAAATTCACCAAGGTATTCCCTTAAGATATATATTTTCTGTATACATATGTTTGTAAGATTTTAAACATAAAGATAGCTGGATTCTCACAGTGAAGACTTTCTACCAACCCATTTTTCATGATTTTCAAAAGACCTGCTTAATGACTCTAAAATATTGTTACAAATTCTCATTAGTTTTTATTTTTCAAATAATGAAGGGATTATGTTAATCTTTTCGATTCCCTCAGTCTATTAATTTATAATTAATTGCTTGTGAAAGCATCAGGCTGGAGACAGAATTTATAGAGCCTCTCTACTTGCTTGTATCAGGGAAAAGAATTTTTTGTTACAAACCTTACTGATTCTCTCTGTGACATCTAAAGTAATACTTTCATGGGAACTTTGCTACCACCCTTCTGCCAAGAGTAATTTACAGCAACCATGGAAAATTTGAAATTAGATTGGGGATGTTCAGTCCCAAACCACATGCTCCTTGTAATAGAAGGAGTTTTGAATAGTGTAAGGATATCCCTAATCCTGACAATAAGTAAGAACAACAAAAGACCAGATAGATTGTTATGTTATATTCCATTTTCAAATAAAAAAAACCTAAATCTATCCCTCCACACCAAAATGGTTAGGCCTGTCTCCAGGTATGTGTTAGACAATGAAAATGAGTTCCTAGTAAAGGGAGTCCTCCTATGGTAAGCAAAGTACATATTCATTCAGGTAGAAAGCCTTTTAACAAAGGAATTGCCACCTCATAAGTAACAGTAGTGTAACCTTCTATTACTAGTGCATGTTAGATTATCTCCTGGATATTTTGCTAATCATTAAGTTGCAGTACAGGCTTTTTATATGAAATGTGCTTTCCTCTTCCTATACTTTTTCCTGTCTCTTACAGACAACATCAAAGATACTAAGATTCAAATATTAATCTCTTCTATTGCTCTCCAAAAGCTCATACAGGGGAACACTGAGAAGCTAAAAATCTGAAGATATAGCAGAGGTCATTTTATGATGAGACCCCTGTAAATGCAGGAATATTGGGGAAGTTATTCTTTGTTTCTTATTCTAAATTATAGCTTGTAGAAAAAAGAAAATCCATTTACAGATAATAATTATGATTTAGGCTCAAAGCATAATTAACCATGAATATATGGAAATCACTTATTTATACACTATTATAGATTCAGTGGCACTAAATAGGCCAGATGGCATATGCACAGTAGTATATTTGACTGATTGTTGTTCTCTCTAAACTGTTGTACCATTCTCCCTGGTTATACAGCCCAATACAGCACAGCCTTATATCCTAGTGATAGCCTATGTGTTTCCACTGAACAGAATGCTTCCTAAGAAAATGATATACCCAGTACTGTACATTTATGATCCCTTGTCCTCATGTTTTTTATTTTATTTTTCTAAGACAGGATTTCTCTGTGTAGCCGTGGCTGTCCTGGACTCACTCTGTAGACCAGGGTAGCCTTGAACTCACAGATATCCAACTGCCTCTGCCTCCTGGGTGCTGGGATTAAAGGCTTGATCACCATGCTTGGCAATTACAGACAGCTGTGAATTGCTATTGTGGGTGCTGGGACTTGAACCCAGGTCCTTTAGAAGAGCACCCAGTGCTATTAACCTCTAAGCCAATTTTCCAGACCCTCAAGTGGTTTATTTTGAGCTTCATTCTACCTCAAGATTATTCATTGTCTACAATGTTAAATACATATTAAATTAAAATACTCCATTTTTACACGAAGAACCATCATATCCAGTGTTTATTCTACTTTATTCATAAGTTTTCAGCTTACTAGTTTGCTTATTTTCCCACAGGATACCCTTCATAAGTTTCCATAACGCAGGTAGACCTCTGTGAGTCTAAGGTCAGCACAGTAAATTCAAAGACAGATAGGGCTACATAGTGAGACCCCATTTAAAAATCAAAAACATGTTCCTATAATATGGTTAAGCTATTATTTCATAACTACCAACAACAAACCAATCCATAAAAGAATTTATCATGTACCTACATTTAAACTTTTCAAGTGCTATGCAGTTATAGTAAAAACAAAGTATAAAAGAACTGCTAGTATTTTTCTAATTCTCATTTTCACTTGTTTAGTTTGAATCACTTGTAAATGATTATTTTGGTTTTTTTTATACTTTCTATATCTACCCATCTCATTTTTTTCTTGTTTTATTATATTATCTAAGGCTGCCTTTATTAAAATGTCATAAAAAATACTTTAATTCCAACCTTAAAAATAAATTTTTCTCAATTGTTAAGATTTAATACTGTATATACATTATATATATATATGATAGATAAGTTCACAGGTATAACTTTTTCTAAAATTTCACAAGTGTTTTTCATATTTTATTCAATACTATACTACTGTCTATTACTGAGGACATATTGTTCTCATTTAAATATTTTAGTGCATTAAGTATACTGATAAATTTTCTAAGTTGCTGTTGTATGTACCTATGCAAACTGGAGCTTAGCATTTATGTAATGGAATTTATGGTATGTGTGTGTGTTCATGTATAGTGTGTGTATTAATTTGTATGTACGTATGGGTTAACTTACCTGTGTATATAGTGAGGCCACAGGAAGACAGTAGGTGCCCTGATGTATTGCTCTACACCGTTTTCCCTTGATACCAACTTTCACTAAACCTAGAGCTAAGCTAGCAGCCAGCAATATCTACTAATTCTCTTGTCCGTGTCCACTTATAGCCACTAAGGGTCTGAGGCCCTATCACTAAACTAAGGAATTTAAGCTTATAAATGCTAATGTGTATATACTTATAATTTCTTGTGGTATTAATTTTCATTAGCTAATGACTCCTTTTGATCAGTGTCTATGCATGTCTGACATCCATTTCACATTCTTTGCTGAGGTTCTTACTCTTTTCCCCATTTTATTTTGTTATTTTTGTCAAAATCTCAATAATCTGACTTTACCAATAAAGATTTGGTAGCTAGATGTTGGGATGAAAAGCTTGCTCAGAGAGGTAGAGAAAATACTCAGCTGAATTCCTCCTTAGCCAACATCCCAAAAGGAAAAGGAAGTTCTCCTCCACACTGTCTCAAAAAGCCTCAAAATGAAATGTCCCTCCCTTCTTTGTTTGCATCTTTCTGTCAGTCCTCCTGACTTTCTTTTACTCTCTGTTTTTTTTCCTATGTTCACTCCCTGTCAACTGGTTGTTGCTTCACCTCTTGACCTATGATTAACTTTATTTAATCCTGTTTACAATAAGCAGAAAGCTCTTGGATTAAAGGTATGTGCTAGGGGTGAGCCACACCACAACTAGAAACAGGTTTTTCCAGTAAACAGCACAATCTCAGTGTGCTCAATATCCTGCAACAATTTTTACTGAGTTAGTATTTTGTTTTTGTTTTTGGAGACAGGGTTTCTCCGTGTTTCCCTGGCTGTCCTGCACTCAATTTGTAGACCAGAGTGGCCTCGAACTCACAGAGATCCACCTGTCTCTGCCTCCTGAGAGCTGGGATTAAAGGCGTGCACCACCACGCCTGGCTTCACTGAGTTGTTTTATATGTGTGTACATATACATAGTTTACATATATCACAGATTAAAATCACTTATCATTTTTCTATGTTATAGAGTCTTTTAGTATCTTAATTTGATGAGGTGTAATAAAATACTCAAAAACTAGGATAAAGAGAACATATGTAGTTGGTGAGTTTTGCTTTGGAAATCTATTTTCTGGACAAAATTACCATGGATATAAAATGAAATATTTGGGAGTTTTGCTTTGGAAAACTATTTTCTGAACAAAGTTACCATGGATATAAAATGAAATGTTTGAGTTAAGTATTTACATTTTTAAAAAAATGAATAAGCTTGTGTATATTTTCTGTTTGACATAATTGTCTTGAACTTAGTAAGTACCTCAATACCTACACAGACTGTTGATGTCAATTAAATGACCAAATCTAACTATGAGAACAGGAATCACAGAATCAACTAAGCAGAGCTCGCGGGGCCTCACAGAGACTGAAACTGCAATCACAAAGCCAAAGTAGCAATCACAAAACTGGTATGGGTTTGAGCTAGACTCTCTGCATACACGTTATGGTTGTGTATCTTGGTGTTCTTGTGAGACTCCAACAGTGGGAGCAAGCACTATCTCTATTTCCTGCTCTGGGGACCCTTCTCCTTCTAGTGGATTGCCTTGTCCAGCCCTGATATGAGGGTTTGTGCTTAGACCTATGGTAACTTGTTATGCAGTGTTTGGTTGACCTGAGAGTCCTGCTCTTTTTTGAAGAGAAATGCAGGAGGAGTGGATCTGGGGAGAGGGTTGTGGGGGGCTGGGAGGAGAGATGGAAGGGAAACTGCAGTCAGGGAGTAATATATAAGGGTAGGATACATTTTTAAAAAATTATTAAAGTCTGCCGAAATGTAATGTTTGAAACTATTAACAACTTATAAGGGTCCAAATATAATGTTAAAGAAATTGCACATAATTTAGGGAGAAATTAAAATGTTTGACAATATCAATGGCACATTATTAGAAATGTACTTAAAACATTGTAAGAGGATTGGGATCAAAATGGTTGCTAGGAGAAATGCTCTAGCAATCACCTTAGTACAGAGACACCAATTGGAACAGTTATTTATTCCCTAAACTACCTTCACCAAAGCTAAGAAGTCAAGTGTCTGACAATAGTTGTTTGGTTTGTTTGTTTCTATAGAAAAACTAAAAGATGCACTGAGAAAGGTAAGAAGTGTGGTTTGAGTATAGATACTTTTCGCTAGAGGGAAAACAAAGAAAATTCGTTCTGAATTTGGACTTGATATTCAGTACTAAGCCTGCGACATTGTATACCAGTGCCAGGCAGAGTCCCTTGACCCATTCAAGTATTAGCAGTTTGATCTCTGAATCAGTTTTAAAGTTATGACTTGTACTGTCTGTATCACTCCTTCCTCAATTTAAAATAGCAGGAGGCCTAGTTGCACTATAGCGGGCCCAGAACTAAATTCCAAGGACAATCCTGAACTTCTACTCCTGCCAGGCAGAGCCCAATCCTCCAGTTGAAGCTCACAGCTGGAGCTGTTAGACTAAGTGCCTAAGGAAGCAACCGACCTCCTTATAAGTAGAGTGGGGTTTCAAGCCACATTACTGCCAGTCATTGCATGTGTGTAGCCTGAGGCTATACAGTACGTAAGATGTAAAACAAAAGTACAACTACTTAGAATCAGCCTGGATAAGCCAATGTACTGTCTTCGCTACACCTACTATAATCCGAGACAACATAACAAGTAGTAAGACTTGAAGATAGAAATAACAGTAAGCACAAGACTGAATTTTGGGACTCAGGAACAGTCTGGTGAGCCCTAAGAATGAGCAGATCATAGTGACTTCTGTTATCATGCCAGTGCCTACCCGGACAGCTGCTGGACCAGTTTTGGTGCCATGGAGAAATCCTGGCTCCAAGACACTGAATTTCTATTGTAAAGAAATCATCTTGATTGGTTTCACAGTTTTAATCAAAGTCGTACCTTAGCAGAGGACAGACAATACTAGTATGGCCTTTGATCATAGCTGTGAATAAACTGATCTAGAGCCAGATGGAGTCCCATGGAACTTGTCCACAAGCCAGTAAGTACACATGAGGTATCTAGGTCTACCCCATCCCTAGGTAAAGACTTCTGGGTATAGACTACCTTTTGTAGGTACATATTTTCCAACTTCATTCTGAACAACATTTCAAGTATAGATTTGCGTCACATAGGAGTCTGAGTACCTTTTAGAACTGAAGCAGTTTCAACACAACTGTGGACTTGCTACAAATTTAGAGATAGAATCTTTTCTAATGCTAAAATATTGTTAAATGTACAACAGCTCAGAGGAAACAAGTATACTGGTGAGAATTTCTGGGAGAATAGGAACAAACTGAACTAGATAACTAAAAATAAAATAAATGTTTATCCTCTCATTGCACAAATTATGATGCATGTAAGCAGGCATCAAATTTTTCAGGAAACCATGACCTGACCTGTCATAGTTAAGTTCCTATTACTGTGAAAATAAATTCCATGACCAAAAGAAACATGGGGACCAAAGGGTTTATTTCATCTTAAAACTCTCAGGTCCAATGAGGGAAATGAGGGCAGGAGCTCAAACAGGGCAGAAATATGGAGGCAGGAGCTGATGCAGAGCCACAGTGGAATGCTGTTTACTACATGGCTTGCTCCTCACGGCTTGTTCACCTGACCTTCTAATAGGACTGAGGACCACCAGCTCAGAAGTAGCACATCCCACAGTGAACCGGGTCTTCCCACATAAATCACCAATCAAGAAAATGCAGCACAGGGCTTGCCTAGAAGCCAATCTGGCCAAGGCTCTCAACTGAGGTTCCTTCTTCCAAAATGAATCCAACTTGTGTCAGCTGACAGAACACATAGCTAGTGCCTAACCTAAGGTAACAACTAAAGCAGCATAAAATTACTATAGAGTAGTTGAACTCTCAGATGTAGAATTCAAATTGGCTGTCATCATGAAAGTAGCATCAGGAACACACAGTAGCACAATTCAATACTCTAAGTAAATTAACAGAGAAATGGAAATCATGAAAAAAATCAAATCTTTGCAATGAAATGAATACAAAAAAAAGTATAATACAAGGCATCACAATCAAGAAATAAAATGCAGAAACAATCTGTAAGCTCAATTATGATCTGTGGGAAAATACAGTCAGTAAAGCAAAATGAATGCACTGAAATGAAAAAAGTGTATGGAAACATTGGTACACCGTTAAATGCACAAGTTGCAAGTTACCTGGCCTAGGGAGCCACCTTAGAGTGGAAACAGAATTTGAAAAAATAAACCTAATAAAGGAAATAAGAACAGAAAACTTCCCAAGTCTACAAAAGGTTAAAGGTCAACATCTAGAATGAGTGAAGTCTGTGAGAAGGTATAATTAAGCTCTGTCAAAGCATAATGATAAGGAAAATATGTTCAAGCAGCAAGAGAAAAAGTATACATAAGGGTGTCCCAGTTCACTTTATAGCCACGTTTTCAGACACCTTATAGGTTAGAAGCTAGCCAGATTAGATTTCTAGCATTCTAATGTTAATGAAAGCCAACTGTGAATACCTTACCAAAAAGAAGAGAAACATTCATAGAGAAGTGGAAACTGAGAGAATATAGAACTATCAGACTGGTTCTTCACAAAATCACAAAGGGGGTGCGTTAGCAGTGAACAGCTGTTACTGCTCTTGCAAAGAACCCCAGTTCATCTTTTAGACAACTCTACTTTGGCTTGCAGAAGTCATTTATTGTAGCTCACAATTACTTGTAGTTTCATCCCCAGGGCATCCAATACCTTCTTCTTGCACCTGAACTTACATGCACATACTCCACACAGAGACATGTGGGTATATATTGTGAAAATTCAGATTTATTAATCTTAAAAATAAAACAGAAATGATAGGGCTCGAGAGAGTGCTCAGTGGATAAGAGCACTTGCTCTTTCATAGGTCCCAAATTTGATTCCCTTCACTCACATCAGGTGGATTTTTTTCTTTCTTTCTTTTGATTTCAAGACAGGGTCTTACTCTGCAGTTCTGGCTGATATGAAACTTTCTCTGTAAATCACACTGGCCTTGATCTCACAGGGATCTGCCTGCCTCTGCCTCCCAATTGGCTGGGATTAAAGGCACACATCAGGTGTTTGTAACCAACTGTAACACCCTCTTCTGGCCGCTTTAGGAACTCCTCCAATATGGCATACACCTAGACACACACATCAATAAGATTTTAAAATAAGTAAATCAATAACATTATAACATCCATAGACGCAAACAAAAACACACTGAAAGTTGGAAGAATAGTCCATTTTTGGTGATATACTTATTAGCTAGCAATATCTTATGAATAATACTGTCTTGAGTTTATTCATTGCTAATAGTCTATGAAAAAATTTACATTTTATAGTTGAAATAACCATGATATCTAGTTTATATAATTATTTATGAAGCAGTGATATACTGGTAGAAAGACCTTTTTTTTCTAGTTTTCTTCAAAGTCAGTAGCTATTTCCCAGTACAGACCAAAGAAAGTATTAAATGCTTGATCTCAAACTCACGAACATCATGGCTTGACCACTATCCAAAATTATCCAAATTGTTTAATGTCCTTCACAAATCAGTATGTAAAATAACATTGAAATAAATAAATAAAAACGTGATCTAATAGTGAAATGGTGTGGGTTTAAGTTTTTGTTACTAAATTTCCTTTTGTTTTTTATAGATTTTTTTTTGTTTTTTCTATACAGGGTTTATGTGTGTAACCCTGGATACTCTGGAACTCACTCTGTAGACCAGGCTGGCCTTGAACTCACAAAGATCCACCTGCCTCTGCTCCTGAGTGCTGGGCCAGCCATTACAGACAGTTTCAAAGTGCCAAGTAGGTGTTGAGATTTGAAGTGGGGTTCTTTGGAAGAACAGCCTCAATGGCTGAGCCATCTCTCAAGCCTGTTATTAAAATTCTTAATAAATATCTATTAAAACAAAAAGCTATGGAGAAAAGAGAAGCTTTGGGGAATGGGATCAAAATCAAACTATACACCCCACAGAATATATAAACAACTAAAATAATTCAAATAGCAAAAAGAAATGTAAGAACAAATAATCTGTTCAAAAGTTCACACAGGACTTAAATAGACTCTTTCCAAACAAGATTTGAAAAAAGACAAGTAACTATAGATACATTTTCAGCATCATTAATTACCAGGGAAATATAGATCAGAAGTATAGTGAAATATTGCCTCACCCTAAATGGTTGTCATCAAACAACAAAAGGAAAAGAATGTTGGTGAGGAAATAGCAAAAAGGCAAATCTTTTACACTGTTGATGTAAATGTAAATTAGTGTAGTTACCACGGGAAAAAAGAACAGAGGTACCTTAAAATATCAAAAATAGAACTGCAATATGATCTAGCAAACCGAGTACTTGTTTTATATTCAAGGAAAATGAATCAATATATCATAGGGATATCTATGCCTCATATGTTAACTGAAACTCGATTCATCACAGTTAAGGTATAGAAATAATCTAAGTACCATAAACTGAAATATGATAAAGAAAATATTGTGTATGTATATGTGTGTATATTGTATAATAACATAGGATGAAATCTACTAATTTTCAGCTATGTATATGAATATATAGAAAATAATGTTAAACAAAATCCACCAGCATCAGAAAGGAAAGTACTGGAAAACATCCCTCATACATACAGTCTAAATAAGTTGATTTCATAGAAGTTGAGAAAAGAAAAGCAATTAACAGAGGACAGGGTAGATGACAGGAAGATGGGGAAATAGTAGTCATAGGATATACAATAACAATAAGACAGGAGGAATAGGTCTCAAAAGTTTTACATGATGTTTACTACACCAAATTATCATGTATTGAAAATGCAAAAAAGAGAGGATTTTATTAATTCTTACACAAACTGATAATTATGTGAAAGAACATTTGTTAATTAGCTAGGTTTAATTATGCTACAATGTTGATATACTTGAAAATATCATACCATACATAATAGATACACAATATTTTCTCTTTCAAATTCAAAATGAAAATAATCACAGTATATCACTTCTTTTCTCACAACCATAAGGGCTTCATTCATACCTTAGTTTAAAACAAAATCAACTTCCCCTAATTTGGTACATAATTTTTGGTACATTAAGTCTACAACTAACTACCCACAAACTCCTTTCAACTTTATCCTTAACAATTACCATCCATGTCAACCTCTTTTTTTTTTCTTTTTTCTTTTTTAACTGAGGATACTGCAATTACTATACTGAAACACTGTTTTCCTAAGATAACGATGTGATATTCTCACTGCTTTAGGTAGGCTCCGAAATGTCACCTCATGAGAGGATCCATCAGAGAATCTCTTTCATCACCTATGCTAAACAGTTAATCGGTAGGTGCAGATATATGTTTTCATCCAGCACTGTGTAGAGATTTAGTTGAAAACTTTTCTTCACAAAAATAATATCCCTCTATAAATGTGCTTCCTCTTTAGAGGATTTACTGAGAATCATGTCTGTGCTGTGTAAGGAATTGAAAGACTGATGGAATTCTGTGGATTAGAATTAGTCTATTTTAATTTAGAAATTAATTATTTAAATTGTTAGTTAGTTACTAGTAATTTGAGCCAAGCCTCCTTGTGCTGCCTCAAAAGGTATTCCACGAAGCACAGTAAGAGAGCTGAGAATGTCAGTGGTTCTCACACCACTTGTTCTGCATCCCAGCCCCATAGGGACCATTCCAAAATGTGATTACTGCTGGGCTTGATGACGTGTACATGGAATTTTGTACCCAGGGGGATCTTGAGTTAAGGTTAGCCTGGTCTACATGAAGAGACTGAAGCTAGCCTGAACAACACAAAGCAACTCTATCTAAAATAAAATAAACATACTAAAGACAAGAAAGAAAAGGAAAAAACAAAACAAAAGGTTCCTTAAAAAGCAGATGCTTAGATCTTAGATTCTGATCTAATAGTTCTAGAACAGAACTTGATAACTTGTATTTCTAACAATTTTCTGAATAATGGTGATTATGCTGGTCTGTGGAATCATACCATGAGAAACACTGTCACAGAGTCATAGTTTTCTGTCAGCCAGCAAAGGGTTCTTTAGAATGTTAGAATTTAAATCCAGATGTGGTATAATAGCTGTGAGACCAAGATACTCCTTCATCCCTGTCATTGCCAGTAGGGCAATTTCACACTCTCCTGAACATATAAGAGATGTAATCCTGTGTGAATTGTTAATTAACCAAATCACTAGTGAGGCCAGGAAAATAGGGAAAGGAGAAACAAAGAAATGTGGTTTCTAAGTCTGTATCCCAAAAATAATGTTAAAGCTTCTATGAGAGGAATATTTTTAGACACACAACTAAACTCTTGTTCTCTATGTCTAATATCAGTCTAATGTCAATCTCTAAAATGGATAGGTCAGGCTTGATGGTTTAGCCTTAGGGAGTCAGGCTAAAAGGATAGAAAAACTGTCTACAGGTATTTTCTCCAGACCTTTTCGCGAATCATGCACTACCTTCCTTCACATTTAAAAGTAATTTCAAGTTCAACTTTTTTTTCAAATATTAAGGATTGTTTTCAAAGAAAAATGTGATAGGAAAGCAAATCTCAGAACCTGACCCCTTTTTTGTTGCCTACTGAATGTTTTTAAATGAAGTGATGTCTCCAAACACTAGCAAAGATTACTTTTCATTTAAATACACCAGTAATAAATTTATAAACACCATGCCCACAAACAAAGTGCAATAAACTAGAATGTCATCTGCCCCCAGGAAACTCTGCTGATGATATTTCTGAGTCTTGTGTCAGTACCAACAATAGTGGCTGGAACACAGAAAACATCTCAGATCCTTGCTTAGTGATTAGCTACATGGATCTAGATTAAACATCATTCATCTCATTCTTAATTTTTGCTTCCAAGAATAACTGAATGAATTGAAGTAAATTTCATATTGGGAAAATAGCTATATAAAGTGGCTGAATAATTTCTGAGCATAAGTGACATAGGTAATGTTCATATAGATAGGAACATAAAAATGTTCTACTCACAAAACAATACTGACCAAGCTGAGAATGGTAACATAAATCTGTAATCTCAGCTTTTAGGAACTAAGACACAAGGGAAAAGATCCTAAAAAATATATTACTTTAGCGTTATTACACATTGCCAGAATTCAACTTTAAAAGTGGTCACGAGACATTTTCAATATTGTGTTTGAACTTCCTCACCCTTTGTAGCTTTAGCTATGTTTGCTTTAGCAATGTCTCATCATCTTTCCTGCTTATGTGATGAGGAAGTGGTGTTACAGACTTGGGCCAACTATCATTCACTTCTAGATGCTGGGTCATGTGGTAGCTCTATTTTTAAATTTTTGAGAAATTTCCAAACTGATTTTTCACAATGACTATATTAATTTGCACCCCTGCCAACAGTGAATAAGGGTTCCTTTCTCTCAACATCTTGAACATTTTTTTGTGATTATAGATACTTTAACTGGGGTAAGGTGGTAATTCAGAATAGTTTTATTTTTCATTTTCATGTGGGTAGGTATACTGAACACCTTTAAAAACAACTACTAGCCATTTGTATTTCTTTCAGTCCATCTGCCCATTTGTTGATTCTCAGTTTTGTTTCCTTGCTGTTTAACACATAGGTATTCAATGTGTGCAACTTTTTGTAAATTCTGGATATTGGCTCCTTGTCTGAAGTTTAGCTGGTAAAGATTTTCTCCCATTCTGTAGATTGTCTGTTTACTCTGATGGTAGTATACTTTGCTTTAGAGTAGTTAACTCACTCTTGAACAAATACTCAGAAAATTCCACATCTTTTCATAGAAATATTTGTACCCCCGTGTTTATTACTGCTTTATTTGCTATAGCAAAGAATTGGGATCAGTCTAGTTGTCCATCTATCTATAAATAAGTGGATAATGAAAATTTGGTGTGTGTGTGTGTTGGGATACTATTCATTTCTAAAGAAAAATAAATTACAAAAATTACAGGAAAACAGGTGAACTTATAATTTATAATATTAAATGAGGTCATACAATCTCAGAAAGAAAAAAAGCCACATGTTCTCTGTCATGGAATTGAGCCACTAATTCACACACACACACACACACACACACACACACACACACACACACACACATATATAAACAAATGTACATGTCAGTACACTATTGCATGGAGAAAGGGGAACAAGAAAGGCTAAATATTAAAGAATGAGGTAAGAGTGAGCATGTGATCGACATGACTTCAAAAAGAGAACACAAAGTTAAACATTTTTTTTTAATAAGTACTTTATTTTTTTTTCTTCAAGTTACATCTCAGTCACAAACCCCTCCCTATTCCCCCTTCCTAACCCGCCCTTCCACCCTCTTCCCCCCAGAAGTTTCCCCTTTCAGTCCAACAGATGGTTCCTTCTCTTATTACAGTAAGTATTATACAAAACAACAGATATAAATATGCCACATTTATGAGAGTTAAATGGCCCAGTATACCTTCCCAATGTCCAGTTTATACATATTTGGCCCC